>OX421898.1:9989520-10080354 GCA_949128065.1 Beris chalybata
TTTTTTTTTGCCTTTTTGAAAAACTAGTTCCGTCCCCGTTTAAAACAAGCCGTGAATCCAGAAGTTTGTCCATGTGTCCGTGGCCGAAAAGGTATACTTCTAGATCTTTGAACATTCGCGTAGTCGTTTTTTTGGTGACAGTAGCGCGCCCCTTTCGAAATTGATTCTGCACTCGAAAGAAAAAAATATGATTGTGGCAAACAGATTTTGGGAGAACCTTACTATGATTGAGGTTATAGTTGCCCAAACTATGTTACAACATGTAACATGTTTAGCTCAAACAAAATTATGATTGTGGAAACCTTGGTGTGTGATTCACGCAAACCTTATTTAATAATAAAATGGTTGGGTCAATCATAAAATTTATGTGACATGATTGCTTGAATCATAGTTTTGCTTTCAGAACCTTGGTAAATGATTTCACGCAACCTTCTTTTATAATATGATGGTTAGGTCAATCATAAAATACATGTGACGCTGAAAAGTGATTCACAAAGAAAACAATTCGATCATAAATAAATGACTTGAACAACAATTAAAAACACTCTCGAACAAAGCACACGTGAAATTGGAAGAATCGAACTTACACCGCGAACGACCGTTTTCGTACTGTGAGCGGCATGGTTGTGGGAACTATCTTCTCAAATTATATGGTTCCACTGATCATAGAATAAGGTTGTCGTGATTATAATACACAATTACATCATGTAACGGAGCATGATTGGTACAACCATTTTAAATTTCAGTCGGTTTATATGTTTAATGCAATCATATTATGTTTTTACGAATTATATGCTATGGCTTCATAGCCATGATCAAAGGAAACATGCCAGTTTTACAATGGTTAGAAGAACCTTAATATAGTCAATGCAACCGTGAATAAACATAGTTTTTCTTTCAGTGTGATGTCATCGATCCCATGAAATGAGATCAAGCCTTTTTTGGTCATACATTCGCGCACTCTCAGATCCTCGTTCTCCTTCCCGTCGGAAGTTTGCTACAAAAATTTTATCTCTCGTAACCGTCAAGAGTCATCTGCGCTGTTTGCGTCACACTTTTCGTCTGTCTTCTCTACAACATCGACACTTTCGACGGAACTTCCAGAGTCTTTTCCCGAGTCTTATCCAGAGTCTTATCCAGAGTCTTTTCCCGAGTCTTATCCAGCGTCTTATCCAGCTACCATTCCTCCACTCTCGGTTACTTCAAGCGAAGTGGAGCGTCTTGTCGCAACTCTCGATGCTAGTGTAAACGGTGGTCCTGATGCTATCCCCAATTTGTTTGTTAAACCGCTTTCCTCTAGTCTCAGTTATCCTCTTGCGCTTCTATTAAGTAGAAGTATCGATGATGGTATTTTCCCTTCTTGCTGGAAGCAAGCCATTATTACTCCTATTCATAAGAAAGACGACAAAGCATTAGTAACAAATTACCGTCCTATTTCTGTACTATCAACTGCTTTGCTAGCTTGTTTGAAAGATTAATCTATGATCATGTTTTTTTTTTCAAATCTCAATCGTCTTAGCAATAAAGGACCAACATGGCTTCTTTAAAGGTAGATCAACTACATTTAATCTACTTGAATTTACAATTCAGTTTCCAAAGCTTTGGATAATCATAAACAGGTGGATGTAATTTACACTGACTTTTCAAAAGCGTTTGATTCCGTCAATCATTGTTTACTACTCTCCAAACTTAAAGGCAGTGGTTTTTCAGGTTCACTATTTCAATGGTTTGTTTCGTATTTGTCAGTCGTAAATCGTGTGTTTGTTTCAATGGTTTCAATGGTCGTCGGAATTCACTTCATTCGCTGGTGTCCCCCAGGGTTCCGTCCTGGGTCCACTTTTATTCATCATATCCATTAATGACTTGCCACTAATAATTGAATCGCCTTGCCTCCTCTATGCGAACGATGTGAAAATTTATCGGGAGATCAGTTCTTTGCATGATTGTAATATATTACAATCAGATCTTGACGCTCTTGACCTGTGGTGCTCCAATAACTGTCTTTCACTTAACATCTCTAATCTTTAATTATTATTATTATTATTAGTATCACCGTTTTCTCTCCTTCTATGCTGTTGTGTAATTGGATAAGTTTTTATCTGTACAATGGATTTAATTAAATAAATAAAATAAATAATTGTGATCGAAGGGGAGTCGTAGACAATACACGAGGGGGACGGGGACGGGAGGACGTCCGAGTCGGTCCAGTTGAGGCTTCAGAGACAGCCGTGACCAGACGCCTCCGCCCACAACCCTTTCCCGCATAACGCACCCCTAAAAACGAACGGGCGCGCCCCCCCAATCCGGTGCAAGACCACAGTACACTTTTCTCCCGGGCCGCGAAACACAACCTAATTCCACTTAACTTCGGCAACCGTATTTTCTTCGAAAACTATCCGCTGTGAATCGAATCGAATGTACGTCGCGCGATACGGTTGCCGGTCAAGTGCAATTAGATTTTGTTCGGGGCCACAAGGAAGTCTGTACCGGGCGGTTGTCTTGATTAATTTTTTTTACGTGGGGGGATGATTCTTTGTGTTTTTGCGAAAAAAAAAAAAAATAAAATAAAGAAAAGAAAAAACAATCCCATCTTTGTTTTTTTTTGGTACACACACCCTTGGGAGCGCGCCCGCGCGCACGCCTTCCGAAAAGATTGCGTCGATCGCAAATGTATGCTGATTAATTGACGCGACATTGGTTGACTCTTAGCGCATCCGTAGGTCAGCGGCCAATTTAATAAGAAAATGTGCCAAAAAAAGGAGAGTGGATCCGGCGCGGCGGTAAGAAGAACGGGGGTTGAAGTGATCACGACGAGACGAAGAAGAAGCAAAAAGAAACTAAGCCCAAGCTCCAAGGATCAATGATCGTGCGATTGATCGCGTGGCGGCACAGATCATCAAACGAGAGTGATTTGAAGACGACGATGTCGATGCAACGGAAATTTAAAGCTTACTACCCCTTCCTCCCCTTTGTCTTGCACCCCCTGCCACCCCCAATCGTATCTTCAAAAATTCAAATTCATTCGAATACCGGCACCGGCAGCATCGATCATATCTTCTTTTTTTTTTTTCTTTCTTTTTTTCCGATCAGTTTCAAATTCAAATACAAAACGGCGAGAATGGTTTTATTTTTACGGTTCTTCTGTTCGATTGGTGCGACAACGTTTAAGACCCCCCCCCCCCCCTCACCCCGCCAATGTTTTGTGGAGACCCCAAAAAGTTTTTCTTCTAAAGAAATTCAATAGTCTGTTTTTGGGGGACCCCAAAAAGTTTTTCTTCTAGAGAAATTCAAGAGTCTGGAGGAGGATGGTGGCTGGAAGAGTGTCTTGGTTTTTTTGGGGGGGGGGGGGGGGAGGGCGGTGGGGTTGGTAGACGGTTCTCTTCTTCTTCTTCTTTTCTATTTCAATCACACCACGCTGCTGCTGCATTTTTGTACGTCTAGCCGTTCCGTTCCCAGGTTTTATAAATACACGCACGATCGCCACGGATCAGTCTGACGAGCAATTGGTGGTGCGCGTTGTGCGTGCGCAACACTTAATTTTTTTTTTTTTTAATTTTGGCTACACTTGGCAGCAGTGTCTCTATATATTTTTAAGTTTTCGAAAACTGCCAAAAAAGAAAAACGCGCCGCGCGCGCGCAATCACGATCGCTAGCGCGCAGCTACAAAACAGTAGTTGCACATTCTTATCCGTTCGAAGAAGTGCCGCCGCCGTGGACAAGGAGGGCTGGGGAGGGGGGGGCAGTACGGGAGCAGATCAACTCGAGAAAGATTGCATCTTTTGACGCTGCTTCTGCTGCTGCTTGGGCCACGTAATCGAAGCGGCGCGACGTCGTCATGACGCGATCACCATCCAGTGGGTGTTCTGGTGGTGGTGAGGTGGATCGCAATGATGCGGCCGGCCTCAAGTTGTCGTTCGCGTCGTCGTCGTCAAATCGTCTGGCAGATTCTTTAAGACGCATTGATGACGATTACTGTGGTGGGTGGAGTTGGGTTGGGGGGAGCGCGCTGGGACGGGGGGTTGTTTTCTTTCCCCGACAATGCGCTCCCGTTTGAAGACGTGACGAAATTTTTGAAAACAGATTTGACCGCGGGAATTTATTTAAACCTTTGCGCGCTCTTCTTAAATAAAGTGGCATTTGAAAGAGGCTCAACAACCCCCCCCCCCCTGCACCCCTCGCATGCAGAAAAATAAAATCGATCTTTCAGACTGCTGATCATCGATCTTATAGCGATCGTGTCTTTTGCAGTTGGATTGTCTCGCGGCCTTTTGTTTTTAGTGGATGGTTTGGGGGGTGGGTGGTTGGGGGGGAGGGGGGTTGTGACCAGGAGGATGAGTAGAGCGGGGATTGGGGAACAGGGGTAGCTTTCTAATGTATCGAATAGAATCAATATGATCGCCGTTTCGAATCGATCGTGAGTCGGTTGAAATCAAGGCTGTCTGTCTGCTGCTGGATCGGTGGAACGTTTTGTTTTTGGGGGTTGACTATCGGAGTTTAGTTGTGTGCGGTGTGAGGGGGAGGGATTGGTCTGGCCTGGCTGGCTGGCTGGCTGGCTAACGAAGGTGCACGCGATTACGACCAAAAAAAAAAAAAAATTATTGATGATCTTTTTTGTCATATTCGATGTCGTGGCGGCGGCGGCCAACGTAAATTTATACTGTCCGAATTAATTATAATTGAGAGGATCGAATTTTTATTTGTCTTCCCCCCCCGGTCATATTTTAATCGTTGGAAGACGGGGGGGGGGAGGGCCGGGAGGGTTCGGTTCTTGTTCTGTCTGTTCAGAGATCGATGAAGAATACGAAAGGAGAGAAAAAAAAAAAAAAAAAGAACCGTGTGCGCACCAGAACGCATCTCGTTGATGTCGTCTCGTCGACTTTGATCGGCGCGCATCAGTCCCAAGTCATTGGGTGGCTTTGGTTGTTTTTTTCTTTTCGCGTGGCGTCTTCGATCCAAAAATGACCTCAAGCAATAAATTAACCAAAAAGCGCAAAAATTCTTGCAGCCGAAACTGCGGCCCACAACTACAATAAGATTTCAGTCGATTGATAGCGTCTAGAAAAGGATAGGATGAGGGACGGGGACGAGGGGGGGGGGGAAGGAGGTGGCGTGGGAAGGGTTTGATCTCAATACTGGCGGCGATCGCGCGAGAAGGGCTCGCTCTCGATATGGGGACCGGTGGTGGAGGCTGATTCTCATTCATCTCCCCGCGCGCGATCCTGATCTTTTGAAGATCGTGGCCTTTAAGATCCAGGAATGCGTGTACTCCTTACTCCCCCCTCTCCCCCTTCTTCTCTGCCTCCCTCTTACACAGACGCGGCTCCAGAATAAGATCGAAACAAAATTGAGGATTTTGTTTTGTTTTTTTTTTTTTTTTTTTGAATTTTCGGGGAATTCGCGTATCAATTTTCAGAAATTTTTCAGTTCATGGATCAATGGACGCGAAGACGTTAGAAGATCAATGAGGAGTGGTATTTGTTGGGGGGGGGGGGGGGGGGGGTTGTGAAATTTATCGATTCGGCGGCGCGATTACCAATAAGTCGTTAATTTAAGTTTGATCAAAATTGTTCGTTTTGTTGATCTTATTCTCCCGCTCTTAGGCCCGTTCCTACGATCGTCAGTAACTGAAACTTTAACTGACAGATGCTCATATGAAACTTACAGTCAAAGTTCTGGTTAAATTTTAACTGAAGGTCGTAATGACGGCCCTTCGTCGCCCCCCCCCCCCCCGTAACACTCTCCAAGCTTCACGCGTCCACGAGTATACCGTTCAGCCACCCATTCGTGGAGAACAGTGAAATTTGAGCACTCCTTTATCCCCCGAAGATGTGGAACGCCTTGAAAGCCGATCTATTCCCTGATAAGTATAACCTTCAACAGTTCAAAACCAACGTCCACCGACACTTTAGACGGTTCCCTTCTATTCCATCGCCCTAAATCTCCTACCACACCATTTTATCCCCACCCTATGTCGTTATAGCAGTGCAATCGCATTAAAGGGTGACCCCCGAAGTTATATCGACGACCGTAAAAAAAAGAATAATGGTTGGTCGCATGAATCTCGACCGGAAAAAAACAGGAGCCTAGCGGGACAGAGCTTCCAACATATTGAATTAATTTTTATTCTATGGATTCTTCATAGGAATACCTAGAAAGTGTTTTCAAGATTTTTCGAAATTCGACCCCTAAGGGGGGTGTAAAGGGTTTTCACGAATTCAGCCATATCTGGAAGGGCTATCTTTTCACGAATTCCGTCACATCTCTTAGGTCTTCTTAAATATTAACTTCATTTTTATGCCAGACTTTTCTCACTTAAATACCTACAAAGTGTTTTCAAGATTTTTTGAAATTCAACCCCTAAGGGGGTGCATGATGAATTGATTAAGAAAATTAAAAAAAAAAAAGTTTTTCATCTAAATCTATATTGTCGCCTTCAAAGTAATCCCCATCGACTGCAGCCCACCTATGCCAGCGCCTGATCCAATCCTCGAAACATTTTTTATATTCGGTTTTCGGTATCAGTGCTCCCTGCGATTTTTCCATTATTTCCTCTCGGCGTTTCCCGTGGTGGGGGGTTTTTTTTTTTAGCTCAATTGGACAGAAAGAAGTCACAGGGAGCCAAATCAAGTGAATTCGGTGGCTGTTGGATGGTATTTGTTGCTTTTTTTGGTCAAAAAACTACGAATAATGATGGCACTGTGCGACGGTGCGTTATCATGGTGCAAAATCCACGAGTCTTCTGCCCACAATTCTGGTCTCTTTCGCGGCGAATTGCTTCACGCAAACGTCTCATAACGTCGTCTCCCAAATAATACTCCTTTTGTTTACTGTCTGGCCTTCTGGCCAAAATTCATGGATGAACTACACCGTTTTAATCCATGAAAACCGTGAGCATTGCCTTCTTCTGACTCCCGACCACTTTTGAATCGCTCGTGCCACTGGTAAACGACCGTTTTCCTTAGAGAATCGTTACCGAAACACTTTTCCAACATTTCCAACGTTCGCGCAACATTAAATCCGTTTTTTTACGCCAAAATTTAATACAAGTTCGTTGTTGCAAATTTAAACCAATTTCGAAAATTGTAAAAAATCGCGCCAATACGCACAGAGATAGATGGTACTCTTGGCTACGTAACTTTTGCAAATGTCAAGCTATGACGCTAAGATTTAGAGCGAATGTCAACAACAGTTGTACCAACTTAACAGAAAAAAAAAAAACAGAACTCAAATTGGAACAATAAAAGCGCCACACGGTGGTTTTTCCGGGAACTTTTTGATCAATGTGGTATTCAATTCGATGTTGCCACGGATGAGGGACCAATTGAACGTTGGGATAGCACGCCAAAAACCGGACAAACCACTGCTTTTTGATAGGGCGCCCCCGTTCCGGTTCCCTTTAGAGGGTGCGTCCGTCCACTCGACACCCACGGGGTTTGCCTGTTCATTGGACGTTTAGTGCCTGTCGAAAAAAACGTGGGAAAAAAAACGCGCTCCAGATGCAATTGGTTTTTTGGCTCTCCTGGCCGCAAAAAATTTTATTTTTTAAATCTGTTTGCGGATTTGAAAAGGAGACACCCGTACCTTTAATTTAAGCCAACATTCATCAAAATCGGACCACAGGACCAGAATTTCGAAAAATCGCCCCAAAAAATGGCAAGGGGTTTAGTGGCATTTTTTTTTCGAAAATTCAAAATTTGAAATTTTTCCAAATGCTACATGAAATGAAAGGGGGGCTCAACAGCTGCTCGAAACTGTTACCCAAATTGAAATCTGATCAAAATTGGCGGAGTGGGGGCCAAAAACGTCGAAAAAAAACCATTAAATTTGGCAACTCGTTTTTTGGCTCTCCTGGCCCCAAAAAATTTTATTTTTTAAATCTGTTTGCTGATTTGAAAAGTGGACAGCCGTACCTTTAATTTAAGCGAACATTCGTCAAAATCGGACCACAGGAATAGAATTTCGAAAAATGGCAAGGCATATTTTTCGAAAATGGAAAATTCGAAATTTTTCCAAATGATACATGAAACAAAAGGGGCGCGCAACGGCTGCTCAAAAATGCAAACCAAAATGAAATCCGATCAAAATTGGCAAAGTGGTGGCGAAAAACGTCGAAAAAAACCGCTCCAGATGCAACACGTTTTTTTTCCGCTAAAAATTCTTGACCAATTCCGCGAATTTTTGCACTCTGCCGGACACTTGTGATGTAAGCCAGCGTCCCCCTCCCCCCCCCCCCCCCCTCCACACCCCCGCGTTTCTTCTTACCGGACTTAAAATTTACCGCATTGACGTAATTTTGTTTAGTCTGATCAAATTATTAACGGTGATTTCAAGTACTTGTACCTGGGGGGGGCGGGGGCCTAGTGTTTTTTTTTCGCATTATTATTTATGATGTGCGCTCTCTTACGAGTTTCAATGAAATGTGTCGTCCTACGAAAATAGCGCAATCGAATTGATTTAAGAAAAAAAAAAAAAACGCTTTAAAATTTAAACAGACGCGCGAAAAAAAAATGACCAACAATGTTGTACTTCTTGAACGGTGGGGAACACCCCCCACAATAATTGACCGGATTGTAATAAATTAAACGAACAGTAGTGGCGTATGTGTGTGTGTGTCTGGAAAATCCATTTACGTTATTTGAAAAGGTGGCAACAGGTGCGCGCGACCACAATTCATCTTGTCACAACACCCGGTGAAGAGAACACTGGGTGGAAGGCGGGCGGGTAGGAGGGTGGGGGGGGGCTGGCAGGGGGTATGGCGCACAAAACCCTTTTGGGGCTTTCCCACGACGTTTATAATCCGCAAATTATGTCATAACTCGATGAATAATTCAGTCAATAAAATTCAATAAAATTCTTATTATGCAATTCACGAAATTTGATCATTAGAAAAACAAAAAATCGATAAAATCACCAACAAACTTACATAATAATAATTTTTATATGCTTGTCATATTTTTTATTTTTTTCTTTGACATTTGGTGGCATACACTTTGGGTCTATGTTACGAATTTATCCCAAAGTTGAAATTTTTAAAAAAGAATAAACTAAAAAAATAAGATCAAGCTGTAAAGTTAGCGCTCTAAGATTGCGGGGTTTTTTTTTTTTTTTTTTTTTTTTTTTTTTAGGAGTAGGGAAGGAGATTTGTAGGGAGGAAGGGTGTGTGTCCTCAGAGGGGTTGCCTAAGAACAAGGGGCGGGGGGGTGTAGAGTTTGGACAGAGCGCTGTAGGCCTGACCAGGACTGAGCAGGGAAGGAGATGTGTCCGGAAGGTAGTTCCTGTGTAGAGAAGATGTGTACGAAGGAAGGGAAATTAGTTCCTATGTGTCCTCAGAGGGGGGGGGGGTTGCCTTAGGACCAGGGGGAGCGGGATGTAGAGTTTTGACAGAGAGGCGCTGTCGACTGGACTGTAAGATTGGCACAGATTGAACAAGAAGCGAGACGCGAAACCTCGAGGCTGGGTCAATTTTGATGAACAAAATTTGAACCCGGGGGGGGGGGGGGGAGGGGGCGGAGGCCGGTTTGGTTTGGTTGCGAAGGCTTTAAACGTGAAGCGTCGGTATCTTAAAAAAAAAAAAAAGGGGGGGTCAAGAGGGGGCTTTAAACGAGGAAGCCCCGGGGTCTTTAAGTGTGGGGGCTTCAAACGAGAGGTTCCGGATAAAATAACAATTAATTACTAATTAAAAATCAGAAGAAAATGCTGCTGACTCATTCAATCTTCCGGCTCGACGGATCGGAATAAACAAAAGAAATTTCTTTTCCAACGTGAGAAAAAAAAAAAAAAAACCAAACCAAACCAAACCAAACCTTCGAGAATTCTTGTAAATTTCCCCTGTGTTACCTTAAGACAGTTGCTTTAGAACAAATGGATGTAGAGTTTGGACAGAGACCGGGGGAGGGGGCTTTAAAACAGTGACGACTCGCCGCAAAAAGCTAGTGGTGCTGCACTTTAAGCTTGTGCTACACTGTTCGCTTTTTTTTCCCAGTTTTCGTGAACTAGCGGCATCTAGTAAACGAAATTAACAACGGCATTGTTAAGAAAAAAAACCGGTTCTAGCACTTTCCACACAATTTATACGTACGGAACTATTAAAAACAAGTCTGTAGCAGCTCAAAAATCCCCTGGTAGCAGGATTTTTCTTGGAACAGGTGCTAGAATGTTGCGAAAGAAACAAGCGCTTTGTTGCGGCTAATTGACTGGTAGCAGGATTTCTCTTGGATCAGCTGCTAGAATGTTGCGAAAGACACAGACACAGGATTTTTCTTGGATCAGCTGCTAGAATGTTGCGAAAGACACAGACACAGGATTTTTCGTGGATCAGCTGCTAGAATGTTGCAAAAGACACAGACACAGGATTTTTCGTGGATCAGCTGCTAGAATGTTGCGAAAGACACAGACACAGGATTTTTCTTGGATCAGGTGCTAGAATGTTGCGAAAGACACACACACAGGATTTTTCGTGGATCAGCTGCTAGAATGTTGCGAAAGACACAGACACAGGATTTTTCGTGGATCAGCTGCTAGAATGTTGCAAAAGACACAGACACAGGATTTTTCGTGGATCAGCTGCTAGAATGTTGCGAAAGACACAGACACAGGATTTTTCTTGGATCAGGTGCTAGAATGTTGCGAAAGACACAGACACAGGATTTTTCTTGGATCAGCTGCTAGAATGTTGCGAAAGACACAGACACAGGATTTTTCGTGGATCAGCTGCTAGAATGTTGCAAAAGACACAGACACAGGATTTTTCGTGGATCAGCTGCTAGAATGTTGCGAAAGACACAGACATAGGATTTTTCTTGGATCAGCTGCTAGAATGTTGCTAAAGACTGCTCGAAAGCGCTTTGTTGCGGCTTATTCACTGGTAGCAGGATTTTTCTTGGATTAAGTGCTAGAATGTAGGTGCGTACTTGTGCAGCCATTCCGGGCCAGTACAAAAAACGCCTGACTCGCTCTAGCGTTTTGGCATAACCACCATGGACCGTGGTGTCTGCCTCGTACACCTGAGCAATCGCAGCTGACGTAAGACTCGATAGAATCCATAATTTCCAGGCCATGTCTTCAGCAAATCGGGTCACCGTTGTGAGGCTCCGTTCGTTTATACACGAGACCGTTCCTCACGCATACGTCGGGATCGGCGTTCGCATCAACAGTGGACACAAATAGTGATTTCTTTTCTGAAAAAAAAAAAAAAAAACTGTGACTCGTTTCTGTCCTCAATTTTTTTCTAGCAGTTTCGCCGTTCTATTGTGGAAAAAAAAAGTTGACCTGCTAGAAAAAGGGGTTTTAGTCGGTGGTTAAAATTGCCCTCTGAAAACTCGCAATTTCTTGCCCCGAAAATTTTCGACGGTGCAACTCAGTTAACCTGAAATGTGCGACAAGATAAGAAAAAAAAAAAAAAAAATAATAGCAGCAACCGATTTAAAAGCACAAAATTAAACTGTCAAACGGGTCATACGGCAATTAAAATTAAATTAAATTAAATTAAATAAATTAAATTAAATCATACGGAGTTTAGTGTAAATATATTTAAATTTTAATAAAAGCTTTTTGACCTGAACGCGTTCTATTTGTCAGTTGACCTGTCGGACGGAACTGTCAAAAAAAAAAAAGAGGGCAGAACTGCAATAATTTTGCATCTAAACGGGTTACATTTTTTTTTTTTTCGGAAAAGAAATCACCACGACTATTATTGAAATAAAAACAAACTTAACGGATTTCTGTGTTTAAAAATTTATACCTCTACAATAAAAAAGGACTTTTTCTTTTGTTTAAATTGCGCTTCTCCCATTTCCTCCCACCGCGCACAACCAACCCCCTTTAAAACAAAAACAAAAGAACGACACACATTCATAAATTTTTGCCAATTCTTTTTTTTTTTAATCTAATCTCTGTAACATTCGTTTGTAACCTCGCGCGCGATTTTACTCACTATTGTCGCGCGTTGTTCCCCCCCCCCCCTCCCTCTTCTTCTTCTCCCCCACCTTGCAACCCTTTCCCCCTCCCCCCTCGTTTGATTTCTTAACTTGCCCGTATTCTGACTGCTCTTCTAATATAATTTTTTCTTATTTATTTATTTATTTTTTTTCAACCAGAATACGCATTCAAGAAATAAATGCATGTTCACCCCCCCCCCCGGGTCCTCGTCCCCCTACCCGTCATATGACCCCCCTCCGCAACCACACCCTCCTATAAATTTAAATAATCCGAATATGGCTTTTTGTTGCTATTGGAAGTAGAGGAGGCCCTTGTTTTTTTTTTTTTTCCGTTTTAATTCACCCCCGATGGGGTATTGGAATTATTTTTTTTTTTTTTTTTAAATGAAGGGCGTTGTTTATATATATATATTTATATATATAAACAAAGTGGGACTTGTACACACTGTGTGTGTTGTTAGTTTTTTCCTGTACTTATGGTCGATTTTATTAGGGTTGAAAAATGTGACACCGTAAACCCTTAAAGACACAAATAATTTTCTTCTCTTTTGTTTTTTTTTTTTAATTAACCCTTCTTCGGTATTAGTTGACTCGGTGTTATGATTTGAGGAGGGTTATGTGAGAACGGAGAGGACATAATTTGAATCCTTAGAAAAATAATTGAAAGGGATCGAGTTGAATTATCGATGGGGTGTTGTTGTTTTTTTTTTTTCCAAGCTTCTTAAATGGGGTTAAATTTGAGCTTTCGGAAATATAATCCAGCTTTTGGTCATATCGATTTTTAATCATGCGTTTAAGGAGGAGGTACCAGAAGGGTGGGTTTCAAAGCTTGGGCTAATTGGACACACATCAAAGGATGTTGATTCCTCTGTATTTCATTGTGACTCCTGTTTTGGGGGAGGGGGGGGGGGGGGGTTAGCACCTGTCTAGATCGTTTGGACGTTGTTACGTTCATGTCTGTAAGTGTTCTCTACCAGAACTTTCCATAAACCACCCCCCCCCCCCCCGCCTCACACCCATATGACACTCGAATTAGAGATGGGCAAAGCAGACAGTTCCTTTCAGTGAGTGAATGAACTCCGACTCACTCACTGATATGAACTAGTTCAATGAACTAGTTCGAGTTCCTTTTGAAGATCACTTTTCCGCCGAAAAGAACTATTTAGTTGTTTTCAAAAAGGTCCTCACATACCCGGCGAAGAGAAAGTAGTTCCATTGAAGTTGGTAGTGAATGTGATGACCTACTACTAAATTAATGAAATAGAAATGTCCTCACTCACGAAGGAACGAGTTCATTTTCAAGTTCGGATGGAATGTGAGTACCTAAAAAAAAAAATGGAAAAACCATTCTCACTTCACCAGGAAAGGGACTCATTTTTTTTCAAGCGCTTCACATCGTAAGGGAACTACTTCCTTTTCAAGCTGTGCAACGTTGCGAAACGAAGTACAGTTCAACAAAATTAGTGAGTTATTTCACTCACTCACTTCAATGAACTGTTCTTTTGGAACAGTTCCCTCATGAACGACCCATCTCTACTTTGAACCGATTTCGCTATTCAGTATTCGAGATAAAATAGTCTAGTCTGTCTGGGGGGGGGGGTGGAGGAGGAGGGGTAGGTTGGCTTAGGTGGCTAGAGGAGCGCAACTTGCCTTCGGTGCACCTGTTTCCTGGTTCAAATCGGCTTGTCGCCAAGCAGATTTTGCGAGAATAGGATTGAATGCCGCCCGGACTATTAGCCCACAGTTCACTCAGACGATAGCGCTGAGTTAAAAATCGCGTTGTAATCAGAAAAAAATCAGCCAATGGTCTGGGCGCAACTTTATTATTTTTCACCGGCAGAAGTTCGAAACGCGTTCAATTCTAAGATGCGGTTTAGGCTACTATGTGATTGAAAAACTAACAAAAAGTTCGCAAGCGGTTAGAGTAGGACGTAATATATGAATACCATGATTGGGGGTGATACTCCGGGGTGCGTTCTAGGGGTTGAAAAAGCAAAAAAAAAACTTAAATAGAGGTGATTATTAAAGCAGCCCGTCGAAGTGAAATGATATTCGATATCTGATCAGACCTAAGAGATATGGCGGAATTTATGAAAAAGTATACAACCACTTTACACCCCCTTAGGGGTCAAATTTCAAAAAATCTTGAAAACACTTTCTAGGTATTTAAGTGAGGAAAGTGTGGCACAAAAATGAAGTCAATATTCAAAAAGACCTAAGAGATGTGACGGAATTCGTGACAATATAACCCTTCCAGAAATGAAGGATATGGCTGAATTCGTGAAACCCCTTTACACCCCCTTAGGGGACGAATTTCAAAAAATCTTGAAAACACTTTCTAGGTATTTAAGTGAGGAAAGTGTGGCATAAAAACGAAGTCAATATTCAAAAAGACCTAAGAGATGTGACGGAATTCGTGAAAATATAACCCTTCCAGAAATGAAGGATATGGCTGAATTCGTGAAATCCCTTTACACCCCCTTAGGGGTCGAATTTCAAAAAATCTTGAAAACACTTTCTAGGTATGTAAGTGAGGAAAGTGTGGCATAAAAACGAAGTCAATATTCAAGAAGACCTAAGAGATGTGACGGAATTCGTGACAATATAACCCTTCCAGAAATGAAGGATATGGCTGAATTCGTGAAACCCCTTTACACCCCCTTAGGGGTCGAATTTCAAAAAATCTTGAAAACACTTTCTAGGTATGTAAGTGAGGAAAGTGTGGCATAAAAACGAAGTCAATATTCAAGAAGACCTAAGAGATGTGACGGAATTCGTGACAATATAACCCTTCCAGAAATGAAGGATATGGCTGAATTCGTGAAATCCCTTTACACCCCCTTAGGGGTCAAATTTCAAAAAATCTTGAAAACGCTTTCTAGGTATTCATATGGAGAGTCCGTAGAATAAAAGTGAATTCATTATTTTGGAAGACCTAGTAGATATGATACGAAAATCGTGAAAATATATGCATTCTTTTTTGACTGAACATTTTTTTTTGCCCTCACTTCCGAACGCCTATGAATATTCGAATTTTTTTTTTTTTTTGTAGTCCAAATTACTTTCCCAGTTGATTTACATATACACACCGAGTTTCAACTTTCTAGCATAAGCAGTTCTATAGTTAGGAAAAACATCGCCCATCCCCGTACCATACAACCCCTAAAAAAAAATTATATTTTTTCAACATGCCACTACTGTAGCTCTATCTAAATACCAAGTTTCAGCCTTTTATCATTATGGGTTCTTAAGATATAAGCATCGGAACTTTTTCCTTTGCACCCTCCCCTACCCTCACCCTTTACAACCACATCCCCCAATTTTCTATGCTAGGGTTCTATTGGGCCTACGTCTGGTAGGTTAAGCATCTATCTTATACTGTTCTTGAGATATAAAACGTGTGTTTTTTTTAAAGTTTCTCAGTCCCGCCACTTCCATGTTCCACCCCCCCCCCCCCCTTCAACAATGTTACTTTGAGTAATCTTTCTTTGTCGACCTTTTCTACTCAAACCGAATTTTATCTTTCTAGAGCAATTGGTTCGTGGATATCGTAATCTAAAGTTTTTCAACCCCCCACCACCGTACGCCACTACCCCCACTCAAAAATTTTTTTCTAATCGTTTCTCCTGGTATAGGTACAGATATTTGTTAAGTTTGAATTTCGTGCCATCAACGGTTTAGGAGATATGAATTTTAGAATGTGTCGATCTCGTCATTTTGCGTTTCGGACGAATTATTCCCCCCACTCCCACACCACTCCTTCACCCACATCAACAATTTTTTTTGCAAATGGGTTCACTATCGAAGTTCTATAGAAATTCCAAATTTCAGCCTCCTAGCGTAAGCGGTTGCTGAGATCTAGAAACTAAAATTTTTCGTCTAAAACCCTCCCCATTCCTCCCCCCCCCTCATACCCACACCCCTCTAAAAGATACCAGTCGTAGAGGTTCACCCAACCTATGCACCATAAAAATTTCATGATAATACCTCAACGGGTTTGGGAGCTACGCGCCTTCAAACTACTTTTGCGTACGGCGGCGTACAGACGGACATTTTTTTTTTATTGCTTTTTTGGGGTCTACTAGTCCTAAAACGTGAAAATACAAAATTTCAGGGTAGTAAATTTTTTTGGAAATTTCAGGTCGATCACAATACTTTATTATTAAAATAATAAAGTAAAAGGTCCTCGCTCACGAAAGAACTCTAGTTCTTTTCAGGCTGTGTCACGTGGCGAAACGAACTCTACAGTTCACCACCAAAAGGAGTGACTTAGTTCACTCACACACTTCAAAATGAACTGCTCTTTTCGAACACAGTTCACTCTCATGAACGCTGATCCCATCTCTAGCCTCGGATTTGATGCTGCTCGCGTCGAATCATTCTCAACACGCGAAAACTCGGCACAAGATCAACTCGAATCGCATTGACAAAATTAACAGCCCCGTATCGCGCGGCCGATGATGTACTTAAAATTGTTAGAACGCGCGATTTACTGATATCGCCGCGATTATCCAACTATACAAGTTTCCAATCAAGAAAATTAATTTTGCCTCGAGCGGCAAAATTCCAACCCGTTCAGTTCCCGGTTTTTATTCGAATTGCGTGAAAGTATTTCGATCACGATTTTTGTACTATCGAAAAGAAAAAACGTGTCGCCCTCGCTCCGAGCCTGTCCCTCCCCGTCTCTCGTCAGTTTCGCTGTGCAAGTTAAAATTTTTTGCCCGTAGTTTGGAGGGGCGAGTCAGGGGGGGGGGAGGGGACCCAGGCATCATGTTCGAAGGTTTTTAAAAGAGAACGGGGCGGGGGGAGGGATTGCAGTGCCCGGGACGTGAGAGAAACCGCGGGCGCGGACTGACAATCAAAACCGTTTTCTGACCGTCCATCCCTAAGTTGACTGACTGTGTGAACTGTAAACCTAAAGTTTCGGCTTGCGCATTCTAGTTCACCTTAGTGGCTCGCAAACGAACTAGTTCCCCCGCCGAACTAGTTCCTTCTTGTAGTTCGCGAGGAAGAAATGATGTAGGGTAATGTGATGGCAAGAAAGAAAAAAAATTCCTCACTTCTGTCGCGAAGGAACTAGTTCCTTCTTTTAGTTCTCAGTTCCCGAAGGATCTATGTTTTTCTTTAGGTCATCACATTCAGTCTCACGAATTGCGAACTTTAACAAAAAGTTTATTCCAGTGGCGGCTTGCCGCATAAAGCTAGTGAGGCTGAGCTTTAAGCTTGTGAGGCTGAGCTTTTAGCTAGTGAGGCTGAGCTTTAAGCTTATGTTACACTGTATAACCAATTAGAGCTTTCTACAAGCTCGCCATACATTTCACGAAAATATATGCAAAAAACTGGGAAAAAGCGAACAGTGTAACACAAGCTTAAAGCTCAGCCTCACTAGCTTAAAGTTCAGCCTCACTAGCTTAAAGCTCAGCCTCACTAGCTTAAAGTTCAGCCTCACTAGCTTAAAGCTCAGCCTCACAAGCTTAAAGCTCAGCCTCACTAGCTTAAAGCTCAGCCTCACTAGCTTAAAGCTCAGCCTCACTAGCTTAAAGTTCAGCCTCACTAGCTTAAAGTTCAGCCTCACTAGCTTAAAGCTCAGCCTCACTAGCTTAAAGCTCAGCCTCACTAGCTTTATGCGGCGAGCCGCCACTGGTTTGTTCGCGACAGAAGTGAAGACCTTTTTTTTGTTTTGTTTTAGGTCATCACATTTCTCGCGAGAGCTCGCACTGAATGACCGATCTTAGGAAAATGAAAAAAGAGTTCCTCAGTAGTATGAATATGCGGAGGAGATGGAGGAAGCTTTTTTTTTTTTTGACGGAGGAACTTTTGTATGGTGACGCCATAGACTTGTATGAAACTGATAAGGAATTCACTCTATCAGCTTTTTGAGCGGACCTGTTCTGATATTAACAGCTTTTTGACCTAACCTGTTCTATAACAGCTTTTTGACGTTCCTTCAAGTGAGTGGGACTCGAAGTGAACTTCTTCACTAAAAGGAACTGCTTTGTGTCGCCGATTCTCTCTAGTCTGGCACAGTTCTGCGCGTGAAGTAGCTCCGAAACTCCGGTACAGGTGCTTGTTCCTTCTTTTCGTCACTACATGGTTTTTTGTCACGTGTTCAATGGAGGGACGGGTGCAGTTCAGCAAAAAAAAAAAAATAACGGACTGAGTTACTTAACTCCAGGGACGTCATTTCAGTTTTTTCTGGACCGGGGGGGGGGGGGGGGGAGGTGCAAGATGTTATGAACGGACATATATACCTCTTTTTATATAGATGTTATAAATAATAGGCTTGTAAACGAACTAGTTCGGAAGATCGTTCCCATAAGTGAAATGAACGAACTAGTTCGCAGTGTATTCCGCTCTTAGGACGTTTGTAGGAAGTGGAGTTCGGCGTCACATTCGCATACCAGTAGTTCAGTCCTTAGGTCATCACATTGAGTGTCTTTTTTCGTGAGTGGGGCCCTTTTTTTTGTTTCTTTTCTTTAGGTCCTCACATTCACTCCCAACTTGAAAGCAACTACTTCGCACATTCACTTTGAACTTCAAAAGAACTAGTTCCTTCGTGAGTGAACTGCGAACTACAAGAACGAACTAGTTCGCAAGGGCTGAGGAACTAGTTCGTTCGCGATCACTAAGGTGAACTAGTATGCACAAGCCTAATATATAATATATGAGAGAACAAAATTCAGGCATTGCGGCCTACCCCCCCCCCCTCCCCCTCCCCCCCTCCCCCTCCCCCTCCCCCCACAAATGACGTCCCTGCTTCACTCGCTCACTGTTCTTTTCGAACAGTTCACTCTTTTGAACGATCGATCTTTCTACCTCGAATTGATTGCGAAAAAGAAATGAACCTATATACTCAGTTCATATGAGCGACACTTCTTAACCCCTGCCCCCGTCCCGTCCACCCGGACATGCACACCACGCGCCTGGCTTAGTTAGTCACCGTATCGCATCAATTACATGGAAAAAAAAAAAAAAGCTATAAAATAAAAACAATTACGGAAATATGTACACTATGCATAAATCTGTTCAATTTTTTTTTTTTATCTCCCCGGCCACACTACAGAGTCTTGAAGTACAATCGACCGGCATACGCAACGACGCCGCAACGCAACGCAAACCCCCACCGCCCCCCTCAACAACAACAATCGAACCTTTATTTTATTCTCTTATATTTTTTTTTTTTTTCTTACTTAGTTTATTTATAATTAAGTTTAATTCATTTTCCTTGAGCTCTCATTTAGCACGTTATGCCGCGCGGCGCGATTCACTTGAAACGCCAACTTATTACACTATTTACTGCGGTTTGAATTGTGTTGCGGACGCAAGGGCGCGCGCGCGCGCGCGTCTGTGGTAGCGGCTGGTTATATTTCGCGCAGCTTAGCTGTCTACAGCCTGGGGGGGTGGTCGTGGTGCGATGGGATTTGAAGGGCGACCTTTTCTTTTTCGTTTTCGTTTTCTTTTTCGTTTTCGTTTTCTTTTTCTCGATTTAATTGGGATTTTTTTTTTGCGGTAAGTGTGATTGAGAACTTATCTCCAACCCCCACCCCCCCCCCCCCCCCCGCCCGCCCACTCCCAGTTTCATTCGATATGATCCGTTCAAATTCAGAGAGCACAAAAAGGTTTGCAAAAGGTTGCACCCATTCCTTTCCGCGATTTTTTCTCGCTAACGCGAACTCGTTAACATATTTTCGACATAACCACATTTATCACGTGACTCCCTTTCAATCCCCCCCCCCACCCCGCCTTGCGATTTGAAAAGGCCGGCGCCTGTTTCGATTGATGATGCATTTACACTCAGCGTTTGCGACGAGCCTCTATCCCCACCAAAAAATCAGCCAATGAAATAGCTCGTGCAGTCGCAAGAGTCTTACGTTGAGAGCCGGTTTCCAATGGCCTGATGGGGGTAGCTTCTCGCCTCGAGGCGAGCCGCTACGGGTGAGTGTAAGCGCACCATGATTCTCTGCTGAAGACGACAAAACTCTGAACCACAGTCACCACGTGACTCCAATCGCCGCCCTACGCGATTCCTTGTCGCGGTCGAAATGTTTATGGTATATGGTATAAAGGGGAAGGGGGTGGGGGTTGGGAGGGGGTAGTGGTGATGCCATACTATTATTATTACTATTATTTAATAATCAGGAAAGTAGCTTTCGCGCTGATATCAGAAAGTAAAGGGTTTTTCAGTAGGTGCGCTCCAACTTTTTTCCAACATGGACGGCGAACGACGCCATATTGTTTTTTTTTTTCCATTCTCTTGACGTTTATAAACTTCATTAGTATACATTTCATCATGGACCCGTTACACACTTGAACAGCGTTCGCAAATTATCGAAATAATCGTTGGAGCGCTCTTATTGAAAATACACGACGACTGGCGCCAGACCAATTTATGTCCAATCTACAAGAAAGGAGATAAACTGCGATGTGAAAATTACAGAGGCATTCCATTGTTGTGCACGTCCTACAAAATACCGACGAAAGTAATTCATAATCGATTAAAGCCTTGAACAGAAAGTATTATCGGCGAATACCAAGGTGGCTTCAGAACCGGACGATCGACTATTGACCAGATATTCTCAGTCGAACAAGTGCTAGAAAAATGCTGGGAGTATAACATTGACGTGCACCAGATCTTCGTGGACTTCAAACAGGCAAACGATAGTATAGTAAATAATGCTCGACTTTGGAATCCCATCAAAACTCGTCCGATTAACAAAAATGACACTGAATCCCAGGTAAGGATACAAAACGAGCTAACCCAAAGCTTCCGAACAGAAGCCGGCCTGAAGCAGAGAGATGAACTCGCTCCCATGCTCTTCAACCTTGCCCTGGAATATGTCATCAGAAAGGTACCCGTTGATACCAGAAGTACCCTACTAATCACGTCCGCTCAACTAGTGGTGTACGCGGATGACGTAAACATCATGGCCAGATCTGTTCCAGACGCGAAGGAAGTCTTCCACTGTCTAGACTCAGCAGCAAAGGATGTCGGGCTAAGGTTCAATGAGAATAAGACCAAGTTCATGACCCAAACAAGAAGAAGCGCGCCAACTAGACAAAATATGACCGCGGGGGACTACAACCTGGAGAATGTGTATCATTTCTCATACTTGGGATCAAACCTTGTAAGAGACGGCAACGAACGGGACGAAGTAAATCAACGGACCACACTAGCAAATCAGGCATACTTCACGGTTCTCCCGATCTTAAAATCGAAAAAAGGTGCACAGGCTGAGCAAACTTCGCATATACAAGACCATAGTAAGACCTGTGCTACTATATGCAAGTGAAACGTGGACTCTCACCCAAGCGTCTGAAAAATCAATAGACGCGTTTGAACGACGAAATTCTTCGAAGAATTTTGGGATCAGTAAGAGAAGGCATTGAATGGCGTATTCGGTACAACAACGAGTTGACGCATCGACAACGAGTTGACGCATCGACAACGAGTTGACGCATCGACTCTTATAAAATTCCGTAAGCTGCAATGAACAGGTCATGTGAAGCGAATTGGATGACGGAAGAATTCCCAAGCGCACATTGAAAGGTAGAGCTCATGGCGAGCGACCGGTGGGAAAACCGCGAAAAAGATACGAGGATTCAGTTGACGCAGATTGCAAATCGCTTCTTAGATGCACAAACTGGAGGACGCGGGCGCTGGAATCAAGATGACTTCAGACAATGTAGCCTGCAGGCCCTGGCCCGATTTCCATCTTTTTCCAAAAAACCGAAGAAATTATTACATAAATAGTGAAAATATCAAAATATCACGACAAGAGTAGTTAATTTTATCAGTCAAATCTTCTCCGTTTTTTTATTAGACACGAAAAAAGCAATAAAAATTTTCAGTCCGTCTGTCCGCCGTACACCGTACGTCGACCGCCTCAAAATCCTTTGAAGGCTCGTAGCTCTCAAACCAGTGGAGCTATTAAATTAAATTTTTTTTTCTAGGAATAGACTGGGTAGACCCCTTGAATTGACATTATTTTCAGGGGTGGGGGGGGGGGGCGGGGGTGGTGTTTTTCCTAACTTTAGAACGGCTTATGCTAGAAAGTTGAAACTCGGTGTGTATATGTAAATCAACTAGAAAAGTAATTGTTATAAAAAAAAAAATTGGAATATTCATTGGCGTTCAGAAAGAGGGGGGGGGGGGGCAAAAAAAATTATTTGTAAATATCAGTTAATATAAAATGCATATATTTTCACGATTTTCGTCATATCTACTAGATCCTTCCAAATATTGAATTCATTTTTATTCTACGGACTCTTCGTATGAATACCTAGAAAGTGTTTTCAAGGTTTTTTGAAATTTGACCCTTAAGGCGGTGTAAAGGCGTTTCACGAATTCAGCCATATCCTTCATTCGTGGAAGGGTTATATTTTCACGAATTCCGTCACATCTCTTAGGTCTTCCTGAATATTGACTTCATTTTTATGCCACACTTTCCTCACTTATATACCTAGAAAGTGTTTTCAAGATTTTTTGAAAATTGACCCCTAAGAGGGTGTAAAGTGATTGTATACTTGTTCATAAATTCCGCCATATCTCTCAGGTCTGATCAGATATCGAATATCATTTCACTTCCACGGGCTGCTTTAATAATCACCTCTATTTAAGTTTTTGTTTTGCTTTTTCAACCCCTAGAACGCACCCCGGAGTATCACCCCCAATCATGGTATTCATATATTACGTCCTACTCTAACCGTTTGCGAACTTTTTGTTAGTTTTTCAGTCACATAGTAGCCTGAACCGCAATCTTAGAATTGAACGCGTTCCGAACTTCTGCCGGTAAAAAATAATAAAGTTGCACCCAGACCATTGGCAGATTTTTTCGTATGACGTTCCGCGGTTTGACGTCAAGAAGAAAGAGTCACCTGTAATGTGTGTTCTTCTTCTCTGAAGTGTTGATCAATATTGTTCGATCGGTACTCGAACGGAACTCGATTAGAAATTAGTTTTGAATGCACGGGGGGGGGGGGGGGGGTTGAGGGGTTACGAAGGGGCATCCAACCAGTTTCGTTTAACCCCTTTCGACAATGTAGGTCGATCTTCAACGCAGGGCTAAACAGCATCTGTATTGGCTCAGTACTGGAATTAATGTTATGGTATGGTATATGGGATAGTGATGCCATCCATCCGCCTTCACTTACGACAGAGATCATTTGTCTCGGCTCTCCCAGTCGTCTTCCGATCAGAGGCCCTGTGTGAGCACTCCGATTAGTGGCGCTAGTGTCCTACCTGCTCAGGCTCAGGACTACTTGCATTGAACCCGTGTGATCATATTCAAAGAGTTGTTGATATTGGGTCATGTAGTTAGGTTTGACCTGCACTACAAAACTGCGAGCATAGTGAGTCGATAGACTGTTCTATGGAACCGATGGGAATATCCATTTGCTGGTCCATCACTTAGGTTGGAGAATGCTCGAGCGAGTTCGTCAGCTGGTGGCCTGACACCAAGCAGAGGGTAATTTTGTGCCGATAGTGTTCTACATTTGAGACTTTTTTTCCCCGATTGTTTTTTTAGATAGCTTCTTCCGCGTCGTGGGTTACGGGTAGCATATTTCTGAGTCTCTGTCCTATTCCTGCTAGATCCAGCTCGGTTGTTCTTAACAAAAACTGTAGGTCATCCTGTTCAAATGTTTTTAATATTCTTCTAGAGCTGAATGATAAAGCATAGCTGCCTGCCTCTCCAGAATAGAATAGCACTTTTATACTCTAGATGATCCCATAGAGTATTATAAGTTTAATCCAGGACGAAAAGTTTGTAACGCATAGAACCGAGCCTCGGACGAAAAAATTTTTTTATATATTATTTTGTGTTTTTATTTTTGGCCAAAACCCCCAAATCCGTTTGCTGTCCGTCCGTCCGTCCGTCCGTTAACACGATAACTCAAGAGCGCGTTGACCTAGGAAGTTGAAATTTTGTCAGAACTTGTAAAATGGAAAAAGTAAGGCTAAGTTCGTTAATGGGCGATATTCTTCCATTTCTTCGGGTACCTCCCATACAAGAGTCCTTAAAACACGTTTTCACAATTATTGCTTCAAGTTAGGAACTTAAAATTTTGCATACCTAAGGTTTACAATGTTTGAATCGAAAGTTCCGAATATGATGCAAATCGAGTGAGTCCTTCGTGTAGCAGCCAAGAAAAGTCCTTCAAAAATGTAGGCTTGTTACTGAATCCAACTTTATAACTCCAGAACGAGTTAAGGCAAAAATTTAAAATTTTTATACCAAAACCAAGACTGAGTTCATTAATTAGCGCCATCCGTCGACTCCTTCGGGTAGCTGTCATACAAAAGTCCTTGTTGTTGTTGTTGTTGTTGTTTGGTGTGGGGAAGACACACACTAAAAGGCGAGTCTTGAGCATTCAGGCCACCAGGCCCATTATACTCGAATCCCCAGTCTCTACTCGAACTTTTCCATCCTTCTCACGAATTTCAAAAGCTCAGGTAGCGAGCGAGAACGGAGTTCCTTCATCCTCTCATAACATCGACGCCGTATACATGCATTCTTGCAAAAGATTGAAGCTGGACACTCGAGAAGAAAATGTTCGGTCGTGTCGTCGCTCTCGTCACAAGCAATCGTCACATGGGGTCGCGTCAATGATTCTCAATCTGACCATGTGTAGGCCACACGAGTTATGCCACCTGTGAGAACACCAAACATACTACTACATTCGTTTCAGCTCAATTTGAGAAGAAAAGCAGCGGTTCGTCCGCACTTGGTCCCAGCAACAAGGTTTCTGGTCTGTCGCATTCCCGGAAAAAAGCCGCCATCTCTCAATGTGTGATTTACTCACCCACTTATCAACCGGCAGCCCTAACAGAGGCAACAGGCACACCGAAAACTGGCTCTGGCTCCAACCAAGGCTAACTCCGATCCGCTCAGCTTTTGCTAATGCATTCGCGCTATTTCATTGCCATTTATACCTTGGTGACCCGGAACCCAGTCATTGAATCTGCCAACAGAGTTCAATCGCTCTTTACACTCACGTACCATCTTCGAAAAGACGATTGAATTGTCTAAGGATTGTAGAACGGCCTGACTGTCGCAGATCATCCTGCCTCTCCATCTTCTCTCTATAATCCATTCTACTGCCTTAAGGATCGCATATACTTCAGCCTGAAATACCGAAGAATGGTTTATTCCTAGGACCTGAGATCTTCAGTCTGCAGGTACATTCCAGCTCCAGATCCTTTTACAGTCGTTGAGCCGTCCGTATAGAATATATCAGTGAATCCGCTAGGCAGAGCGGACTGATTTACCCACTCCTCCGTGCTCGGGATCTCTACCTGATATCTCCTTTTGAGTATACATGTCGAAGTCATAGCATCCGAAGGCATATCGAAGATGGCGTTCTCAGACAACCTTCGGGCCAATTTCTCCATGAACCTTGCAATGCCCTTTTCTCCAAAGGCCCCGGTCTCATCAGTCTGTGGGTAGCTCTCATTGCTTCTGCCTGAACAATAATATCAAGCGGTTGGAAATTGAGCAGCGCATCGAGTGCCGCACTCGACAAAAGTCCTTAATCAACCAAACGATAAGTTTAAAACGCTTTAATTTACCACTTTGAAATGTCGCAAGTTACTTGCCAGTGTACACGAACCTTTAAGATATAAGCATCGGAACTTTTTCTTTCTCACCCTTCCCCACCCTCACCCTCTACACCCACACCCCCAAACTTTTTTTCCCTACTAGGATTCTATTAGGCCTACTTCTGGTAAAAATTTGAAGCATCCATCTTAAACTGTTATTGAGATATGAAACGTGTTATTATTGAAAAATTCTTATCCCCTCCACTTACGTACTCCCCCGCCCCCTTCAAAGATTTTACTTTGAGCAATCTTTATTTATCAAACTTTATATCCGAACCGAATTTTGTTTTTCTGGTGCCACTGGTTTGGGAGATATCGTAATGTTAAGTATTTCAACCCCTACTCTCGTACGTCACTACCCCCACCCAAAAATTTTGTTTCAATCTAGTCTCCTAGTATAACTACAGATATTTGTTAAGTTTTAACTACTTGCCATTAACGGTTTAGGAGATATGAATTTTAGAATGTGTCGATCTCGGCCTTTTGTGTTTCGGACGCATTATTTCCCCCTCCCACTCCCACACCTCTTCACCCATAACATCAATTTTTTTTGCAAATGGTACCACTATCGAAGTTCTGTGGAAGTTCTAAGTTTCAGCTTCCTACCATAAGCAGTTGCTGAGATCTAGAAATTAAAATTTTTCATTTAAAACGCTTCCCCCCCCCCCCCTTCCCCCTCACACCCTCACCCCACCAAAAAAATTCTAACTTCAAGGGGTCTATCATGTCTATTCATAACAAAAAAAAATCAGTTTAATAGCTCATAGGGTTTGGCAACTAAAATTCCTCAAATAAGTTTACGTACGGCGTACGGCGAACGGCGTACGGCGGACAACACACGGCGTACAGACGGACTGAAATTTTTTTTGTTGTTTTTTTGGTCTTTATTAGTAATAAAACGTGTTAAAAAAAAAAATCGATAACAATACTTTATTATTAAAATAATAAAGTAAAAACAACACCCAACAGACCAACGAATTGTGCTCTCTAATCTGTGCGCACCAAGGTCCGATTTGGTCTGTAGCGCCATCGTAAGTAATCCGTGCGCGTTACGCCGTTCCGATCGTGCGTGTTTCCGGAATAGAAACATCGTGTAAAACAGGAACAGAAAAAAAAACAATTCGACCTAATTTAACGACGGAGACGGAGGGACGGGGGACCAGAACGGGAGGGACGGGGGGACGGGGGGGGGGGGACCGAAGGGTGTAGAAAGATGGACAGACAGATAAAACGATAGACAATAGTAAAATAAACAAAAAAAAAAAAAAAACAACTTACTTGTCGGAAACACATAAATGCTGTTAATAACCGAAAAGAAGTCTTCCTCGTAGTCGTCATCGTCACCTGTACCGCCGCCGCCATTTTCACCATTCGAATTACGCCGACCGTTACTATTCAAAATGCCATCACTACGCGCACTACTACTCCTACTATCGTACGCTAACGGATCATCACCTTGCATATCATCGTTAAATTTCATATTACCACCACCGGACATTGTTGTTGTTGTTGTTCCATCCGTACGACCATTGCCGATTCCCCCTCCACCACCCGATGCCGCCGACGCCATCATACCGTGATTCTTGTAAAACTTTTCGACTATTTCGGCCGGTACAATCGGTGACGTAATATTCGGTAATGTTTTCAATTTCAATCGATAGAGTATATGACGTTTTATCGATGCTAAATTATCGGCTTTGACCTGTTCGCGTAACTGACACGAATGACAACCGGATGTTGTTATAATTGTTGCGGCGGCAGAGGCGGCGGCGGCGGCGCCACTATCGATATTATCGCTAACAATATTTATGTTGCCGTTGACGCTGACGCCGCCGTCAGTCGATGTCGTTGCAGTTGCGGCGCCGCCGCCAAAATTTGTAAAGCTTAAATTCGGTTCGCGACGAATATTATTGTTGTTAATATTGTAAATGTTGGGCTGTTGTTGATGTATTGTTGATGATGATGATGTCGACTTATCACTGACGTTACTATTTAAGTTATCACTGTTTACATTGTGTCCGTCGACAACAATTGGTATTGAATTGAACAGAATTATTAAAATTAGGAATACGTTTATTAAATTGTAATTTCTAGTTGTTGATGTTGTTGGTGTTGTTAGAGTTGGTGTTGTTGCTGTTTTTATTGTTGTTGATTTAACTAAATTATTTGAAAACTTATTAAAAGTATGATCACATCGTTGCTGTTGTAGTTTTTGTTGTTTCTTTATCATTAACAACAATTGCTGAACGGAATTTCGATTATGATTAAAATTATTCTTATTATTATTTAAATTTAAATTAATTTCATCGTGTTTTTTTTGTTGTTGTTGTTGTTGTTGCGGTTGCGATTGCTGTTGCGATTGCGTTTGCAATTGCGGTTGCGATTGCGGTTGCGGTTGCAACTGCGGTTGCAATTGCGGTTGCAATTGCGGTTGCAATTGCGGTTGCGGTTGCAATTGCGGTTGCGATTGCGGTTGTGGTTGCAATTGCGGTTGCGATTGCGATTTCGGTTGCGGTTGCGATTGCGATTTCGGTTGCGGTTGCAACTGCGATTGCGGTTGCAATTGCGGTTGCGATTGCGGTTGCGGTTGCAACTGCGGTTGCGGTTGCGATTGCAGTTGCGATTGCGATTGCAGTTGCGATTGCGGTTGCGGTTGCAACTGCGGTTGCGGTTGCAACTGCGGTTGCAATTGCGGTTGCGGTTGCGGTTGCAACTGCGGTTGCAATTGCGGTTGCGATTGCGATTGCGGTTGCGGTTGCAGTTGCGATTGCGGTTGCGACTGTTGTTGTAGCTGTTGCGACGGCGACTTTACTTGCAGAAATTTCTCATAATTGTTTTGTGTTGTTGAGTTTTTCGGCGGCATTTCGCCAGCTGCTGCTGTTGCTTTTCTCGTCGTCGTCGTCGTCGTCGTCGTCTTCATCAAATCACCAATATTCTTCAATTGTAACGATAAATTCTTATTGATTAAATTGTGATTGAAGAAAGATTTCTTTTGTGGATTGAAATCGTTGGTTTTGTTGTTGTTGTTGTTGTTGTTGTTGTTGATGTATTGTGCCTGTGTAATATTCCCTAATTGTTGTTGTTGTTGTTGATGTTGTTGTGCTAGAGGTTCTTGTATCGACTGTTGTTCAATTGTTGTTCGTTTTTTCTTACAATTTTTCAAATATTTAACAATTGACGGTGTAGGCGGTACAATCGTTTCGATTATTGTTGATAGGTCGTTCGATTTTCGTCTTGATCGAATTGTTGTTGTTTTTTTTGTTGTTGTTGCTGCAACAACCATTGTTGATGCGATTGCGGCGGTTGTTGCTTTCGCGTCATTTTCAATCGATCGATTCGTAGGATGCAAACGATTTTCACAATTGTTTAATTGTTGCTGATCGTTGTTGTTCTCGTCCGGGCGTTGGTGTTGTTGTTGTTGTTGTTGATTCATCATCGTTTCGTCAACATATTGAAGATGTTGTTCGTCGATTTGTTGTCGATGCTGTTGCTGCTGCTGCTGCTGCTGCTGATGATGTTGATGGTGTTGTGTTGTTGCTGTGAACGTTCGAAACGTTGGTATTCGCTTGGAATTGAATAGATCGAGCATAGTTTGGTTGTTTTTCTTTGCTTTTGTTTATTTGTTTGTTTGTTTTATTTTATTTTTTCGTTGTTCCTGAACACTTTCCCAATTGTTGGGCTTAGTTGCTTGCCGGGTTTTGAAGAGTGTAGTCGGCGGTGTGGAGAGTGTGGAGAGTTTACCTCCGGAGTGTAGAGAATACCGTCCCAATTGTTGGGTTTAGTTGCTTGTCGGGTTTTAAAGAGTGTAGTCGGCGGTGTGGAGAGTTTACCCCCGGAGTGTGGAGAATACCGGAGAGAGTTCTTGTTTTTTCGTTTACTTTTTGCTGTTGTATCGATGCGCGCGATCACTAACTTTTCAAAGTTGTTTTTTTTTGCGATAACTTTTAAACATTTTCGATAAACAATGAACAATAAAATTGAGCATAGTTTTATTGTTATTGTTTGTTTGTTTGGTTTCCTTAACTTTCCCAATTGTTGGTTTATCACACGGGCGTTTGAAGAAGAGTGTGTGGCAAGTGTGTGGAGAATGTGCGGAGAATACCGGAGAATTCGACACGCGATCACTCACTTTTCAAAGTTGTTCTTTTGCGCCCCCCGATTGCTTTAAAAACAAAATTGACAATCAAATCGAGCAAAGAGTTTATTTTTGTCGATTTTACGACTGGTTAGTTTTTCTCGGCGCGTTTAAAGACGAGCGTGGAGAGTGTGTAGAGAATAACCGGAGAGTTGTATCGATCAATCACTTTTCTGCTGTTGCTGTTGTTGTTGTTTTTTTTTTTGCGATTAAACCACAATTAACAATCAAATTAAGCAAGAGTTTGTTATTATTTGGCTTTTTTGTTTTGTTTTTCGTCGGTTTTCAACCGTTCCAATTGTTGGCTTTTCTTGCGGTTTGAAGAGTTTGACGAGTGTGGAGAATGTGGAGAGTGTGACGAGTGTGAAGAGTATGGCGCACGGTTATAGAGAATACCGGTTCGTTTTTTTTTCTTCTATCGACGCTCGATCAATCACTCACTTTTCAACGTTGTTGTTTTTTTGGCGAAAACTTTTTAAAAATTTTTGGTATAAACAATTAACAATAAAAATTGAGCATAGTTTTGTTTGGTCAAATGGGGCGGGCGGGGGCGCTTTGTTGTCGTTTCGTTTTGCTTACGTTTGTGTGTGGGGGGGGGGGGGGAGGGAAAGTTTGGCGAATGTAAGAAAAGAGGTGGTTTCTTTTATCGAAGAAGCGCGATCACTTTTCAAAGGCTTACGATTTTTTTTCCGGAAAAAAAACAATAACTGCCGTTTTTGTTAAAATTTTCCGGTTTGTTTGTTGGTTTTTTTTTTTTTTTTTGGTTGGAAAAAACAATAACTGCCGCTTTAATTTCTTGTTATTTTAGTTTTGAATTTTTACAAAAAAACTTGATGCGTCTTTAGTCGCGCGATTCACGTGTAGCAGCCGTTACCCGTTTACGCAGCGACCGTTTTATTTTGTTCTATTATTTTTATTATTATTATCTCTTTTGGATTCTTCCGTTACTTTTATTGGTGGTTTTTTTTTTTTTTTTTGTTTGTTTTAAAACATTTAGCGCACTATGGAGTAATTTTTGTTTCGAAACTCGGCGGGACCGGGGCGGAAGAAAACCGGAAAACCAAAACCGGGAAGAGTTTTGATCGGATCGTTTTTTAATCCAAATTACCGGGCGCGGGAGTACACAATAATAATTTTATAATCGGCTGCATTTTTGATCGGAAGAACTTTTTACTCGATGAATTTGATGAAACTCGTATTTGTTTAATTCACGCGATGAACAGAGAAACAGAAACGAAACTTTTTTTTGTTGAATTTTTGGCTTAAATTGTCCGCGGCGACGGCACCCTGCAGAGCGGACTGGGAAATAATTCTGAAATTTCCCGTTGAACCGCGCACTGTTTTCAAGTTTTTTTTTTAAAATATAATCAAAAATTTTTGGAAATTTTGGCGTAAATTTCAAAAAAACAAAAACCTTTTGAATTTGATCTTAAATATCGCGCGTTTCTTAGACAGAACTAAATTTTTGTTGATCGCGCGATTCGATTGGTGGTTTCTTTTGATCGAGACCAATTTTTCGAAATCGGTTTTTTTTTGCTGTAGGCTTTTTTTTTCGAAATTTCCGATTGGAACGAGAGTTAAAAACGGAAAAAAAAACCAAAAAAAAAACTTAGTATTGTTGTTTAGCTTGTTGTTTGTGTGTTGTGTGTTATTGTTGTTGTTGTTGTGTTTTTTTTTTTTTTTTTTTTGCGACCGCTCGCTTCAAATAGCCCGAGCCTACTGACTATAAGAACCGATTAGCACGGCGGTATATATGTGTCGTGCGTGTGTCGACCGCGGCGACTACCGGACTGATGGATGGGCTACTAAACTATTGCGCGCGGGGTCTGTCCTCTGTTAACGCGCTGTTAGGCCAAACGGCTGGCTGTTGTGTGGTGTTGCTGGCAACATTTCGAGCACTCGCAGGCCCCCGGAGGCATGACGCGCGCGTTCTGTTCTGTGTTCGGTTTTGTTGCGCGCATTTTGTTGCTGATGTCCGCAAGCGTACAACTTTGTAGCCTGCACCCCAAACCCCCCACGCCCATCCCCTGCCCGGACCACCCTTGCCCGACGCTTGAAACAGAGCTTTGCTCCTGATGATGCTGCTGCTGGCAACATTTGTGTCGATGCGCGCCCGTTTTGTTGCCATTTCTTTGGTTCGCGCGCGCCGCCGCTGCAACGTTGTGCAACTTGCAGTATCAACATTTTTGCTGCGAATCATTTCGTTTCGTTACACAAAAGAAGGAGGGATGTTGCACGGGGCACGCACGCACACCATACCCGGCCCGTCCGCCCGCCCGCCCGTTAACACAATTTTTTTCGGGGTTAAATTGTGCGTTTCGTTTTGGTTTTGTTTTAAAACAGTGCAATTTTTGCAGTGTGCAATTTTTCGGTTATTGTCCGATCCGTGGAACGCGCGATCGCAGTACCATCGAAGCTATTGTTGGGTCAGTTTTTCTTTTTTGTTTGTTAAAAACATTTTGTTTGTTTGATTGCATTTGGTTTCGATGAATGCGGACGGAATTCTTGTGTGTGGTTAATCGTGGGAAGAATGCAGGTGAAATGAGGGCCAGTTAAAAGAGAGAACATGATCTCCTTTAACTGATTAAAAACGAAGGTTTTTCATATTTTTGAATAATTATTCAATAAAGCTGACCTTGTCGCGCGATTATTGTATACGCGTTGAGCAAATGGTGCCGTAGTTTTGCGCGCGAAGCATTGAAAAACATGTTCGGGGTGTCGCTCGATGATTCCAATTAATTGATATAGGATGTCCCAAAATTAAGGGGGGCAACACCGCTGTAACAGCCTAAAAAACAGTCTGGGCGCAACTTTATAATTTTTTCCGGCAGAAGTTCGGAACGCGCTCAATTCTAAGATGCGGCGTAGGCTACTATGTGACTGAAAACCTAACAAAAAGTTCGGGAAGTGGTTAGACTAGGGCGTAACATATGAATAACATAATTGTGTCATATTCCGCGATGCAGTCTAGAGGTTGAAAAGGAGAAAAACTTGTAAATAGGTGTTTATTAAACAAGCCCGTGGAAGTTAAAAGATATTCGATATCTGATCAGACCTGAGAGATATGAAAGAATTCTAAGCTGATGGTCTTTGTAACTAGTGCTTAAGTATAACTGTGTATATTTATATGCCTTTTATAAAAAAAATAAATAAATAAAAAAAAGAATTCATAAAATCAAGATCAAAAAGTTCCCGGATTAACCACCGCGTGGCGCTTTTATTGTTCCGATTTGAGTTCTGTTTTGTTTTTTGTTAAGTTGGTACAACTCTTGTTGCCATTCCCTCTAAATCTTAGCGTCATAGCTTGACATTTGCAAAAGTTACGTAGCCAAGAGTACCAACTATCTCTGTGCGTGTTGGCGCGAATTTTGACAATTTTCGAAATGGATTTAAATTTGCAACAACCAACTTGTATTAAATTTTGGCGTAAAAAACCCGATTTAATGGTGCGCGAACGTTGGAAATGTTGGAAAAGTGTTTCGGCAACGAATCTCTAAAGAAAACGGTCGTTTACCAGTGGAACGAGCGGTTCAAAAGTGAGTCATTCGTGAGTCAATCGTGAGTCAATCGTGAGTCAATCATGGATTACAACTGTGTAGTGCAGACAATGAAATTTTTTCCAGAAGGCCAGACAGTAAACAAGAATATTATTTGGGAGACGACGTTATGAGACGTTTGCGTGAAGCAGTTCGCCGCGAAAGAGACCAGAATTGTGGGCAGAAAACTCGTGGATTTTGCACCATGATAACGCACCGTCGCACAGTGCCATTATTATTCGTAGTTTTTTGACCAAAAAAAGCGACAAATACCATCCAACCGGCACCGAATTCACCTGATTTGTCTCCGTGTGACTTCTTTCTGTTACATCGAGCTAAAAAAAAAAACCCCACCACGGGGAACGCGTTTCAGCAGCCGAGAGGAAGTAATTGAAAAATCGCAGGGAGCACTGAAAACCGAATATAAAAAATGTTTCGAGGATTGGATCAGGCGCTGGCATAGGTGGGCTGCAGTCGATGGGGATTACTTTGAAGGCGACAATATAGATTTAAATGAATAAACTTGTTTTTTTTTTTTTAATTTTCTCAATAAATTCCGGGAACTTTTTGATCAAGGTGGTATACTAACTTTACACCCCGTTAGGGGTCGAATTTCAGAAAATCTTGAAAACACTTTCTAGGTATGTAAGTGAGGAAAGTGTGGCATAAAACCGAAGTCAATATTCAAGAAGACCTTGGAGATGTGACGGAATTCGTGAAAAGATAACCCTTCCACGAATGAAGGATATGGCTGAATTCGTGAAAACCCTTTACACCCCCCTTAGGGGTCGAATTTCGAAAAATCATGAAAACACTTTCTAGGTATTCATATGGAGAATCCGTAGAATAAAAATGAACTCAATATGTTGGAAGACCTAGTAGATATGACGAAAATCATGGAAAAGTATGCTTTCTATTTTCACTGATCATAATTTTTGCCAACGTTCCTCCGAACGCCAATGGATATTCGATTTTTAAAGTGAAAACTTCTTTAGCCACGTTGTGATTTGAAACTCGACGAAACGGAAACGGAAACGAAAAAGCGACAGTAAGCAGTGAAGCGAAAAAGCGACAGTAAAAAGAGACAAACAAAACACCTGCGTGGTACTGATTTCCCTCACTCCTCTCTCACCCCTTACTTTTCTTGTTATCTAAATTCAACCCTTCACCTTCCCACGGTATACCCCCCTCTCTGTACCCTTATCATTCTACCCCTCATCCTACATATTGTTCCCCCTCATCTACTTTCTCTATCCCTCTTCCCCCCACCCTCCTCTTTACCCCCTACCCCCTCCTATGACACATTGAAAAAACTCAGAAAATTTATATTTAACCTACGTGGTGTATTCCCTTCTGACTACACCCATACAATTTGAAATACTACTCCTATCTCTTTCCCCTCTTCACCTATCCCTTTTTAAACAACTAACCCCTTACTTTTCTTCTTACACCCCATTCTCCTAAATTCAAAGCCTTCACCCCTACTGTAAATCCCTCCTCTGTATACCCTTATTATTCTACCCCTCACCATACATATTGTTCCCCCTCATCTACTTTCTCTATTCCCTCACCCTACACTCTCCTCTCTACCCCCTACCTCCTCCTACAACATATTGAAAAAACTAAAGCCTCCCTACTCTTGTACTCTTCCACTCCTGATACTGCATCCGTCTCATTCTCTCGCTGTTTAGTTTTCCGAAGGTTTCACTTCTACCGCGTGTGCACTGTGGAGCGCTGTAACCCCAAAATTCGATCTTTTTCGATTGAAAACTTTGCAAGGGTCCCCCCTTGTGAATTTCGCGCAATTTTCGGGAAAAACTCAATTTTCTGGGAAACCATTTTCGCGAATAGTCACAAATTGCACATCAAATTAAAGGTGAGACTGTCAGCTACTCAGAAAATCAAACAGAATGAAAATCGGGTCAAAAGTGAGGCAGTGCTGGTCGAAACTGTGGAGCGCTGTAACCCCAAAATTCGATCTTTTTCGATGGAAAACTAGGCAAGGGTACCTCACGACAAGTGAGATTTTGTGATCCGCAAAAATTGAATTTTTGTGAACTCGTCTGTTCCGTTCCGTTACGACCATTGTGTGCAGCCTATAAGGTCTTCTTTGACAGCTGAACGGAACGGAACGGGAGCATTTGTGATCGGGGCTTTGGAGTGTCCACTTGAGAACCATTAGGAGCTCTAGATACTAATTAATTTTAGCTTTAGAAATTATGAGAAAAACTGTCAGATTTACGGAATTGACACAAATAAGGCACCAGTTTTAAAACTTAAAACTTGCAATTGATCGAGTGTGCTGCTGTCTACCATTTTCCCCCCGGGATCGGGGCGCGCATAAAGGCCGCGCGTCGTCTTTGTCAGAACCAGAGATCGCGTCCGCAATTTATCTTCTGTATTTTCTGTTTTTTTTTTCATCCCAAAAAAAAAAAAACACAGAAAACAAACAGATGTGCGCACGCCACCTGTCGCGTCAATTCTTAATCTCCCCACGAAATCAAACGATAATCGAACAGGTATCGTCATCATCATTGGTTGTGGTCGCCATTGTTCTCATCGTCGTCATCGTCATCATCAGGTGCGATTCCTTCACCGTTCGGTCCAATTAAATTCATTAAAAAAAAAAAAACGGGGGAAACCAAACGATAATCAGACCGAAAAAAAGGCCAAGAAGAAACCAACAACCTTAAGATAGGGCCCCGAAAAAAAAAGGAAACAGGTAGTACTCCTTTTTTGCTCACGAGAAAAAAAAAAAAAAAAAAAAAACTGAAAAATTTAAACTGTTCCGGAAACACACAAATCATTCCTGCTGCTGCTGCTGCTGCTGCCATCTTGACACCAAATTGGCCGAATTTCTTATTTCTTATTTTTGTTTTTTCTTCTCACCAGGTGCAATTTCCTAATTTCAGGGTTGTTTTTTTTTTTTTCTTTCTTTCAACAAGCACCCTCTTGGGTTTGTTGTTGTTTTGCTTTTGTTTCTAAAAGAAAGTTAAGTGCCACCAGGTTGCTCCATTGATCCTTGCGTGTTTCTTCTTCCTTTTTTTTTTAACTGACTGAGTATTATTTTTTTTTGGGTGTCCAATGTCGGGTTTGTATCAAAAGAGAGGTGTGAAGAAGGGGGGGGAGGGAAAGGAGTTTGAAACAAAATATTATACTACCTTGATCAAAAAGTTCCCGGAATAACCACCGTGTGGCGCTTTTATTGTTCCGATTTGAGTTCTGTTCTGTTTTTGTTAAGTTGGTACAACTGTTGTTGACATTCCCTCTAAATCTTAGCGTCATAGCTTGACATTTGCAAAAGTTACGTAGCCAAGAGTACAAGAACTCAAATCGGAACAATAAAACGGCCAGACGGTGATTATTCCGGGAACTTTTTGATCAAGGTTGTGGGTAGATAGGTTCCTTGATTTTACCTCGTCCTTTGGCAACACGGGAATTTTCCAGAGACCTAAAGTCCGGTTTTAACTTTGTTTAAGGGAATCACTGCTTGGATTTTTCGAGATCGCATTCAGGCCAGTGCCCCTGGGTCTTGAGCTGTCGCCGCGCCATTGAATTTTGGTTGTGGATAGTTGACCTATTTCTGATTCGAGATGGGCGAAACAGTTCTCGTTCAGTGAACTAGTTTCCCCGGAACTCATTCATTCCATCGTTCCTTTGTTTTCGTTTAATCGTTCGCGAACTAGTTCGTTCGTTTAGTTCATTCGCAGTTATAATCGAGATGAGACGAAAGAAAAACAACAACAACAACAACAACAACACAATGTAGGTCAGTCGATCTTCAGGAGGCCTAGGTCCGATTTGGACTGTAGCGCCAAGATGTACGATGGGAGAGATGACCAAAAAAATGAAATGAAAGGTCGGTTAAGTTTTTCTTTTGTCGCTCGTATCCAATGAAACAGCAGTTCATCCAAAAACGAATGAGTTACTTCACTCCACTCACTCGAATGAAGTGTTCTTTTCGAACAGTTCACTCAAATGAACGACTCATTTCTGGCTAAATCCCGGGCCCGATACACCCGCAAAGAAGACGGCACCTCTCATGGGGGGGGGGGGGGAGGGTGGTCATCGAATTTTGGCAATGAACGTTAAAAGTTCTTTTGGAACAGTTCACTCAAATGAACGACTCATCTCTAAATCTTTGGCTAAATCCCGGGCTAGGAGCCCGGGACACCCGCAAAGAAGACGGCACCTCTCGTGGGGGGGGAGGGAGGCATCGAATTCTGGCAATGAACGTTAAAAGTTCTTTTCGCAAAGTTCACTCAAATGAACGACTCATCTCTAAATTTCTGGCTAAATCCCGGGCTAGGAGCCCGGGATACCAGCAAAGAAGACGACACCTCTCATGGGGGGAGGGGGGGGCATTGATTTTCGCTAATGAAAGGCCCGGGCCCGTATAGTCGCCGGTTTGACCAGTGATTTGTGGTGACCCCGACGTCTTTGTCTTTGGCTTTGTAGGATGTCCATTCGTGAGGAGGACGAAAAAGTTGGGGGGAGAGTAGAGCCTGGGCGATTCGAGTACAGTCCATGTCTGAGTTAACAAGATGCGCTGCTTTGCTGCGTCTCTTCCCCTCCCCCCCCCCACATCCTCTTCCCACCCTTACACCAATCAACAACAACAACAAGATGTCCATATCTTGTGACGCAACTGACGCCAGAAGCTCTCCTCCCCCTCTCCTTGCGGCCCACCATGTACATTGTCTGTCCGGGGAGCACTAAAACATTTGACTGGTGGTGTTTGCTTTTCTCCCCCAAGTCCGCTGGTTACACGCACGCAAACAAAGTGTCATGGCCTTGTCCGCGTGTCCCACGAGTCCTTCAAAATGATATAAACGACTCTCACACCCCATCCGCCCTCGTTATTCTCAAGATTTCAATCTTATTGCAAATTTTCCGCATGTAGCCGTAGATTGCATGTCCCCTCCCCCCTCCCTCCCCCACGGATCAAAGAAGGAGAGGTTGCATTGTAGTTTTCGCAATTTGTTTTTTGTTCCGTTTAGTTCGTATGGAAATGTATTCCACGTGTCACACATATTATGTAGCGACGTTTCCGATACAACCTGGGGGTTGGGGTGGTTGGGAGTGGGTTAATATACGGGGGGGCTGATACCGAAAAAAAAACCGGAATCAAACATGTAGATTAATTTCTATGTGTTCTTGGTGCGATTTACTCGAGCAAACAATACCTTGATGGTGGCAAAATGCAACTACCCTTGTCAAACTTACCCCCGTGCACATCCTTGCCTACCCTCTTCCACCGTGTCACACACAACAAAAACAAACATACATATATTCGACCGGAGGCGGGGGGGGGGGGGAGAAACTACTCAAGAAATAAAGAAAAGAAAAGTAGTCCCTGGAACGCGCGAAAGTGGCTGCCAGAAAATGAAACGGATAATTTCAACAACAAAAAAAACAAAAGGAAATAAATAAATAAAAAAAAAACAAAATTAATTCCTTAAAATAGGACGCGCTCCCCAATTGCACTTGCGTATTTAAAAATGGTTCCGCTTGCCCTGGTTCGGGTGTTTTTTTTCGCAATGGGGTTGCAGGTTGCAAAAGGGGACCAAACGAGCGCGCTCGCAAAAAAACAAAAAAAACCCGAACCCAGCAAAGAAAAAGGGTAGACATTGAGAAATATTGCGTCCCCTCTGGGTTTACAAACGGACGCACAACGACGGGATATGTTAATTCGTCTCGTATCGGATAACATTTAAAAAAAAATGCTAATAAGCTTCAAGTTTGTAATGTTATATCATTTTTTTTTTTTTTTTGTCCCGCGCGCGACCTGAGAGAGGGTTGAAGAACGATCGACCGATCGAACTCTGTGATCTGGGTGGGGAGGAGGATGGGGCGGGGCGGGGTGGGGTATCAAACCCAGCCAAACATAATCAATTCGAGAGAAAGCAGCGCGCGTAACTATGACTTCGATACTTTGAACTAGAGTTGGTCAAAACAGTTCCTTTAAGTGAGTGAGTCGGAGTTAAATCATTCACTGAAAGGAACTAGTTCAGTGAACTAGTTCGAGTTCATTTTGAGCTCACTTACCCGGCGAAGAGGAAGTAGTTCCGTGATTCAGAGTGACTGTGATGACCTAAACAAACTTCTCACTTACCCGGCGAAGAGAAAGTAGTTCCATTGAAGTTGGTAGTGAATGTGATGACCTACTACTAAATAAATGAAATAGAAATTTCCTCACTCACGAAGGAAGGAGTTCATTTTCAAGTTCGGATGGAATGTGAGTACCTAAAAAAAAAAATGGAAAAACCATTCTCACTTCACCAGGAAAGGGACTCATTTTTTTTCAAGCGCTTCACATCGTAAGGGAACTACTTCCTTTTCAAGCTGTGCAACGTTGCGAAACGAAGTACAGTTCAACAAAATTAGTGAGTTAGTTCACTCACTCACTTCAATGAACTGTTCTTTTGGAACAGTTCCCTCATGAACGACCCATCTCTACTTTGAACCGATTTCGCTATTCAGTATTCGAGATAAAATAGTCTAGTCTGTCTGGGGGGGGGGGGGGGGGGGGTGGAGGAGGAGGGGTAGGTTGGCTTAGGTGGCTAGAGGAGCGCAACTTGCCTTCGGTGCACCTGTTTCCTGGTTCAAATCGGCTTGTCGCCAAGCAGATTTTGCGAGAATAGGATTGAATGCCGCCCGGACTATCGCCCCACAGTTCACTCAGACGATAGCGCTGAATTAAAAATCGCGTTGTAATCAGAAAAAAATCAGCCAATGGTCTGGGCGCAACTTTATTATTTTTCACCGGCAGAAGTTCGGAACGCGTTCAATTCTAAGATGCGGTTTAGGCTACTATGTGATTGAAAAACTAACAGAAAGTTCGCAAGCGGTTAGAGTAGGACGTAATATATGAATACCATGATTGGGGGTGATACTCCGGGGTGCGTTCTAGGGGTTGAAAAAGCAAAAAAAAAACTTAAATAGAGGTGATTATTAAAGCAGCCCGTGGAAGTGAAATGATATTCGATATCTGATCAGACCTAAGAGATATGGCGGAATTTATGAAAAAGTATACAACCACTTTACACCCCCTTAGGGGTCAAATTTCAAAAAATCTTGAAAACACTTTCTAGGTATTTAAGTGAGGAAAGTGTGGCACAAAAATGAAGTCAATATTCAAAAAGACCTAAGAGATGTGACGGAATTCGTGACAATATAACCCTTCCACGAATGAAGGATATGGCTGAATTCGTGAAATCCCTTTACACCCCCTTAGGGGTCAAATTTCAAAAAATCTTGAAAACACTTTCTAGGTATTTAAGTGAGGAAAGTGTGGCACAAAAATGAAGTCAATATTCAAAAAGACCTAAGAGATGTGACGGAATTCGTGACAATATAACCCTTCCACGAATGAAGGATATGGCTGAATTCGTGAAATCCCTTTACACCCCCTTAGGGGTCGAATTTCAAAAAATCTTGAAAACACTTTCTAGGTATATAAGTGAGAAAAGTGTGGCATAAAAATGAAGTCAATATTCAAAAAGACCTAAGAGATGTGACGGAATTCGTGAAAATATAACCCTTCCACGAATGAAGGATATGGCTGAATTCGTGAAATCCCTTTACACCCCCTTAGGGGTCGAATTTCAAAAAATCTTGAAAACACTTTCTAGGTATTTAAATGAGGAAAGTGTGGCACAAAAATGAAGTCAATATTCAAGAAGACCTAAGAGATGTGACGGAATTCGTGAAAATATAACCCTTCCACGAATGAAGGATATGGCTGAATTCGTGAAATCCCTTTACACCCCCTTAGGGGTCAAATTTCAAAAAAATCTTGAAAACACTTTCTAGGTATATAAGTGAGGAAAGTCAGCAAATTTTTTTTAATATTGTTCAATTTGAACTTTAAATTGACCAGTAAGGTTCAATATTATCTACAAGTAGGTATTAGTAGTAGATATTATATACTACAATAAAAGAAAGAGAAATTTGTAAGTAATGAAACTCTCTTTCGAGCTCTAATGAAGCGATTCTCGAGATATCAAACTCGGAAGCCCTACATATTTTTACCGTATAAATTCTATCTATCGATCATTACATCTCGAGCAATTCGGAGGTATTGTTTTTTCTCACTCCCACACTCTTCACCAATATCGAAAACTTTTTGCGAACTATTCAAGTTGTATATTGTATTAAATTCAAGTTTCAGCTTTCTAGTATAACCGATTGAGAATATCTAAAATCTCCGCTTACAATTGACCACAGTCACTTAAAGAAAATCCACCGGGTTACACACTGAAAAAATTTCAGCTTACAAGGAATACAAAACGATTCCACAACCAGTTTTCGAACTAAGTGTGACTTAAGGGGGGATCATCTGAGTAGAAAGCAGAAAAAATAGGTGAATTTTAGAAACTATTATCTCAAAAACTATGAAACATATCCAACAATAATGTGTGAAATTTTTGTCCTCTCTCTCCTCTCTCTCTCTCTCTCTCTCTCTCTCTCTCTTTCTCTCTCTCTCTCTTTCTCTCTCTATCTCATACTGTTCCATTCGGCTGCATTGAATTCGAATTCAATGCCGCAAAAACACAAAATGAATTACTCGTGGATTGGTCTTATTATTTGTATTGTTGATCGTATAATAATTTTATAATTTTTTTTAATTGAAAATGTCTTGCGTCTTGCCAAGCGCAAGCTTGGCTGATGCTCGGGGCTTTGTAAAACAAAAAAAAAAAAACAAAAAAAACAAAAAAAAAATCAATCCATGCTATAAATATTATTTGCATTTCGGAGTGTTAGAAAAGGTTTTAATGTTGTTGTTTTTTTTTTTTTATTATTCTTTCGTGAAGGTAGCGCAAACGTGAGATAGTGCTTCTTTTTTTTTTTCCTTCTTTTTCTTTCTTTTTCCCTCTTTTTCTTTTCTATTTCGTTCCTTTCCGTTTCGATTTGTCTCTGATAAGAGAGCGGCAGGCGATATCCCATTTCATTTAAAATGGAATTGTTTTATTATGCATTTATGGGTGGATGGGGTTTGTGTGTGTGTGTGTGTGTGTGTTTTTTTTTCTTGTGCTTGACTCTTTTTTATTTGTCGTTGTTTCTTTTTTAGGTGCTCCTGCTGCTGCTGCTGCTTGTTTTGCGCGGCCCGTTGTCTGCGCCCTAATGTAAAAGCGCGCAATTTAAAATACCCAACATTTGTGTGAACCTTATGCGGGGTTTGTTTTTTTTTTTTTTATTATTTATTGGTTCGAGTTTTTTTTTTTTTTTTTTTTAAAAAAGAAAAAGAAAAAAGAGTCTTGAGATTTTGTAAAACAAGAAAATTAGGTCACTTGTATTTAAAAGTAGTGCATATGATTTTAGTTTGTTTTTTTTTTTTTTTTTTTGTGAATTACACTATTTTTTTTTTTTTTCTTGCCATCGGGAGGTAGAAAAAAAGATGCTAAAAGTGGAATAAGAAGTAGGCAAGGAAATGAATGAATTTGGAAAGCAGCGTGTGTGCGTAAACTGTTTTGTAATGCTCTGTTTTATTAAGGAGAGGAAGTTGGTTGAATGTCTTCGGCCATTTTTACATTTTTTATGAATTCATCGCCAAGATTTTATTCTGGCACAGTAATAAAATCTATTTTGAATTTTACTTGGAAGGTAGTGACGATAAGATCTGTACCGGTGGAGGAAATTATCAATGAAATGTAACAAGGCGATAGAAGGAGGTATTAGTTAGAGGGGGGGGGGCGGGCGGGCGGGGGCAGGTCTACGTCTTACCAATTTCAACATTACATCTTTTTCCTACTATTTGAAGAGGTTCAAGCTAAATGTCTTGCCTTGCTGTGCTAACTGGGTTCAATCTAGCTGTTAAGATATTGTATTATCTGTTCTCTAAATCATAAATTATAAGATGTTAAACATAAGTGGATAAACTAAACTAAATATTGAAGCTTCTTGTGTAATTTACTATCGGAGAAGATGGGTTTTAAGGGCACGCCGGTGCCGTGCCGGTTGGGTTTCAGGCCGGAAAACAATTTAAGGGGTTCGACGAGTTCTACACTCAAAGAAAAATTACTGTAATTTAAGCAAATTTACACATCAACCCAACAATTTTTACTGTCAATTTTTGTCCAACAGTAAAAATAATTGCTTCAACAGTATTCATACAGTCAGTTTTAGATTACTGGTAGGGGGTAGAGAGGAGGGTGGGAGTGGGGGGATGGAAAAAAAAGATGAGGGGGAACAATATGTAGGGTGAGGAGTAGAATAATAAGGGTACACTGAGGAGGGGGCTTACAGTGGGGGGGGGGGGGGATGAAGGGTTGAATTTTGGAGAATGGGGTGTAAGAAGAAAAGTAAGGGGTTAGTAGTTTAAAAAAGGATAGGTGAAGAGGGGGAAGAGATAGGAGTAGTATTTCAAATTGTATGGGTGTAGTCAGAAGGGAATACACCACGTAGGTTAAATATAAATTTTCTGAGTTTTTTCAATGTGTCATAGGAGGGGGTAGGGAGTAGAGAGGAGGGTGGGGGAAGAGGGATAGAGAAAGTAGATGAGGGGGAACAATATGTAGGATGTGGGGTAAAATGATAAGGGTACACAAAGGGGGGTATACAGTGGGGCGGTGAAGGGTTGAAATTTAGATAACAAGAAAAGTAAGGGGTGAGAGAGGAGTGAGGGAAATCAGTACCACGCAGGTGTTTTGTTTGTCTCTTTTTACTGTCGCTTTTTCGCTTCACTGCTTACTGTTGCTTTTTCGTTTCCGTTTCCGTTTCGTCGAGTTTCAAATCACAACGTGGCTAAAGAAGTTTTCACTTTAAAAATCGAATATCCATTGGCGTTCGGAGGAACGTTGGCAAAAATTATGATCAGTGAAAATAGAAAGCATATTTTTCCATGATTTTCGTCATATCTACTAGGTCTTCCAACATATTGAGTTCATTTTTATTCTACGAATTCTCCATATGAATACCGAGAAAGTGTTTTCATGATTTTTTTGAAATTCGACCCCCAAGGGGGTGTAAAGGGTTTTCACGAATTCAGCCATATCCTTCATTCGTGGAAGGGTTATATTTTCACGAATTCCGTCACATCTCTTAGGTCTTCTTGAATATTGACTTCGGTTTTATGCCACACTTTCCTCACTTACATACCTAGAAAGTGTTTTCAAGATTTTCTGAAATTCGACCCCTGAGGGGGTGTAAAGTTAGTATACCACCTTGATCAAAAAGTTCCAGGAATTTATTGAGAAAATTAAAAAAAAAAAAACAAGTTTATTCATTTAAATCTATATTGTCGCCTTCAAAGTAATCCCCATCGACTGCAACACACCTATGCCAGCGCTTGATCCAATCCTCGAAACATTTTTTATATTCGGTTTTCGGTATCGGTGCTCCCTGCGATTTTTCCATTACTTCCTCTCGGCTGTTGAAACGCGTTTCCCGTGGTGGGGGTTTTTTGTTTTAGCTCGATTGAACAGAAAGAAGTCACAGGGATCCAAATCAGGTGAATTCGGTGCCAGTTGGATGGTATTTGTTGCTTTTTTTGGTCAAAAAACTACGAATAATAAAGGCACTGCGCGACGGTGCGTTATCATGGTGCAAAATCAACGAGTTTTCTGCCCGCAATTCTGGTCTCTTTTGTGGCGAACGTCGTCTCCCAAATAATACTCCTTTTGTTTACTGTCTGGCCTTCTGGAAAAAACTGCATTGTCTGCACTACACCGTTGTAATCCATGATTGACTCACGACTGACTCACGAATGACTCACTTTTGAACCGCTCGTTCCACTGGTAAACGACCGTTTTCTTTAGAGATTCGTTTCCGAAACACTTTTCCAACATTTCCAACGTTCGCGCACCATTAAATCCGTTGTGTGCGTCCTTCACTGTTTGTGCGTTTTTCCCTGCCTTCGTTCTTCTCTTCTTGTGTGTCCTGTCCTGTCTGTGCGTCCTTCCCTTTCCCTGTCTTCGTCCTTCTCTGTCTTTGCGTCCTTCCCTGTCTGTATGTCCGTCACTGTCTGTGTGTCCTTCTTTACCTCGGCGATTTCTGCTACCTTTGACTGTCTCCTTTTCAGCAGTCTTATTTAAGTCCTTCAATTTTCTTCTCTTCGATTTCTTCGCTCTTTATCTCAGAAACTTCTGCCGTCTTCGTTTGTTGCAAATCTGGTAAAAAAGCCGGATTTCATCAGATTTGCAATTTTTACCGCTTAAATTAATGTTTCGCACGCTTCGCTCCATCAAAAAAAAAAAAAAACCATTAATAATTATTCTTCTTTTTTTTTTCGTTTCAGCGCCACCGAACACCACACACCATGTCGTCACCACCAGCCCCCCGAAAACTATCCGCAACAAAATCCAATCGTCCAAATACTGCGGAAGCAGCAGCACAGTCGCCACCACCACCACCACTCCCCCAGCAACCGACAACATCCGTTCAACTGCTCGAAACCTTGCCAACTAAAACGGTCGATCAGAATCTGGATACCGTTTTGGAAACAGTCCGAACCTTGGACAATCACTGCGCCTTCGATAAGTGCAAGGTCAAGACGAATCTGATGGGACACGACTGTGAATTGTGTCGCGAACGTTTCTGTTTCAAGCATGGCTTGCCCGAAATTCATGGTTGCGGCGCCGCGGTACGACGTGACGAACGTCGAAAATTCTTAAAACCGGTCCCGTTAAAAACGATTCGTCATCAGGAAGATTTGAGCAAGGCCAAGGTTAAGCTCGAGGCAAAACTGAAGGATATGAATTTGTCGCGTAAGCAGAAACAACCGAGTGGTGGCAGTGGCGGCGGCGCGAAGCGCAAGGGCGGCAAATGAACGCCGTCTTTAGTCTTCAATAGTTTTTCAGTTGTTTTTTTTTCTATCCAAATAAAACACAATCTCTTCGAAATTAAAAATCGTCGGTTTTTTTTTTACCGGTCAGTTCCAAACATAACCTCCTTATTTCCTTCGATGTTTTTTTGTTTGCGTGATCGTATGCCTGGTTTAGACTAAGGTTCCTGTGTCCTAGGCCTGATTTCGTGTCCTGCGCTTGATCTGGAACGTTCCTTTTCCTACACACTGTCCACTTCGCACACCCAGCGAAACGAGCAGCAAAAGAAGAAAGAAGAAAACCGAGCGTCAGAGAAGAAAAGTCCAGCTCTCGAAATTTCCAACGGTAAGTCCTCCAATCCTTTCCTTATGTTTGTTCCCAAGCACGGCATTTCAATATAAAGTTAACCCGACTGGTTTTGTTTAACTCGATGACGAGTTATATTCGTTTCAATATCACATAACCTACAAAGTGTTGGGTAAAAGTCGCTGTCAAGTTAACTCATCCTTCAGGCATCAGTGGTCTTGTGAATTCCCCCCTCCAACCCAAGATTTGGGGGGGGGGGGGGTGGTTATACTAAAAATACGCCAGTTTGATAAAAATGTTGAGTCTTTAGATCCACTTTTGACACGTGTCTCGCACAAGACTGATCTCGTGTCCGCCATATTGTCACAACCTCTGCGCTTATATTCGGACTGACAGTTGATTAACTCACTCAGTTTCGATGAACTAGCAGTTCGATTTGGACACGTGACGCGTGAAACGAATGGAAGGATCCGGTTCCGGAACTACTTCACTGAACTCTGCTGACTGTTTTTTTAAGGCCCTCAGTACTTCCGGAGCAACGAGTGAATGAACAGTTCCCGAACTAGTTCAGTGAGCTTGTTCCGTTCCCGGTGAGTGACTCGGGGAGTGAAGTACTTCCCGACTTTGCGCCCCCTCCCCCATCACTAATTGAAATCGTTTTATGAAAAAAAAAAAAAAAGCGTTGAGTGTTTGAGCGCATAGTTTTCCCTTCAATTTACACCCCCCCCCCTTACACCCACCCCTTACACCTCTTCTTTTAAGTTTGAATTTTTCTTTCCAGATTAGAGTGTGTATGTTTCAAACCCTCACCCTTCCCCCCCCCCCCCTCAAGACCCAGTTCGATTGAATCGAATTAATCGGCACAAAAAAAAAAAAAAAATTATGATAATGGGGGTGCGTAATGTTACCCATCCCCTTTTCGCCTTCCTTCTTCACCAACCACCCCTTAAACAATTTTTTTCAATTGGACGTGTAACTCTTGATACCCTACAAATGATTGGATCGGGAGGGGGGGGGGGTGTTGGGCACAAGAATGGCATTGGAATGTTGTTAATTGTTTCCGATCTGGAAAAGTAGTTGAGTGGGCCTATTGACCAGGGGGTGGGAACGGAGAGGTTTGGTGCTTCATATAAATACCATAAAGAAAAGAAAAATAAAACCGGCTCCCTTATTCCGTGTTATTCGTCGCAATTGTATAATTACCGGGGGGGGGGGGGGGGCGGAGGCTACGAAGGCAATTATGTATGGCAATTGGCTTTAGGGGCTTAAAACACCGACTGGGCATAGAAGCGCGCTTTTATGGGTAAGTCAATTGTTTCTTGTGCACTTTTTGTGCCATTTTTTTTTTTTTTTCGATGCAAAAAAAAAAAAACCCGGTGAGCGTGAAAAGAAAAGTGAGCAGCGACAGCGAAAGGGAGGATATAAATAGATACAAGTTTTTAGTGATGAATTTTTCGGATTAGTGGCCCCCTACCACCGCCGCACGCCCCGGGACACGTAATAACGGCGTGGCCACGCCAAAACGCGTCCACCCTCGTCTGGGAGCACAATGTTCCGTAGAAGGTCATGTGATTGCGGTGGCAGCGCGAGGGAGGGGGTGGCTTCTTCAATGCTCTGTTTAAGACAGGATCCGCCGTATGATGTAACGAACACTTTGCAACGTTTCGGACCGGAAAACATCAGGCCTAGATGGCGTTAAGGACGACGTCCGACGCGGCCCTGCGATTCGATACAGAGGCAGAGGTGTGAAGCGCCAAGTCAGATTTGAAAGAACTGCCGTGTCTCATTGGCTCAAGTCGTGGTGATACATGCCCAGCACTCGTTTCGAGCTTGTCCTGAATCTCTAAAATGTACCACAACGCTGTAGCTACCTGAATTAATATTATTGAATAAATGTTATGTTATGTTATGCTATCATAGGTCTTGCAATGGCTGCGTGTAGGTCAATAAGGATATTTTGGGTTTCAGGCCCCTCAGGACTTGTCTGCACAATAGTAGAGCAGTAGTGGCTTCTCTCTCTCTCTCTGCTGCAGCCGCGATTTGTGACTGTCGCGCCATTCAGTGGCTTTTTCTAGCTGCCTTGTTCCGCAGGGCGTTTCTAATCCCGAATTACTTCTCTCGCGCGTTTGATTTCCGTCTCTCGTACATCATAAGCGATCTTATTTTGCTCACGTCTCGCTTTCGTGTGAAACACACCCGTGGATTGACCAGTAGGCCTTGGTCATGTTTGTGTTTTACTTAGTGCTTGCTGTCTACGGTCGCAGAGGCTTTCCTCAAACTTGCCCCGTAATCATTGTGTTCTGGATCAAGCGATCAGATATAATTAAAAGTTTATCTGTTTATTGCTCCCTTCACTTCTGACGTCTCACACAAGACTGACAGCTTGTCCTCGTGTCGCGCGCCCGTGCTGCCACATCCCAACATTACGTGATTACTCTTAGTTGTCAGCAGACCCTTGAATTGTACAAAACCGCGCTCTATGACTGAGCAAGCTCAGTAGGTCCGTCTACCATAATGTTGGGTTTACACTCACCCATGAGGCTCGCCTCGAGGCGAGAAGCTTCAGGCCATTGGAAACCGGCTCTCAATGTAAGACTCTTGCGACTGTTCGAGCTATTTCATTGATTGATTTTTTTGGTGGGGATAGAGGCTCGTCGCAAACGCTGAGTGTAAATGAACCATAAGACACCATAGAAGGGAAATGATAGTACTCCTCCCTGCGCGCAACCTTTACCCGTTTTAAGCCTTGTTGTATCCGTTGTGTCCAGAGGTGGTGTGAGTCGTTCACCTTGCTGTTGTATAGTCTAACTCCTTTTTCGACAATTGCCTAAAGGCCCAAACAGAACCGCGGACTTTAACTTCGACCGCGCAGACCCTGTCTTCAAGACTACACACGATTGTATGGTGAAGCACACAACACCCGACTTCGCCTGTGACTTCGGTAAAGTAGGCAAATGTCCTGCGATCGCCGCAAGGTAGGCAAAATCGAAGTCGAAGTTCGCGTGTTCTGTTCGGTACTTTAGGCCTAAGTCGCGGTCGTCCTTTTAACGGTTGTGGAGGAGTGCGCGGGCTCTTAATCTTCTTCGTCTTATTTTATCAAGTTAATTCCCTTCACTTCAGCCTTGGACAAGTTTAAATGATTTTTCCATCGAACAATTGCGTGCTGTGCGATTAACGTGAGAAAAAAAAAATAAAGTAGTATTGATTCCAATTCAGATTCAGTTCCAATTTCCGTTGTATAATTTTCCGATTTAAATATTTATTTTCTATAATCTCCCTCTCCCCATTTTTTCGTTTTATCGGGGGGGGGGGGGGGGAAACATGAAGCAATGAAGCAGCAGCAGCAGCAAGAAGAAGGGTGCAACTCTGTTTGCGGTTTGGATGCGATTCTTTTTCGATTTATTTACAATGCAAAATTATTCAAACTGTGTGTGTGTGTGTGTGTGTGTGTGTGTGTGAGTGCGCGCGCTCAGTTTCTGCTTCACTTTGAAATTTTTTTACTCCGCGCAAAAGGAAGAAGAAATAATTTCGCTGTGTGTCCATGCCGGTTGCATGATGAAACGATTTTTGCTAGTCCGAGTAGAAGAAAAACGATTGGACGTTTTCTCTATTTTTTTTTTTTTTTTATTGAGGACATTTAAATAATAAGGCCTTAGCTTGTAGTGGCGCCATTCGACTGAAGAGGGCATCAGTCCAGTGGCGTCATTAGGAGCGAGCGTGGCTTTCTTCTTCAGTCCAGAGGCGAGCGTGGCTTTCTTCTTCAGTCCAGTGGCGACCTGGAGGCGAGCGGGGTTTTCTTCATCAGTCCAAAGTCGAGCGTGGGTCTCTTCATCAGTTCAAAGTCGAGCGTGGGTCTCTTCATCAGTCCAGAGGCGTCACTGAGGGCGAGCGTGGGTCTCTTCAACATTTTAAAGTCGAGCGTGGGTCTCTTCATCAGTCCAGAGGCGTTACTGGGGGCGAGCGTGGCTTTCTTCACTTCAGAAGCGAGCTGGAGGCGAGTGTGGGTTTCTTCAACAGTCCAAAGGTGAGAGTGAGTCTCTTCATCAGTCTAGAGGCGAGCGTGGCTTTCTTCTTCACTTCAGAGGCGGCCTGGGGACGAGCGGTGGTCTCTTCAACAGTCCAAAGGTGAGCGTGGCTTTGTTCTTCACTTCAGAGGCGTCACTGGGGACGAGCGGGGGTCTCTTCAACAGTCCAAAGGTGAGAGTGAGTCTCTTCATCAGTCTAGAGGCGAGCGTGGCTTTGTTCTTCACTTCAGAGGCGACCGGGGGGCCAGCGTGGGTTTCTTCAACAGTCCAAAGGTGAGAGTGAGTCTCTTCATCAGTCTAGAGGCGAGCGTGGCTTTGTTCTTCACTTCAGAGGCGACCGGGGGGCCAGCGTGGGTTTCTTCAACAGTCCAAAGGTGAGTGTGGGTCTCTTCATCAGTCCAGAGGTGTCACTGGGGGCAAGCGTGGCTTTTTTCACTTCAGAGGCGACCGGGGGGCCAGCGTGGGTTTCTTCAACAGTCCAAAGGTGAGTGTGGGTCTCTTCATCAGTCCGGAGGTGTGACAGGGGGCGAGCGTTGCTTTCTTCACTTCAGAGGCGTCACCTGAAAGCAAGCGTGGGTTTCTTCTTCAGTCCAAAGGTGAGCGTGGCTTCCTCATCAGTCCAGAGGCGTCACTGAGGGCAAGCGGGGGTTTCTTCACTTCAGAGGCGTCACCTGGAAGCGAGCGTGGGTCTCTTCATCAGTTCAGAGGTGTCACTGGGGGCGAGCGTGGCTTTCTTCTTCCATTCTTCTCAAAATGAAAAGGCATGAGGCGCCTCTAACTTAGTCCGCAATTTCTTCGCTTTGCTTCCATGACCTTGTTTAAAAGTTTGCACGTTTTACGACGAGTTTTTTTTTTTCTTTCTTTCATTCAAAAACTAGGCTAGCAGTCTGATGGTTTTTTGCCGTTAATTTCAAATCTAAAATTCGCGCAGTTTATTCCAATTAACTCTCTCTTTACCGTTGAGGTGATTTTATGCTAAGTCTGCAATTTCTAAATTTTTGCTTGTTTCTTTGGTAGGTTTTTTCTTCGTAGTTTTTTTTTCCTCAACTCTATGTTAAGGTTGACTTCCTTTTTTAACCCCCCCCCCCCCCCTCCTAGGCACGGTCAAGAAGGAGAAAGAAAAAAAAAAGTCATCGGGAATAAAATTAGACTACGTTAAGATAAGAGGTGGCATCATGCTTAATCCATAGAAAATTTTATGCTCGCTCTCGAGATTTCAGCAATTCAAATTTTAAAGCGGTGTTCTGCCCTTACCGCTTTCCCTTGACCGCTCCGCCTTAAGGCCTCTAGGCGCCCATACGGTCCGCGCGCAGTAATAGTTCGCCAGGGGAAAAAAAACCGAACCAGAAAATAGTTCGGAAAGTTTTTTCGGGTCCCTGCACTTCTTAAAAGTGTGTGCAATAAAATTTTGCGCGATCGAATTTGAATTTGTTGACGAGGCTCGAATTGTGTACCGCCAATGAATTTCGAAATGCAAACGCCCGCAGCTTTTAATTTCTTATCGAACCGGAAGGAAACGACACTGTCCGCGACACTGTCCCTTCGGAAGTTTAATTTGAATTGCGGATTTCGTTTCGAGCGGATGATGATGATGATGCGTGCGCGCATTCAATTAAAAAGAACAAACCACAAAGACCTTCTCTCTCGATCGATCGAACGAAACGCTCGCTACGGTAACATGAAAAAAATCAAGATGGCGGCGGCGTCCCTATGCTAAAACAAAGAAATTCAAGATGGCGGCGGCATCGATGCAGCTAAAAGTTGCATCAACAGTGGAAATGTTGCTGCAACATGCCCAATCAAAGATCCCGTCTTGATCCGAACGATCGCTAAAGAGATGCGCGCACGCTCGTCGATCCGATCCGCGAGGTAAGGTAAGGTAAGTGAACCTCACGGGCGCGAACACATGAGGAAATTCAAATTAATTCAACTTGATTTCGTATTCATTCCGAAATTCAGGTCCATCTCGCAGTTTTAAGCGTGCGCGCGCGCGCCCGTCCGCGGAAATGCAAAACGTTGTCCGCGAATCCAGCTTTGCGTTTCGTTGATGCTTGCCTACTTGAATAAACCAATATGCAAACGGTACGTTTGCATATTGTTGCACGCTTGAGCCATTTAAATTTTAAAGAACGTTCGGGAATCGCAGTTTTGAAATCAGCGCGACGAAAAAAGAACACAGCGCTCAATCCAAGGACGCGAAGCGAAGAACCGAAACTGTAATAAGCAGGCTGACAGAGGAGAGGGGGGCGGGGCGGTAACGCGATAAAGAAATCGCGGCTGGAACGGGAAATGTGCGTTATTGTTCGTTATTAAGAGTAACGTTGGACGTCGTCAATGGTCGTCCAGTTGACGCACGTTGGCTTGTTGATTGATGGCGTCCCTGATCCAATGGACACAAGTCAAAAATGTAAACCAAAATGAAATCCGATCAAAAATGAGGGAGTGGGGGCCAAAAACGTGGAAGAACCGTTAAAATTGGCAACTCGCTTTTTGGCTCTCCTGGCCCCAAAATTTTTTTTTTATTTTAATCTGTTTGCTGATTTGAAAAGGGGACACCCGTACCTTTAATTTAAGCCTCCATTTGTCAAAATCGGACCAATGGAACAGAATTTCGAAAAATCGCCCTAAAAAATGGCAAGGGCAAGTGGCATTTTTTTCGAAAATTCAAAATTCGAAATTTTTCCAAATAATACTTGAAATAAAAGGGGGGCTCAACAGCTGCTCAAAACTGTTACCCAAAATGAAATCCGATCAAAATTGGGGGAGTGGGGGCCAAAAACGTCGAAAAAAAAATCCCCAGATGCAACTCTTCTTTTTTCGGCCACCACTTCCTCATTTCTGCTTCCATTTTCTTCAACTTTAGTTTTTCTGGAAGCTGACACTCTTACCTGTAGTTTGGTGTGCGAATCATGAAAATCCGAGAATATGTTTTTTGGGAAAAGCGTTTTTTCTGGAATTTTGAGACAATTTTCAGTGGATTTTCCGGTTCTTGCTCCACATTTTCGACCACCACTTCCTCATTTCTGCTTCCATTTTCTTCAACTTTAGTTTTTCCGGAAGCTGACACTCTCACCTGTAGTTTGGTGTGCGAATCATAAAAATCCGAGAATATGTTTTTCGGGAAAAGCGTTTTTTCTGGAATTTTGAGACAATTTTCATTGGATTTTCCGGTTCTCGCTCCACATTTTCGGCCACCACTTCCTCATTTCTGCTTCCATTTTCTTCAACTTTAGCTTTTCCGGAAGCTGACACTCTCACCTTTAGTTTGGTGCGCGAATCATGCGAATCCGAGAATACGTTTTTCGGGAAAAGCGTTTCTTCTGGAATTTTGAGACAATTTTCATTGGATTTTCCGGTTCTCGCTCCACATTTTCGGCCACCACTTCCTCATTTCTGCTTCCATTTTCTTCAACTTTAGTTTTTCCGGAAGCTGACACTCTCACCTTTAGTTTGGTGCGCGAATCATGCGAATCCGAGAATACGTTTTTCGGGAAAAGCGTTTCTTCTGGAATTTTGAGACAATTTTCATTGGATTTTCCGGTTCTCGCTCCACATTTTCGGCCACCACTTCCTCATTTCTGCTTCCATTTTCTTCAACTTTAGTTTTTCCGGAAGCTGACACTCTCACCTTTAGTTTGGTGCGCGAATCATGCGAATCCGAGAATACGTTTTTCGGGAAAAGCGTTTCTTCTGGAATTTTGAGACAATTTTCATTGGATTTTCCGGTTCTCGCTCCACATTTTCGGCCACCACTTCCTCATTTCTGCTTCCATTTTCTTCAACTTTAGTTTTTCCGGAAGCTGACACTCTCACCTTTAGTTTGGTGCGCGAATCATGCGAATCCGAGAATACGTTTTTCGGGAAAAGCGTTTCTTCTGGAATTTCGAGACAATTTTCAGTGGATTTTCCGGTTCTTGCTCCACATTTTCGGCCACCACTTCCTCATGTCGGGAATTAATTGCATTCTTAGCTTCTCTTGGTTGTTTTAGCACTGCTCCCGCTCCCCTCCCTCTTTTAAAACAAAAAACCTAGCTTCCATTCCCCGCACGCCGGAAGAGTTTTGGTGCTCGTTAACAATTACTCGGAATTTTTCTACGCAATTTCCGTTCCGGGGCACCACAAGTTCATATCGGCTCTTAGCAGCTACACCGACAGAAATTGCAGCCGAGACAGAAACCCCCCGTGAATAAACACCTCATTGCCAAGTCGAACAACGTTACCGCTTTTATTTCTTACGTTCAGATGGCGTTGATGTTTGTTTGCTAGTTTGGTTTTTTTTTTTTTTCAAACTTTTCTAACCGCAAAATTCCATTCAATTGATGCCACGCACAAACTACATACAACCTTTACTAATCCTGTTTGTGCGTCACACGTCGAAAACGAACCAATCGGATGCACCGTGACGACACAAGGCACTTTATTAATCGGGGCCTGGCAACGGGACTTCTTCAACAGCGCCAGGCCCCGATTAATGAAGTGCTTTGACTGGGGCCTGGCGCTGGCCGTTGAATTAGTCTTTTGCCAGGCCCCGATTAAATGTCGGTGGGGTTTTTTCTCAGTTGCATCACTTCCACTTCTCTTTTGGCTGACTTTCCGTTATTTTTGTTCATGCAGTTGAAGGAGTTGGTGAATTTTTAATTGTTGACGGAGAAATTGTTGTTTTTTAGTCGGCGCAATTAATTTTTGTTGTACATTAGAAACGAACGCGGTTTCACTTCAAGAGGAGGTGGTGCAAGCTTCAAAGATCACCAAGGCAGATTCTCGTTGGCTTGCTCTCGACCTGAAGCGACCAAACCCCCAAAAACATCCCCCCCCCCCCCCCACCGATAAAATTTATATCTTATACCTCGTTCAACAGGTCAACGACGTATCGCTGCGGAGCACTTCGTTGTACCAGTTACGAAATTTTGCTACGGAGTAGTTTTTCTACAACGTTGCAAAACCGCGTAGTGTAGTCTAGTGGATGAGCTAATCCTCCAAAGAGAACACTTGTCGTTGCATTGCGTAGTCAAATGTCAAAAAACTAGATTGGATTTTCTATACGATTTTAGTTGTAGCCCCCTTAATGATTCCATTTCGCTGAATAATATGTAATAGTTTTTTATAATAGAATAAATACCTCTTGTGACAGTTCTCAACAAAAAATAAGAGTGCGAAACGTCAATTCACTTCACGTGAACACTCATATATCAACCGGATTTCATAATACGCTACACTACACTACCGCTACCACGTGAACGAGGTATTAGAGTGCCCATTGAGGCCATTAAGAACGGGAGCAGCTTTGACATATAGTAGACTAATTTCAGCTTCAGGATTAAGATAGAAAATCTGTTAGCATTCAGAACTTATGGCAAATAAAGCACTTTTTAAAACCTTAAAACTGAAGCGACCAAAATCATTTCCTTTCTCAAGGCAATAGAGATATTGCCTAGAAGGGGGGGGGGGGGGGGAGTGGTTAAGGAGTCACAGGAAGAAAAGACATCTTAGGTCGCGCATGGTTCGAGAAGCACAGTGAGGCTTCTATAGGCTCTACCCATAGAGCCGGACAAGCCACCGGTTCTTTATAAAGCGGTTTGAAGCCAAAAACCCGATGAGAATTGAGACAAGACATGATCGTTATATCAAATTGTTGTTGTCTTAGCGTGTGAGTGCGGGAGACAAAACAGAAGCCTTATTTCAATTTGTTGTTGTTTTGCGTGCAAGTGAATGCGACGACGTCCGCCTTCAACTCAATCGCTGCTTTTCATCTCCAGTTTATTGGTGGGTTTACACTCACCCTTGAGAGGCGAGCCTCTACCCCCCATCAGACCATTGCAAAACCGGTTCTGAATGTGAGACTCTTGCGTTTGCACGAGCTATTTCATTAGGTCTGTTCTATTTGACGGGTGTAGTGTACACCTTCTACACTTTTTGCACTGGCTCTCGAGCTAGTGCAGGAAAGTGTAAAAGGGAGTGGCGGGGAAGGAACAAGAACACTATTTGAGGTTGAGTTTGTGTCATTGAATTGACGTCAAAGGCTGTTTAGAAAATCGGGTGCAAGAAAGTGCAACTTATACCGGGCAAAAGAAACAAACCTATTGATTGATTTTTTGGTGGGGGGGGGGATAGAGGCTCGTCGCAAACGTTGAGTGTTGAGTGGACCATATATCTCTATGGCTCTACCAAACAAATACGGGTCTGTGGTCGTTGCAGCGTGCCAGGCGTGTTAAATGGCGGGTTTTGTGAGGTAGTAGAAACAAAAAAAAAAAAAAAAAAAATCACCCAGTAGATAAGTTGTCTTGCGTGGCCGAATTGTGGATGGTTACGTGTCTGAGGTTTTTCGTCTTTTACCTTACTTTTTCTTTTTGTTGTTTTCATTACCATTTATTTTTTTTTTTATATAGTTTTTTTTTTTTTTTTAAATAATCAGTTCTTGGTGTTTACAATTTCACCATTTTTTCCATTTTTTTTCTTTTCTTTTGTGTATACAATAATTTAATAATAAAAAAAAATATTGTTATCATGTAAAAATTTCTGATTAATTTCGGGTTCCGTTGATTTTCGTTTCTTTTTCTGTTTTGTTTTGTTTTTTTTTTTTTTTTTTCATGAAGATTCCATTAAAACAATTAAATAAAACAAAGAAAAACAAAAAAAGATTATTTCTTGCAATCCAGAGCGCACACTGTAAGTTTTCCGGACATGTGGTTTTTCGTTTATTCGAAATTTAACGGTCACTAAAAAAAGAAAAATGGCGGTTAATTTCGAAAAAGAAAAATTGTGCCAATTACGATGGAAACGTGCTTACGATTTCGTTGGGAAAGTTGAGGGTGGAACGACGGGGATGGTTGGCTAGTTCTAGACTAACCGAAAGAAAAGCGTGAAGGAGGAGGTCGGGGGGGGGGGGGGGGGGGGAAGGGGTGTTGGGGGGTTGGAAAAGTTGCGCTCCTTCCTGAAACATATTAATTATCTAGATTTGTTGTTGCATTTGTCGACGATGCATTTGATATTGAGAGATCTTCGGGTGTCGACTTGATATCCAAATTGTTTTCGACAATTTCACTATTGTTGCTGCTATTGTTGCTATTCGGATTCAAGCTGGTGAGATTCTGATGAGATTCTTGTAGTAGTTGCTGCTGCTGCTGCTCGGATAGTAAGTCGGCAGCGATTGACGACGACGCAACCGCCGCATCCATTCCGCGACATTTTCTTTCTAAATTCGCTAAAATCAACTTATCGTTCATCGATAAAAACTGTGAACATTGTTGTGTTGTCAGATTGTTGCTGTTGGTCAAATTGTTGCAATTTCCCGATAGAATTCTGCGAAATGGACAAAAAGAAAACAGAAAAAAATAAACGGTTTTCTATAATGAAATTTTTTTTGGCCGCGTGAATTTTGTTTTTAACTTTATTATTTTAATAATAATAAAGTTGTTGGGGTTTTTTTTTTTTGTGGTGTTTTGAAATGGGGGAAAAGTCGGGGTGGAGGCGGGGACCGCCTAGTAGCAAGCAGGTGGAATTTAGACAAAACAGAGCCAGACGTCGTCCGACTTTTTAATTGGGATTTTGTTAATTTTTTTGGCGCGTGATTTAAAAGCTTCTTTGCAACCATTTTGAAAGGTAGAGGGGCTGGGGGAGGATCGGGGACAGTAATACCTTGGATACACAGCTAACCCCCCGATAATGTCCACATAGTACCGCTTCAACGATCCGATATGAACGTAATAAAAAAAAAAAAAAAACCGATATCCTTCTACGTAAATTCGATGATTTTACCCTTCTTTTAACTGCCATCAGCGCCATCTGATGCTAGGTAGGGTAGAAGGTAGAGCACGGACACACATAGACCTAAAAGGTCCGTTGTGATACCACAGTATCATCGAATCCGGTCCTACACGTCAAACCATTTAGAGCTTGCAATAAAGAGTTGGATTCTCGCGACCTCCATGGATCTTGGCCGCGATCACCAATACAATTGAAGAACTAAGCTCCGAGATGAGCTTTCCTTCTGGCTGATAGAGCCGAACAAGGTACAGAGAAAGTGAAGGACTGTCTCTTCCACCTCCCCGTCCTGGGCAGCTTCTACAGAAGTCCTTTGAGAAGAGGCCGAGCCCTTCAGCATGTCGACCTATAAGACAGTGTCCGGTTAGGACACCGACTGTTCTACCGATGTCCGCCCTTTTGAGCAGAGTCGGCCTTTTAGATCCAGCTTTGGCCAGATCTGTCTCGCCGTGTACCGTCTGTCCATTTTGAGTTGGTTTTCTCAATTGAGTTCAGTCGCAGTAGCAGTTTACATGTGGACCCAGATTCTGATGTACCGGCAAAGTCTGAAGGATGGTACCGCGCCGAGCGTGCTCGTGAGTAAGTGGGACCAGAACAAAGAGCGGGGGGAGCTGGGGCGTGGTATAACGACCGCCTTCAACTCAATCGCTGCTTGTCATCTCCTGTATAAATATTGCTCAATGGCTACGATCGATAGACGCTTGACATTTCGCTAAGTGTCAAGCAGATTTCGAAAGAAACTTCCGTACTGACGACGATGGTGTGAGCGAAAATGTGGAATGGTGCGTTCCCAATCGAACAATAATGGACGGGCTGTGCATTATGCTATTTATTTTATCGCATACAAGCAGTGTATCCATCAGTGGCGGCTCCCCGCAAAAAGCTTATGAGGCTGAGGTTTAAGCTTTTCTCTTTTTCCTTGTTTTTTGCATATATTTTCGTGGAATGTATGGCGAGCTTGAAGAAAGCTCTCATTGATGCAACAGAGTAACACAAGCTTAAAGCTCAGCCTCACTAGCTTTTTGCGGCGAGCTACCGCTGGTATCCAAGCAAACGTAAATTATGGAAAAGGAGGGTGGGGGGAGGGGGTGGCGTTGGCAAAAACAACGGAAAACAACGCTAACCACCTGAGCTCATTGTCCATTGTTGCGGAATTCGTTGGTGAACGATCCAGCGACGACGTTGACGGCGCTATCCGATAGTTGGCTTCGTGATTTTGTTGTTGATGAAAATGCTGTTGTTGTTGTTGTAGGTGATGATGATGATGATGTTGTTGTTGTTGTTGTTGTTGCTGTTGTCGCATAAACAGTCCACTCGCTGACAGAGCCGCTTCTTCCAGCGATACAGTCGGGCACGACCAAATATTCTACAAAACGTTTGTTTGTTTGTTTGGTTTTTTTTTCTCAGATTTTCAATAAAACAAAGGTTTGAAATTTTTATGATTTTCTATTAACTATTCAAACCTGTAAACTCGGCGAAAAATTATCATTTCCATAAGTAGGTGAATTCGACATGGAACCATGCGGTGCATTCCTGGAAAAAAATCCCATCAAACTGTTAGTTAAAGAAGTTTACCGCGGCGGGAATTTCGGGAGATGGGTGAAAAAAAAAAAAAGCACACAAAAATTATGCGCTAACTAGTCGGAAAATTGATCGAAAAAAAAAAGAAGCGGAAAAATTCGCTAGCTTACAATTGGATGGTGTGAAAAATAACAAAAAGAATCAATGAAAACCGCTTTAAAAACATAAACCACGCCCCATTCCCCTTCTTCGCTCTTTCCGGCAAAGTAAAGAAGGCGTGGCCCCGTGCTTTTAAAGCGAAATTTTCAATAAGCATCGAAAATTAGTTAGTTTTTTTTTCTTTTGTTAATAATAAAAAGGTACAAAAAATTTCTACGAAAAGAGTAAAAAAAAAAAAAGAACGGAAGAAAAAGAGAGAGAAAGAAAGTGAAAAAGAGTTTCGAAAAGTAAATTTTTTTAAATTGGTTTTTTTTTTTTTTTACTTACACGTTTTTGGCGCGGTTCTACTGATTTCGGAAAAGAAAACTGCGCAAAAAAACAACACAGACAAAATAAAGCTGCAATTTGCGAAAATAAAAACGACGATGGAATGCGCAACAATGCAGCAGTGGCGGCTCGCCGCAAAAAGCTAGTTCGGCTAAGCTTTAAGCTTGTGTTACATGACGAATGCAAACATTTATTACTGACGTTGTGAGGGAGCTGGGCTATCGAATTTTTAAATGGAGTCGAAAGCAAGCACTGCAAAAAATATTGGCACAAACCCATTCACACAAATATCGTCAATACTTTTTACTGGATATAATATCTGTTCGTTTCGCTCCTGATCAATTTCACGTTAGAGATTATCTTTCTCCCTTACAATCGCAGTAAAGAATGTTTACATGTAAATCAGCGTTTACACTGTTATTCGCCTACTTCGCATTGCATATTACTCAGCGCCAACTTAATTTCAAGCCGCTTACATATGACAGTTCGTCGTGCGAAAATGCCTCGATTTTGCCCCGATTAGTGACGTCAGGGATCGCGGGACCCCATACAAAAACGTCACTCATCGAGGCAAAATCGAGGCATTTTTGCACGACGAAATATCAGTTGCGCGGCTATTATCCAGGGGGCATTGCATATTACTGCAATTTCGACAGCGTGATCATACTTACTTACTTACGATGGCGCTACAGTTCAAATCGGACCTTGGCCTCCAGCGTGATCATACAGTGTAACATAAGCTTAAAGCTCAGCCTCACTAGCTTTATGTGACGAGCGGCCACTGCAATGCAGTTTTAAAAAGAATGCAAACGATAAATAATAAAGGAAGCGAAATGACGATAAAGAAAAGTTCGAAACTATCCGTGTCAGTGGCAGGGCAGGGGGGGGGGGAGGGGGTGACTCGTCAAGTTTGGAAGCGAAGTAGTCGCGACTCAAATTGAAATTTTCTTCACATCAAAAGCTTTTCGGTCTGTCTTAGATCCGATAGTTCGAGCGCAGTTCGAGCAGAAAAGCTAAGCTAACCGGGCGTGCGGGACTGACGACGGTTTTTTTTTTTTAAATAGCGTACAAATAAATAAAAATAAGCAGAAAGCAAAGTAAAAGGCATGAAAAAAAAAAAAAAATTCTCGGCCAATACAACGGACAAACACAAACTGTTTAGGGCCTAAGCAGAACACGGACTTGGACTTGGACCGCGTAGTTCCTGTCTTTTAGAAAACACAGGATGGTGATGCCGACAACACCAACTTTGCCTGCGAATGCCCCGCAAGGTAGGCAAATCGCGCGCGACCAGTGGCGGCTCGCCGCATAAAGCTAGTGAGGCTGAGCTTTAAGCTTGTGTTACACTGTTCGCTTTTTTCCCAGTTTTTTTGCATATATTTTCGTGAAATGTGTGGCGAGCTTGTAAAAAACTCTCATTGGTCATACGGTGTAACACAAGCTTAAAGCTCAGCCTGACAAGCTTAAAGCTCAGCCTGACAAGCTTAAAGCTCAGCCTCACTAGCTTTATGCGGCGATCCGCCACTGCTATATGGTGATGCCGACAACACCAACTTTGCCTGCTACTGCCCCGCAAGGTAGGCAAATCGCCTGCACTCTGCCGCTTAAGGTAGGAAAATCGCGTGCGACTGCCGCGCAAGGAAGGCAAAATCGAAGCTAAAATTGAAGTTGAAGTGTTCGTGTTCGTGTTCTTGTGTTTAGTACTTAAGAAGCAAAGAACCTAACGTGTCTGATGAATTGAGGAGCTTTTCGATTTCGTTGTAGCGCACGCACGAAGCGTAGCAGTGAGCTTTTTTTCGGGAAGACCGCGTTCTTACAACTTTTGTGCGCTATACATGAATCGGTAATAGGCGTGCTTTTTTTTTTTTTGCGCGTGCGACTTTATCCAGAGCAGAGCAGCACAGCTTTGGGCTTAGAATGCTTTTTGAGCGTTGGGCTTGGATAGCAGCTTTTTGATCTTTGGGGGCTTAGAGAGCTTTTTGATCTTTGAGGGCTTAGAGAACTTTTTTAATATCCAAATTGTTTTTGACACTTTCACAATTGTTGCTGCTATTGTTGCTATTCGGATTCAAGCAGAGTAGCAGAGCTTTGGGCTTAGAAAGCTTTTTGATCTTCGGGGGTTTAGAGAGCTTTTTGATCTTCGGGGGCTTAGAGAGCTTTTTGATCTTCGGGGCTTAGAGAGCTTTTTGATCCTTGGGGGGCTTAGAGAGCTTTTTGATCTTCGGGGGCTTAGAGAGCTTTTTGATCTTCGGGGCTTAGAGAGCTTTTTGATCCTTGGGGGGCTTAGAGAGCTTTTTGATCTTCGGGGGCTTAGAGAGCTTTTTGATCTTCGGGGGCTTAGAGAGCTCTTTGAGTTTTGAACTTTTCTTTAGGCCCCGCCCCGAATAGCTACACCACTGTGTGAGCTTGTTGTTAGTTTTGTTATTGCTCTCTCCTTGCTCTTCGCTTTGTTGTAGTTTTCGCATTTTTGCACTAACCTGCTCTGTGCTCCCGATTAGGGGGAGGGGGGGGGGGGGGGGTGGCAAAACCAAACAAACAAAAAAACAACGAAAACACTGCCACATTAAAACTAAAACAAATCCAACAACAACAACAATATCAAACATTAGACAAAATCAAAAAAAATTAAAATAATAAGAAAAACGACTAGTTTGTTTTTTTTTTTTTTTACGAAATTATTTTTAAGGTCTTACTGTGATAGAAAATTGCACGACAGGTAGGGCGTACCGTTACCGTTTCCACTTCCACCACCACCACCACCACTTGCTGTACCGTTACTTGCGGACATAGCGCCACTGCCACCGCCGCCGCCGCTGCCGCCGCCACTGCTATTTCCACTTGTAGTACTAATGCCGCCACCGCTGCCGCCATGTTGTTGTCCCGATGACGTCGTTTGCGTTGTTGTTGTCGTCGTCGGTGACGTCGATGGTTCATATTTACGCGGTCGACCGCGCGATAAATGACGCCGCTTCACAAATTCATTATCGTCGACCATCCAAAATGATCCGAAATCGTCTTCGTAGCGGACAAAACATTTGTGCAACGATAAATTCGTACGGATTGCGTTCTGGCGGCCATTTTGATTTTTTCGAAACAAAAAAAAAAAAAAACAAAACATTTTTTGGCGGCAGCATTTTTAGCGCGCGAAAATTGTGGTGGTGGTTTTTCGTTTTTTTTTTTTTTTTTTTGGTGCGTTTGATTTTGATTTTATTTAGTTTTTTTTTGAGAGAGAGAGTTTTTGTTACGGTATAAAAGAGAGAGAGAGAGAGAGAGCAAAATATAGAAAAAGAGATATAGAAAAAATACTAGGAAAATTTTATTTTTAAAATAGAAAATAGTCAGGGCGGGGGAAGGGGCGGAAAAAAAAAGAATTATACATTCGAATTTGTTTGTTTTAAGTTTTTGTTTTTAATATTTGCGTAAATTTTCAGGTTAAGAAACAAAACAAAAAAAAAAACGGGGGATGAAATTTTTAGAGAGAGAAAAATGGATTTAAAATGTGGTTTTATATATTTTTTTTGATTAGAAAATCGATTTTTAAAATAGAAACTACGAAAATAACGGTAAAAATATTTAGAGAAATTAGTTTTAAGAGAGAAATTCGTCGATTCGGTTGAATCTTAGAGCCTAAAAAATGTTTTTTTTTTCTTTAGTAAATATTTTAAGTAAAGTTAAGAAAAACAGTTTAAAAGATGAAAATATATTTTTTTTAAGGTTTAAATTAATTGGAGCTGAGAAGAAAATTGTAAAGAAAATTGTGAAGAAAATTGTAAAGTAAATTGTAAAGAAAATTCGAGTAAAAAACGGTTTAAAGTCAAAGAAAAATATTTGAAACCAAATTTTGTTTTGGTTTTTTATTTACAAACATTTTCTTTTCTTAAAAAGAAGAATTTTGTTTTTAGAAATGCAAAAGGAAAACTATTGTGAAAAGGTTAAAAAGACGTTTAAAATTGCGACAAAATTGAAAAGGAAGAAGAAAAGTGGCGGGGAAACTAGTAAATTAAAATGTAAATAGAAAAAGTGTTCGTTTAATCACTTAGCGGTTTGTTTAAACCGCCGAGATAATTTTCAGAACTCCCCTAACAACAATCTATCTTCCATAAGGCCTTACCGAAGCTATTTCTCTGCCTCGTAGCCGCGGTAAGGGCTTATCGAAAGTAGTTTGTTATTAGGGTCCAGGTCTAGACTAGAGACCGGGGCAAAACAGCTCATCTGTTGTTGACATTCCCTCTAAATCGTAAGCGTCATAGCTTGACATTTGCAAAAGTTACGTAGCCAAGAGTACATCTATCTCTGTGTGTTCCAAAAAAAATGCTTTTCCAAAAAAACATATTCTCGGATGTTCATGTTTCGCACACCAAACTAAAGGTGAGACTGTCAGCTTCCGGAAAAACTAAAGTTGAAGAAAATGGAAGCAGAAATGAGGAAGTGGTGGCCGAAAATGTAGAGCAAGAACCGGAAAATCCACTGAAAATTGTCGCAAAATTCCAGAAGAAACGCTTTTCCAAAAAACATATTCTCCGATTTTAATGATTCGCACACCAAACTAAAGGTGAGACTGTCAGCTTCCAGGAAAACTTAACTTAAAGAAAATGGAAGCAGAAATGAGGTGGTGGTGGCCGAAAATGTGGAGCAAGAACCGGAAAATCCGCTAAAAACAGTCGATTTTTTACAATTTTCGAAATGGACTTAAATTTGCAACAACGAACTTGTATTAAATTTTGCAAAAAAAAAAACGGATTTAATGGTGCGCGAACGTTGGAAATGTTGGAAAAGTGTTTCGGCAACGATTCTCTAAAGAAAACGGTCGTTTACCAGTGGCACGAGCGGTTCAAAAGTGAGTCATTCGTGAGTCATTCGTGAGTCAGTCGTGAGTCAATCATGGATTACAACTGTGTAGTGCAGACAATGCAATTTTTTCCAGAAGGCCAGACAGTAAACAAGAATATTATTTGGGAGACGACGTTATGAGACGTTTGCGTGAAGCAGTTCGCCGCGAAAGAGACCAGAATTGTGGGCAAAAAACTCGTGGATTTTGCACCATGATAACGCACCGTCGCACAGTGCCATCATTATTCGTAGTTTTTTGACGAAAAAAGCAACAAATACCATCCAACCGTCACCGAATTCACCTGATTTGTCTCCCTGTGACTTCTTTCTGTTCAATCGAGCTGAAAAACCACTACGAGGAACGCGTTTCAGCAGCCGAGAGGAAGTAATTGAAAAATCACAGGGAGCACCGATACCGAAAACCGAATATAAAAAATGTTTCGAGGATTGGATCAGGCGCTGGCATAGGTGGGCTGCAGTCGATGGGGATTACTTTGAAGGCGACAATATAGATTTAGATCAATAAACTTGTTTATTTTAATTTTCTCAATAAATTCCGTGAACTTTTTGATCAAGGTGGTAAAATAACCAGTTAGGGGTATTAATTGAAAGAATAAAACGTGCAACGGTCCAAGCGGAGCAGGGGGAGGAACAGCTAGTAGGTGAAAAAAAAAAAACAACGACAAAAAGTGTGAGAAAAAGAGCCAAAGAGTAAAATAGAGTAAGAGTAAAAAAAGCTATGAAAATTAATTACAATTATGAAAAGAGAGGTAGAAAAAATCGACCATTCAATCAAAAATCGATTCACGCTCTGTTAATTTTATAGGATTCACTCTCATTCACATCCGCGCATTTATATTCACACGCACACACACGCACCATTTTATTTTATTAATAATAAATATCGTAAAAATTTATCTAAAGTAAAAAAGAAATTCCGTTTTAAAACACTCCTTACTGTCCGCTTGATCGCCGGCCGATTAGCTTACGATCTTTCTTTTACTCCCTCTCACCCCCCCCCCCCTCACACTCGCTTTAGTAGTTAAGTTGTTTTTTTTTTCTACGCGAATTAATCAACCGGATTAAATAGCCCCGGTTTATTAACCGGCCTATTAAAACCGGTTAATGCCGGCTAACCTTTTTTTTTCAGTAAACCGGTTAACCGTTTTTTTTTTCAATAAACCGATTAATGCCGGTTAACCGTTTTTTTTTTTTTCAATAAACCGGTTAATGCTGGTTAACCCGGTTTTTCTTAATAAACCGATTAATGCCGGTTAACCGTTATTTTTAATAAACCGATTAATGCGGTTAACCGTTTTTTTTTCTTCAATAAACCGGTTAATGGCGGTTAACCGTTTTTTTTAAATAAACCTGTTAATGCCGTTTAACCGTTTTTTTTTAGTAAACCGGTTAACCGTTTTTTTTTTAATAAACCGGTTAACCGTTGTTTTTTCTTCAATTAACCGGTTAATGGCGGTTAACCGGTTATTTCGAATACGAATTGCGAGCGTAAAGCGGAGAGTGAGCAGAGAAGAAGAGAGGGACAGAAGAGAAGTGTGAGCGGAATTTAAAGTGTAATATAATTAAATATATATATATATATAGAAAGTAGAGAAAAGTGCTCTTAGTTTTGTTAGGGATAGAATATATAGGGGGGGGGGAGTGGGGATCTAAGGTTGGTGGTTTTTGGTAAGTGGATGTGATTTTGATTTATTTTTTTTTGCTTTTCTTGGACGTACCCAAATTGTGCGGTTGTTGCCGTCGTAGTTGGACTTCCGCTTACGGACGATAGAACTGCTGCTGCACATACAACGGCCGATGTTGCGGTCGTTCGTTGCGGTCGTCTCTTATAAAATTCGATTTCGTCGACTGTCCAAACGGCTCCCTTGACATTCTCGACACGCATAAAACATTTATGCAACGATAAATTGTGACGGACGGCATTCTACGGATTGTCGTTTGATTGAGTGGAGGGTGTGTGTGTGTGTGTGTGTGTGTGTGTGGGGGAGGGATCAATGATTTTTTTGTTTTTATGTATATACAAAAAATTTAATTTTGTTGTTTTTTTTTAATTATTTAACTTAAATATAGAAGCGTAAAAAATAAAGACTGAATATTCCGTTAATAAATCGATTAAATGGCGTCGTCCCACGTTGGTGTGATACTAAACGCGTTGTTTTTCTTCTTTTCTTCTAAATATTTTCGAAATAAAGCAGTGAAAAAAAAAAAACAACAACAACAACATCCCTTGGCTCTTGGTGTCGTCAACCTACTTTCAATTTTGGGTTGATCCTTACAACGAAAATTCTATACAAATTGTTCTTTTTTTTTTTTTTTTACATTTAAAAATATAATTTATCCGTCGGCAACAATTTTAAAGGTTAGAAATTTCAAAATGGCCGACCAACGCAGCACGCCATTCTATTTATTTTTTTTCCTTTTCAAACATACACACGTGGTCAAAATGGCCGCCATCGGACCGTTACATGCAAGACTCTTTGTTGTACTCACCTTCCACGTGGCCGCATTTCGCCGAAAGTAGCAGAACGTATTTTGGAACCAATTGTAAATTTCGTTTAGCGTCAATTGTTTATCGGGTGATTCTATAATAGACTAAAAAAAAAAAAGAAGAAGAAAAGAAAACAAGTTCTCTAAATCATAAATTATAAGATGTTAAACATAAGTGGATAAACTAAACTAATAAATATTGATTGATTGATTGAAAACAAATCGGTTGCGTATGGGTGGGCGGGAAGTAAGAAAAACAAAGATTTTTATTTTTAAGAAAACCGGGGGGGGGGGGGAGGGGGGCTGAAATAAAAAGACGAGAAAACTTGTGCTCAGTCTTTTGGGGCTACTTTATCTGAAGCACGAGGCTTTCTCGAGCCGAAAATGGCGGACAGCCTTATTTAAGCGAAAAAAAAACCGAACAACGCTTGGGTACTTACTTGTCTTATGAGGGATGCATATGTGAAGGGGGGACGAACGTCTGCGTTCTTGTAAAATTCACGATTTCGTTGGATTTCTATAACAGCAAAAAAAAGGATTAAAAGAATTTTGGACAAACGATAGAAGGGGACAGTTCGACTTCCTCCACGTTCGCGCTAAATCCCCAGATTAAGGGGCCCGTTAGGAGTGAGTAGGAATTAAAGAGTTGTTCTCGAGCCACCGTTCGATTTCTAGATGTAGTTTAACTCCTTGCCACGGGCAACTTTTCACGAGGATAGTACGAGTTTGTGCGGTTCCAAAGTGGCCATTGAGGTGACAGGGCTGCCACTTGAGGGGACAGGGCTGCCACTTGAGGGGACAGGGCTGCCACTTGAGGGGACAGGGCTGCCACTTGAGGGGACTGCCACTTGAGGGGACAGGGCTTCCACTTGAGGGGACAGGGCTTCCACTTGAGGGGACAGGGCTGCCACTTGAGGGGACAAGGCTGCCACTTGAGGGGACAGGGCTGCCACTTGAGGAGACAGGGCTGCCACTTGAGGGGACAGGGCTGCCACTTGAGCGGACAGGGCTGCCACTTGAGGTTAGGTTTAAGAAGAGGCTACAACGCGCCCAGTAGTAGGGGCCAAACGGGGCCCACCACTGCGATCCCTTCAGGTCCTCGTCGTGGGCTATTCCATCATCTCAGATACACTCACAAAACCCCTTCCTAACGACCTCAAATCCTCTATGCTATCGATGATAAGACTTGCCCCCTATCAGAAACGCGATTCTAGGTTGTCCTTTGTCTGACTATTTGAACTTAACTGCTCTAGTTTTCTTGCACAAGGTCTTGGTCACTGAATCGCCCAAGTACCTATTTGATGAAATTACCTTTCTGAACACGTCTCCGAATCCAACAATGCTTTTACCACGTGTTAAAACTACAATTGGTGAGCGTTCATTCTTCGTACAGGTAGTAAGAATCTGGAATATGTTGCCGCCGTAATACACGCAAGACGAAATGTTTGGGGACTTTTAGGAAACTCGGTATCTTTTCATTTATCGTAATTTAGTAACAAGTATCAACACAGATAGATAGATTGGAGATAGGGTCCTCTGTCACTGAAGTGACAGTTGGGCTTATTGTGACGTCCCCCGGATTGGTTATGATTCCTCTTTAATCCGTACGCTTTCAATGAAGCTTAGTATTTTGCGAAGAGGAATGGACAGGAATTCCGATGGGTCCATGAAGCCCTGACCGAAGTGACGAAGTCTTTTGTGAGCCAAACCCTCACATTCACAGAGGATATGCTCCGGTGTTTCGTCTTTGTCATTGCATATTCTGGAGATTTTGGTCGCAGAGAGACCAATCCAATTGAGATGCTTCCTCATGTGACAATGCCCAGTCAGAGCTGCCACTAGGGTTCGGGTCTGATATCTGCTTAGTTTTAGATAGTCGCAGATGTTCTTTTTTTTCCGAATGCTTTGGCATAAAGAGCTTTGAGTGCCTATTGCCCGGTGCCAAGTCCCAGTAAATGGCACTTTGCGATTTTTGTCACATTCGGATATTCATTCTAGCTGTGCTTTAATGATATCCCGCAAAATGGGTATGGTCCCATGAAGTCAGCTTCTGAACCTTTTCTAGCCATTGAGTCGGCCATTTCGTTACCTTCATAGCCGCTGTATCAACATACTACCATACAAGCAATTTCTTCTACCTATTTTCTTTTTACTCCGCCATAGCCGGTCGCAAGTCCAGCTGGAGATAAGGAGGAGCGAGTGAACACATCCTGAATGGCCAGGAACACCAGTGCGTCTCAGGAAGTAGGTCTAAAAACCGGTGTAGTTGGACTCGCGGCATAGCTGTGAGAACTCCAGCATACCATAACCGAAAGTTGTTCACACGTCTATGTACTCTAGACCTGGTCCTCCAGGTTGGGGGTTGGGCGATGGGTTAACAACCCATCCCCGGCAAAAAACCTATTGTTCCGAAAGCAGGACTACTGCCTCGGAAAAGATTGGATCAACGGCAACGCATTAAGGACTACTCTTTTGGATCTTGGAACGTTCGCTCCCTTTACAGAACAGGTGCACTGCGAGAGCTTCTCAATGAAGTTTCAGGATACAACATCAACATTCTGGCGGTCCAAAAAACGAGATGGCTTGGCAGTGAGGTTAATGACTTGCAGAACCAGTGGAAAAGCTTCGGGAAGCAGCGACTTTGGAGTAGCTTTCGTGGTAGATACCAATTTTAAGAACTTAATCACCGACTTTAAACGCGTAAACGAAAGATAAAAAGAATGAAGCTTACAAGGCGTACATTGAAAGACCGACGAGAGCCACAAAAGGAAGGTTACGACGAGCTTAGGCGATTATCAAACAAAATCTGCAGACGAAAGAAACGAAAACACAACAATGACAACTTTAAAGACCTAAATACTGACATGAAGTCACAAAATCTACGATCCGCATATACTGCCGTCAAACAAATATGACAAGGCTATAAGCCACGAACAAACCGCTGTAAGGACTGTTGTTTTTTTATTATTCTTTTATTAAAAGGCCTTTATTTAAATCGATGTTCTATTATAAAGTTTTACTTAGTCTGCTTGACAAGTTGGCCTCCTGACTTTGCCTGTTCTACTCTGTCAGATTTGGCATTGCCAGTTGAGGCATTGCCAAATCTCATTGCCAGTTGAGGCATTGCCAAATCTGGCTTGACATTGCCATATCATAACAAAGACAAGGAAGGAAATATCCTTAGTGACGCAGAACAAATTAAACAAAGATGGGTTGAATACTTTAAAAAGCTGCTGAACCCTAACAGAGTGACGACCACCGACCCAATTATAACATCAAGTGCACCATCGGATGAGCAGACATCAACTACGGTGCCCACTATCGGAGAAGTGGGAGCAGCCCTGCTCGACCAAAAAATACATAAATCATCCGGAATTGATGCAATACCAGCAGAGCTCCTAAAGTGAGGCGGTCCATACCTCGCCAATCTCCTACACAAAATCGTGACAAAAGTTTGGATTGAAGAAAAAATACCCGACGACTGGCGCCAGAGCATTTTATGTCCAATCTACAAGAAAGGAGATAAACTGCGATGTGAAAATTACAGAGGCATTCCATTGTTGTGCACGTCCTACAAAATACTGACGAAAGTAATTCATAATCGATTAAAGCCTTGAACAGAAAGTATTATCGGCGAATACCAAGGTGGCTTCAGAACCGGACGATCGACTATTGACCAGATATTCTCAGTCGAACAAGTGCTAGAAAAATGCTGGGAGTATAACATTGACGTGCACCAGATCTTCGTGGACTTCAAACAGGCAAATGATAGTATAGTAAATAATGCTCGACTTTGGAATCCCATCAAAACTCGTCCGATTAACAAAAATGACACTGAATCCCAGGTAAGGATACAAAACGAGCTAACCCAAAGCTTCCGAACAGAAGCCGGCCTGAAGCAGAGAGATGAACTCGCTCCCATGCTCTTCAACCTTGCCCTGGAATATGTCATCAGAAAGGTACCCGTTGATACCAGAAGTACCCTACTAATCACGTCCGCTCAACTAGTGGTGTACGCGGATGACGTAAACATCATGGCCAGATCTGTTCCAGACGCGAAGGAAGTCTTCCACTGTCTAGACTCAGCAGCAAAGGATGTCGGGCTAAGGTTCAATGAGAATAAGACCAAGTTCATGACCCAAACAAGAAGAAGCGCGCCAACTAGACAAAATATGACCGCGGGGGACTACAACCTCATACTTGGGATCAAACCTTGTAAGAGACGGCAACGAACGGGACGAAGTAAATCAACGGACCACACTAGCAAATCAGGCATACTTCACGGTTCTCCCGATCTTAAAATCGAAAAAAGGTGCACAGGATGAGCAAACTTCGCATATACAAGACCATAGTAAGACCTGTGCTACTATATGCAAGTGAAACGTGGACTCTCACCCAAGCGTCTGAAAAATCAATAGACGCGTTTGAACGACGAAATTCTTCGAAGAATTTTGGGATCAGTAAGAGAAGGCACTGAATGGCGTATTCGGTACAACAACGAGTTGACGTATCGACAACGAGTTGACGAATCGACAACGAGTTGACGCATCGACTCTTATAAAATTCCGTAAGCTGCAATGAACAGGTCATGTGAAGCGAATTGGATGACGGAAGAATTCCCAAGCGCACATTGAAAGGTAGAGCTCATGGCGAGCGACCGGTGGGAAAACCGCGAAAAAGATACGAGGATTCAGTTGACGCAGATTGCAAATCGCTTCTTAGATGCACAAACTGGAGGACGCGGGCGCTGGAATCGAGATGACTTCAGACAACGTATCCTGCAGGCCCTGGCCCGATTTGGGACGTCGCGCCACTGATGATGATGATTTTCTTTTTACAAATAATCTGAATCTGCGAATCCATCAGAGTAATTTTACATACAAAAAAGATTGTTATCTTGTTGTATAATAAGAAATAAAAGTATTACTATTATTATTATTATTATTATTATCAGGGGGACGTTCAGGTGTTGTAGCGTCCTGTCTGGCCCACCCCCTACCTCAGCCACGACACGGACACAACTCAAATCGGGCTGGTTCATCCGTCCCACTTTTCAATAGCCCGTTACAGATTCGATTTGCGCGAAGGATTTCTCACTTTTTTTTCCGGTCTCTAGCTCCAATCGGCATCGGGCGTTCCTTCTTCTTCCCTCTCCCCCCCCCCCCCCTTCCTTAATAATAATAACAATAATCAATGGCGCAACAGCCCAAATTGGGCCTATGCCTTGAAGTAATGCTAGAGTTACTTCATTGCGAGACCAACGGAACACTAGGAGGTGAAGTGGTCATCAAATGCTGGCTGAGGTTAAGTAGTTCAAATGCTGGCTGAGGTTAAATAGTTCAAGTGCTGGCTGAGGTTAAATAGTTCAAATGCTGGCTGAAGTTAAATAGTTCAAATGCTGGCTGAGGTTAAGTAGTTCAAATGCTGGCTGAGGTTAAATAGTTCAAATGCTGGCTGAGGTTAAATAGTTCAAATGCTGGCTGAGGTTAAATAGTTCAAATGCTGGCTGTGGTTAAATAGTTCAAATGCTGGCTGAGGTTAAATAGTTCAAATGCTGGCTGTGGTTAAATAGTTCAAATGCTGGCTGAGGTTAAATAGTTCAAATGCTGGCTGAGGTTAAATAGTTCAAATGCTGGCTGAGCTTAAATAGTTCAAATGCTGGCTGAGGTTAAATAGTTCAAATGCTGGCTGAGATTAAATAGTTCAAATGCTGGCTGAGGTTAAATAGTTCAAATGCTGGCTGAAGTTAAATAGTTCAAATGCTGGCTGAGGTTAAATAGTTCAAATGCTGGCTGAGGTTAAATAGTTCAAATGCTGGCTGAGGTTAAATAGTTCAATTGCTGGCTGAAGTCAAATAGTTCAAATGCTGGCTGTGGTTAAATAGTTCAAATGCTGGCTGAAGTCAAATAGTTCAAATGCTGGCTGTGGTTAAATAGTTCAAATGCTGGCTGAAGTCAAATAGTTCAAATGCTGGCTGAGGTTAAATAGTTCGAATGCTGGCTGAGGTTAAATAGTTCAAATGCTGGCTGAGGTTAAATAGTTCAAATGCTGGCTGTGGTTAAATAGTTCAAATGCTGGCTGAAGTCAAATAGTTCAAATGCTGGCTGAGGTTAAATAGTTCAAATGCTGGCTGAGGTTAAATAGTTCAAATGCTGGCTGAGGTTAAATAGTTCAAATGCTGGCTGAGGTTAAATAGTTCAAATGCTGGCTGAGCTTAAATAGTTCAAATGCTGGCTGAGGTTAAATAGTTCAAATGCTGGCTGAGGTTAAATAGTTCAATTGCTGGCTGAAGTCAAATAGTTCAAATGCTGGCTGTGGTTAAATAGTTCAAATGCTGGCTGAAGTCAAATAGTTCAAATGCTGGCTGTGGTTAAATAGTTCAAATGCTGGCTGAAGTCAAATAGTTCAAATGCTGGCTGAGGTTAAATAGTTCAAATGCTGGCTGAGGTTAAATAGTTCAAATGCTGGCTGAGCTTAAATAGTTCAAATGCTGGCTGAGGTTAAATAGTTCGAATGCTGGCTGAGGTTAAATAGTTCAAATGCTGGCTGAGGTTAAATAGTTCAAATGCTGGCTGTGGTTAAATAGTTCAAATGCTGGCTGAAGTCAAATAGTTCAAATGCTGGCTGAGGTTAAATAGTTCAAATGCTGGCTGAGGTTAAATAGTTCAAATGCTGGCTGAGGTTAAATAGTTCAAATGCTGGCTGAGGTTAAATAGTTCAAATGCTGGCTGAGGTTAAATAGTTCAAATGCTGGCTGAGGTTAAATAGTTCAAATGCTGGCTGAGGTTAAATAGTTCAAATGCTGGCTGAGCTTAAATAGTTCAAATGCTGGCTGAGGTTAAATAGTTCAAATGCTGGCTGAGGTTAAATAGTTCAATTGCTGGCTGAAGTCAAATAGTTCAAATGCTGGCTGTGGTTAAATAGTTCAAATGCTGGCTGAAGTCAAATAGTTCAAATGCTGGCTGTGGTTAAATAGTTCAAATGCTGGCTGAAGTCAAATAGTTCAAATGCTGGCTGAGGTTAAATAGTTCAAATGCTGGCTGAGGTTAAATAGTTCAATTGCTGGCTGAAGTCAAATAGTTCAAATGCTGGCTGTGGTTAAATAGTTCAAATGCTGGCTGAAGTCAAATAGTTCAAATGCTGGCTGTGGTTAAATAGTTCAAATGCTGGCTGAAGTCAAATAGTTCAAATGCTGGCTGAGGTTAAATAGTTCGAATGCTGGCTGAGGTTAAATAGTTCAAATGCTGGCTGAGGTTAAATAGTTCAAATGCTGGCTGTGGTTAAATAGTTCAAATGCTGGCTGAAGTCAAATAGTTCAAATGCTGGCTGAGGTTAAATAGTTCAAATGCTGGCTGAGCTTAAATAGTTCAAATGCTGGCTGAGGTTAAATAGTTCAAATGCTGGCTGTGGTTAAATAGTTCAAATGCTGGCTGAAGTCAAATAGTTCAAATGCTGGCTGAGGTTAAATAGTTCGAATGCTGGCTGAGGTTAAATAGTTCAAATGCTGGCTGAGGTTAAATAGTTCAAATGCTGGCTGTGGTTAAATAGTTCAAATGCTGGCTGAAGTCAAATAGTTCAAATGCTGGCTGAGGTTAAATAGTTCAAATGCTGGCTGAAGTTAAATAGTTCAAATGCTGGCTGAGGTTAAATAGTTCAAATGCTGGCTGAGGTTAAATAGTTCAAATGCTGGCTGAGGTTAAATAGTTCAATTGCTGGCTGAAGTCAAATAGTTCAAATGCTGGCTGTGGTTAAATAGTTCAAATGCTGGCTGAAGTCAAATAGTTCAAATGCTGGCTGAGGTTAAATAGTTCGAATGCTGGCTGAGGTTAAATAGTTCAAATGCTGGCTGAGGTTAAATAGTTCAAATGCTGGCTGTGGTTAAATAGTTCAAATGCTGGCTGAAGTCAAATAGTTCAAATGCTGGCTGAGGTTAAATAGTTCAAATGCTGGCTGAGGTTAAATAGTTCAAATGCTGGCTGAGGTTAAATAGTTCAAATGCTGGCTGAGGTTAAATAGTTCAAATGCTGGCTGAGCTTAAATAGTTCAAATGCTGGCTGAGGTTAAATAGTTCAAATGCTGGCTGAGATTAAATAGTTCAAATGCTGGCTGAGGTTAAATAGTTCAAATGCTGGCTGAAGTTAAATAGTTCAAATGCTGGCTGAGGTTAAATAGTTCAAATGCTGGCTGAGGTTAAATAGTTCAAATGCTGGCTGAGGTTAAATAGTTCAATTGCTGGCTGAAGTCAAATAGTTCAAATGCTGGCTGTGGTTAAATAGTTCAAATGCTGGCTGAAGTCAAATAGTTCAAATGCTGGCTGAGGTTAAATAGTTCAAATGCTGGCTGAGGTTAAATAGTTCAAATGCTGGCTGAGGTTAAATAGTTCAAATGCTGGCTGAGGTTAAATAGTTCAATTGCTGGCTGAAGTCAAATAGTTCAAATGCTGGCTGAAGTTAAATAGTTCAAATGCTGGCTGAGGTTAAATAGTTCAAATGCTGGCTGAGGTTAAATAGTTCAAATGCTGGCTGAAGTTAAATAGTTCAAATGCTGGCTACACGCTCGTCCGTGATTATTATCCCGTTTTTAGCTCAGGTACTACTCATTAACAGCTGAGTGAACTGGTAGTCCGTCACCCAATCCCATTTTCGAAAATTACTTGTCGCCAAACAGATTCGAACCTGGTACCTTCCCTTTTTATATTGTGAGGTAAACTCGCCAGTCTAAAAACCTGGTCAACTTTTTTTGCCATCGGCCCCATCAAAATTCGATAAATTCGAGGTCACTTTTCACAATCCTCTCGCGGAATGCCGGAGCGGTCACATAATCCAGGGGTGGGGGGGGGGGGGTGGCACCGCTGTGTCCTCCTTTTGCCATCCGTCTGTTTACACCAGAAGAATTTCAATGTTGTTTTTTTTTTTTTTTTTTTCTCTCGAAATTATTTGTTTATTTTTGTTTCTTGTTTATTTCATGAATTCAAAAAAAAATTGTTTTCTCTCATATTTTTCTTGTTTTTTCACAAACACATTTTTTAATCGTATGTTCTATGGAATTTGCGGGTGCTCGGTTTGTCTCACGTGGCCCCGGGGGAGGGGAGGTCTAGGCGGTTGTGGGGTAGCAACAAATTATTATTTTCGAAAACGAATCTTTAACGTGTCCACGTCGGTGTACGTTGTGCCTCGGAATATTTTCGTATTTTATTTAAACAAATGCCCTCGCTTCATTTGCGGTGTCATCTGTCCGCGTTGCTTTTATTTGTTTACTTTCGAATTGTTGTGTCAATGCGCGCCTTTTGTTTATGACATACAGCCGCAAACAATTGGAATTTGGCGCGAAACACGAAACGTTTCGTTTGAATAATCAAAAGACGTCGACGACGACGACGACGACAACGAAGAAGTTTCAAATAGACGCGGCAAAGTTTGCGCGCCAATCGATAAACAATTAAATGAAGAAAAAAGGAAAAAAAAAACGGGGGTATTGAGTTCACCCCCGTCTTTCACCCCGCCCTTTTAGCCCGTATCCATTGCTCGGATCGCACAAACAACCACAACACACAAATTCTCTCGAAAATTATTTGTTTATTTATTTGTTTATGTTTGAACACATTTTCCCATATTTTTCTGTCCATGTGGCTCCATTGCCGCCGCCACCGCCGCTGCCGCGCGTGCTATGGCCACTTTATTTTTTTTATTAATAATTTCTTCGGTTTTTGTTTTTTTTTTTCACGTACTTTTCTTGTTATTTATTTATTTTTGTTTGCGGGGTTTTTTGTTTGATTTAACGGCGTCCGCGCGCGTTCAACTCGATGGAGCCTAGTTTTTTTTTTTTTTTTTTTTTTGTTGTTTTAATTATTATTTTGCCGTTAGCCTCCAAATCTATCGCAACTCGTCGACCTCCAACGCATCATACCGCGCGCGCGAGATATTCAAATAGGAAAAAAAAAGAGAAAGAACCATGAAGAAGAAGAAAAACAGGCAAATGAAAGGAAAATTTCTGTCTTCTTTTGGGCGCCCATTTATCTTCGAAATGGATGTTTTGTTTAATTAGTTGTTTGCCAAGACGTTCTAGTTTTGTTTACATTATGGCCCCCGATTATGATGATGATTCGATCGGACATAAACTCATATTTTTGCGATGATCTGTTGCGAAATAGAAGAGCTCTGGCTAATGTTTATTTATTTATTTATTGATTTCCATTTTTATCTTGACTATGATCTTAATCCCCCCTCCCGCCTCGCCCCCTTGAGAAAACTGTGAACAAATACCGTGCTCGTACGAAAATTACGAATCGATTTCCGGGAGGAATCGATTCTGTAATCATTACGGGGGCGTAGTGATTACTCGATAAGTCCTCGTCGCACTGTAGCGGTTTTATTCATAAGTAGATATCCTGAGTTCCATTACCGGTAAGCACTGAATTCATGCCTGCAAAAACTGCATACAACGCCGTTCACTTTGAACTAGAGATGGTCGAAACAGTTCCGTTCAGTGAAGTCTCGAGTTCACTCTCGAGTTCACTCACTTTTAAGGAACGAGTTCAGTCGAAGTATAGTTCCCGGAACTCTTCATTCCTTCGTTTCGGTTCCATCAATTTGCTCGCGAACTAGTTCGTTCTTTTAGTTCATTCATAGTTGCGAACTAGTTCGTTCTTTTAGTGGTTCCGCAAACAGATTTAAAACAAAAAAATCATATTTGCGCTCAGGAGACCGAAAAAACCAGTTGCATCTGGAGCGGTTTTTTTTTCGACGTTTTTGGCCACCTTTTTGGCCCCAACTCCCCCAGTTTTGATCGGATTTCAATTTAGTTTGAATTTTTGAGCAGCTGTAGGGTTCCCCTTTCATTTTTTCGCTCCACTTCTCTTCACTTTAGGCGCAGGGAGTTTTTTTTTCGCTCCATTTCTCTTCACTTTAGGCGAAAGGAATTTTTTTTCGCTCCATTTCTCATCAGTTTAGGCGCAGGGAGTTTTCTTCGCTCGATTTTTGTTTCCTTTAGGCTAAGGAAATAGTGTCTCCTTTTCAAATCAGAAAACAGATTAAGAAAATAAATTTTTTTGCGGCCAGGAGAGCCAAAAGAAGAGTTGCAAATTTTGACAGTTTTTTTCGACGTTTTTGGCCACCACTCCCCCAATTTTGATCGGATTTCATTTTGGTTTACAGTTTAGAGCAGCTGTTGAGCTCCCCTTTCATTTCATGTATCATTTGGAAAAATTTCGAATTTTGAATTTTCGAAAAAAATGCCACTTAACCCCTTGCCATTTTTTGGGGCGATTTTTCGAAATTCTGTTCCTATGTTCCGATTTTGATAAATGGAAGCTTCAATTAAAGGTACGGGTGTCCCCTTTTCAAATCAGCAAACTGATTTAAAAAATAAAATTTTTTGCGGTTAGGGGAGCCAAAACATGAGTTGCAAATTTTGACAGTTTTTTTTTACGTTTTTGGCCACCACTTCCTCATTTCTGCTTCCATGTTCTTTAAGTTTAGTTTTCCTGGAAGCTGACAGTCTCACCTTTAGTTAAGTGCGCGAATCATGAAAATCCGAGAATATGTTTTTTCGAAAAAGCATTTTCTTTGGAACTTTGCTAACAATTTTCAGCGGATTTTCCGGTTCTCGCTCAACATTTTCGGCCACCACTTCTTCATTTCTGCTTCCATTTTCTTAAAGGTTGGTTTTCCTGGAAGCTGACAGTCTCACCTTTAGTTAAGTGCGCGAATCATGAAAATCCGAGAATATATTTTTTCGAAAAAGCATTTTCTTTGGAACTTTGCTAACAATTTTCATCGGATTTTCCGGTTCTCGCTCAACATTTTCGGCCACCACTTCCTTATTTCTGCTTCCATTTTCTTAAAGTTTAGTTTTCCTGGAAGCTGACAGTCTCACCTTTAGTTAAGTGCGCGAATCATGAAAATCCGAGAATATGTTTTTTCGAAAAAGCATTTTCTTTGGAACTTTGCTAACAATTTTCAGCGGATTTTCCGGTTCTCGCTCAACATTTTCGGCCACCACTTCCTCATTTCTGCTTCCATTTTCTTAAAGGTTGGTTTTCCTGGAAGCTGACAGTCTCACCTTTAGTTTAGCGCGCGAATCATGAAAATCCAAGAATATGTTTTTTTGGAAAAGCGTTTTCTTTGGAATTTTGTGACTATTTTCAGCGGATTTTCCGGTTCTCGCTCCACACTTTCGGCCACCACCACTCCCCCAATTTTGATCGGATTTAATTTTAGTTTACATTTTTGAGCAGCTGTAGAGCTTTCTCTTCCTTTCCTGTTTCATTTCGTAGTTCATCTGGAAGGGGGGGAGAAAATGTAGAGCAAAAAAACCCAAAAATAGGTTCAGTAAAACTTTTTGTCACGTATGCAATGAAACTGCAGTTTACCTAAAAAAGAGTGAGTTACTTCACTCCGCTGCTCACTTCATAGAAGTGAACGGTTCACTCGGTGAACGGATCCATCGCTACTCTGAACCGATGAACTAATCAGAGATTTGAAAGCGAACTATGCGCACCAATTCGAAGTAAAAAAAACACTACCTACACCAACCACTGGTTCTTCTCCCTTCCCGGGTGTTGAGCGCTGATAGCCCTGATGTTTGAGGGTACGAATCAACCATTACCTTGTCATTACCCACGAAGTGTACAGTCTACAGTCAGATTTGTAATTCACTATAGGAAATTTGCGTTTTTTTTCCCCAGTTCCAAGGCAAGGACTCTACTAGAAAACCACCTTCCATAAGGCACCTTACCGAAGCTATTACCCTGTTTCGTAGCCTTGGTAAGGCCTTTCGGAAGCTTTTTCCCTACCTCGTAGCCTTGGTAAGGCCTTATGGACGCTTTTTCCCTACCTCGTAGCCTTGGTAAGACCTTACCGAAGCTATTACTCTGCCTCGGAGCCTCGGTAAGGCCTTATGGAAGCCTTTTCCCTGCCTCGGTAAGGCCTTACCAAAGCTATTACTCTGCCTCGTAGCCTCGGTTCAGCCTTACCGAAGCCTTTTTCCTGCCTCGTAGCCTCTGTAAGACCTTACCGAAGCTATTACCCTACCTCGTAGCCTCGATAAGGCCTTACCGAAGCTATTATCCTATCTCGTAGCCTCGGTAGCGCCTTATTGAAGGTAGTTTGTTAGTTATGAGAATTAGTGTACCCTAAAGTTCGGCGGATCGTTCAAATTGAAAGAAGAGTCAAGATCTGAATGAAACGGTGGCTCGCAGGGGGGAGAGGAGTTGTCGGAGAAACGTGGAGGAAGCTACACTACCCATTCAGCGAAACGAAACACTACTCACCTTGCTGTACGTCTAAGCCAGCTCGCTCTAACATGTACGGAAGACCTTTACGTTTTCGGATCGCGCGGCATTTGCATGAAATGAAGACACGTTCATATTTCTTAGACATATAAAATAATTTTTGTGTCATTTCGTTTTAATTTGTTTTTAATTAGTTTTAAATGCTCTAAATTCGATCGGGGGGGGGAAAAAAAGTCCTCCCCCGTTGTTTTCTCATATATTTTTTTTCGATTTTTTCACCCACCACCACACTTTCACCACAAAATGATCGGTGTGGTGAGTTTTTCGTCTATACTCACCACCGGCTAAAGAGAGTGGTGTCTTATCGCTAATTCGTTTCCTAATCGACGATGATATGTTGGGATTATTCAAAATTGGTGAACGGATTGAAACAGGCATCACGGGATTTGCTAGATTTAGATTAGGCGGACAAAGGATGTACGACGGAATACCGCCGCCACTACTGACATCATTATCCTGTAGAAGACGGAAAAAAAAAAAAACAATAAACAAAAACACGGAAGCCATACTTAAGTCGTGGCCAGTTCCGGACGAGTTTTTCCCCCAATCATCTAAAGTGTGTTCAAAATACTAAACGGAACTAAAGCCGCTGTAATTTTCAAAATAATCAATGGCGCAACCAGCCCAAATTGGGCCGTAGGCCTTGAAGCAATGCTAGAGTTTTCAATATTTTCAAAAATTACTGACCCAAAAGAACCCGTTTTCAAAATGGCCGACCCGAAATAGCCACGTGGTTCAATTTCAAAAAAAAAAAAAAACATTTCAAAATGGCCGGCCCGAATTAACCGCGTGGTCTATTTGAAATTTTCAAAATGGCTACTCCGCCGTGGTGAATTACTCGATTGGAAACTGGTCGCGACTTAAAACGTCTCTTTTTTCTTGTGTTGTTCGAAAAATTGGGAGCGTGGCCCCACTATGTTGTCGGACTATAAGAAAAAAAAAACAGAACGCTGAGAAATACTCGCCTACCGAGCAACAAAATCACTTTCAAATTAAACGGTTTAAGAAAAAAAATTCAACGGACAAATTTTCAGTTCCGTTTTGTAAGTCACAAAATAAAACTAAACTCTTGTTAAAAATGTTTTGGTAGGCTCAAGTCTTGCTCAAGTTCTCAATTCTCCTCCACATCATCCATCCCCCCCCCCCCCCCCCACCCCAGTTGAATTTTCCACTCACTTTACTACTCGAGTCTTTCTTATCGCCGGTTGCGAACTGCTTCGTCAGATACAAGTGATGCATCATGGCCTGAAGACGATCACGTTCTTTCTGCAAGTGAATCTCAAGTTGCGAAACAACTTGCATTTGAACGCGTGCCTGTGCCGTCGATCGATCATCTAAACTATGTTCCGTATTCAAGTGTCTGGAAAGAGAGAGAGAGAGAGAGAGAGTGATGTGGAATGGTTTTCGGTCATCAGAGAGTCCGGTACGGCCGGGGGTGTTGTGTGGAGTAGGAGGGGTTAGTATTTTTCGCTTTGCCATTGGGGGGGCTTGATGAAGAGCTCTCTTCACTCGAACGTTAAATTACAGTTCGTATTCTGTTGCGCCGTTCGCACTTTTCAAAAGTTTTGTCCGCTACTACTCTCCGAGAGCAACTATCAGTTGTATCCGCTACTAGCTGAGTGTACTCTCCGCAAGTTACTATCAGTTGTATCCGCTGGGTGTACTCTCCGCAAGTTACTATCAGTTGTATATGCCTTCGCGGTTAAACTGGAAAGTATTATTCTTTGATTTAAATCTACTTGATTTTGTTCTATTCACCGCCGCAAACGAACGAAAGAGACGCAAAGTGACCGCCCTCCCCCCCACCCCCTTCCGCTACTCAAAATTTAAGCAACGTTGATGCAATTTAAAGGGCAGTGTAGTGATTTTTCACCCCCTAAAGAGAGTCATTTTCATTGATTCTTACGCTCAATCTCAGAAACCGAAGAGACATTTTTTTTTCGAATTTGAAAAAGAAAAGCGCGCGTAATTTCGCGCGACAACACAACGTCATCAACAGGTTGCCTCTGCCGCCGGGTACTCTCAAGTCCACAGAATGACGACAAGGGCAGGCGGAGAGAGGGTGGGTTCTATCCTGGCTTAAAAGCCGGGGGGTTGGGAGGGGCAAGTGCTTGGAAAAAAAAAACTGCACTATGCAATCGAATGCAATGGAATGCCTTTTCAGTCGTTTTCTATTTGCTCAGACTCGCGCATTTCCATCGATTTTCCAATTTTCCATTCCCCATTTCTAGACACACACACACACACACACATACCCCTTGGGATATATTTCCATATATTTCGCTGTGTTGGTGTACAACTTCACACTACCCTTAGTCACACGAAATCAGCGTGCACTAGGTCAATTTTTCAGCGTTCTTATAGACGTGGAAGTTTTGCGTTTGCGCTGCATCTTCAGTTCACCCTTGCTCCCTCCCCCTACCCATTTCGACCGAAATCATCCCACCCCACCCCGGGCCGCGTTTGCAATCCGACTGCAAGGAGAAAACGCACAAAATCCGCCCTCGTTTCACGCTCGGTCCCTCGTCTTTCGACCTACCCTTAAACGGGCTTCAAAGCGCTCATCGCGAATTTTCACCAATATGTCGAGTTACTAAAAAAACAAACAACAACAACAAATCTATCGCCTAAAAATTCCAAAAAATCAGTTCATCAGTACTTACCCCCGGGTATTTCAGCGCAAAAAAAAATACTCACCAATACTCGCACCAGCACCTACTCACCAATACTAAAATAGAACTCGTTTTTTTTTTTTTTTGTTCGAAAAAAGAGAGAAAATCCGAAAGAAAAATCGATTCAGTAAGATCATCGTTGGTGTAAAACATTCCACCACAATTCACTACATCAATTTAGAAAAATCATCGCTGTATTTTTCTCAACTGATGTATTTAAGAAGAAAATTCTATTCGCGGTACTTTGCTGGTGAAACAACACCAACACCAATGTTTTTTTCACCAACAAAAAATTCTCCAATCAAAACGACACAAGTTCTACGATGAATTTCGGCGTTACTAAATCGATTTTAATTTTTTTCGAATTTCCATACAATTTGTTTTTCGGTAATCTTTTCGGTCCGATGTTCGGCGAAGAAAAGTCTTCGAACTTTACTTCACCAACACCCTCCTTCACCCCACCACCATTTAAGTAGTTTAAAACGCGTCCCCAAAATCCTATAAGTTTTTTGTTTTTTTTTTATTATCTACATTAAAAGAAGGTGCCATAAGCAAAACCAAAAGAAATTGATGGCTCTCTTTTACACCAACATCGGAAATATTTCCGGTGTTGGTGTAAAAGAATCTCATCAAATTTACAAAAAAAAAAAAACAAAAAAAAAAAACAGAATGTTAGTAACGATTTCAGGCGACGGAACGTCTTTCGACGAGAGCTCTTCAACACCACACCCCAATGCGTGGATTTTAGGCGAAAAATATCCTTGAATTAAATTCGAGATTAGTAGCGGGGGAAAACAAAAAAAAAAAAAAAAAAATGGCGGATTGGTTAAAAATTATTATTGTTGAAAGCGACGGTAATTGATTCAAATAAAAACTGAACTTACTTAACAAACGTTGTAACATCGTCTAAAACTAATTCACAGCCGGGCCATCGGCACATTCCATGCGCATACAATGGATGATAGTATTTTTCCGTGTTGGTGTACTCGTCGAAATGACTGCTTAAACTCATCAACGAATCGCCGCTACGATGTGATAATGGACCGCCAATCGCACCAACACCACCACCACCTGCAGTACCACCACCACCACCACCACCCCTACTATTCGTTTCAAATTTACTAATATCGTTGGTGAAATGATGATGATGATCAACAATTGCTGATATAGTTGTTGTCGTTGTATTATACGAACCGGTCGAACTGCTTAGGCTACAATTTCGATGATGATGATTATGTGACTGTTGTTGTTGTTGTTGTTGTTGTTGTTGTTGTTGTTGATGGGATTGGTGCTGATGATGATGATGATGATTGTTGCTGTGATCGTTGTTGATCGATACGGACGACGACGATAACGAACTTCCAGTTGTTGGTGTTGTTGTTATTGTCGGTGTTGTTGTTGTTGATGCTGCTGCTGCTGCTGCTGCTGCTGCTGTTGTTGTTGTTGAAACGAATGGATCGGACGATGATGATGATGATGTTGACGACGATACTGTTAATGTTGTTGTTGTTGGTGTTGAAGTAGTCGTCGGTCCCGCCAATGATGACGATGTTGGTGAACTATTATCGGACGATAGGGCACTAGTTGAAATGATTGTTGGCGGCGGCGGTAGCGGCAGCGGCAGCGGCAGTCCCGATAATGTTGTTGATTGTTGTAATTCGATATTGTCGTTTAAATTGACGCCACCAGTTGGTGACGACGACGACTGTTGGTGATTGTTTTGCAGTTGTTGTGTATGATGATGATGATGGTGATTATGTGATTGTTGTTGTTGCTGTTGGTGATGATGATGATGATGATGATGATTATGTTGATTGTTGTTTGTATTGTTTAAGCCGCCCAAATGTTGTTGTAGCGGCGACAGTACACTTCGATGCATTTGCGTTTGAAAGTCGAGACTGTGTAGCGGCGGCTTTATGAAACTTGTCGATTGTTGTTGTTGATGTTGGTGTTGGTGTTGTTGCTGCTGCTGCATTGTAATTCCCTGATGCATGAAATACTGTCGTTGTACAAGCTGCAATTGTTGTATCAATTCCTGCTGTTGAATGCTCAACTGATGCTGCAGTTGCATTGTTGAAAGTTTAAAATCTTCCGGTTTTGTTGCAATGCGATAGTTGTTATTGTTGTTGTTGTTGTTGTTGTTGAAGTAGCGTTGTTGAAGCTTCAATTTCTGTTCACATTCGCTTGCTGCCTCGTCGTCATCGTCATCACCGTCGGCAGCCTGTCGTCGATGAATAAAGTTTGCAACTTGTGCCTTACTGCCGGCGTCGCTCATTAAATAGTCGTCATTTTTCATTTGTATCTGTTCGGGATAGAAACTGTTGGTGAATTCGATTCGCTCGTCGTTGGTGAACTTTTTCGTTTTGTTCGCGTCGTTGTCCGAACCTGTCGGACTACTGCCGCTCGTCGTTTCTCTGTCGTCGTCGTCGTCGTTGTCGAGTTCACGCTTAATATCGGCCGGATAAATCTCGTGGAGGGATTTTTTTTGTTGAAGTTGGTGAAACTTTTGCTGCTTTATGATATGCGCCTGTTGCAGTAAATTCAATTGTAATTGTTCCTGAATTTTTTGTGCCGCAATTTCAAGCTGTTTTGCCGTTAGATCCGACCAGTAGAATGGTTGCGTAAAGTGTTGTTGAAACTGTTGTTGTTGTTGCTGTTGCTGTTGACAGTGAACCGTGGCCGAATATAAGTTAAACGACAATTCTTGCTGCTGCGGTAGTTGGTGAAGATGATGGTGGTGATGGTGATGATGGTGCGGGTGTTGTTCTGAATATTGATGCTCAATTCGCATGTATGGTCGTTTCATTCCGTGATCTGGAATCCCGTCGTTGGTGTAACAGCGGTTGAAAAGAGAAAGAGATAGACGAAAAAACAAAAAAAAAAAACAGAAACAGAAACGAAAAGAAAACCAAGTATTTAGTGATGAAGACCGAAAATCCGGCATAGAGAGAAATTCTTTAGTGGTGAGTTTAGGAGCAGGACTACAACAGGATGCGGACAAAACAAAAAAAAAAATCCAAATCGATTTCACCAATGTTGTTGTGTTTGGACAAACAAAATAGGGAGAACACGTACCTACTACATACCGCCTGGAGCGCACTATCGTCCGTTCCGTTATCGACGAAACACTGCACCGTCTAACCCATCGGGGCCGACGAACACTAAACAATTCAAGGAGAGAGTTCGCACCCCCAAGAAAAACTCCCGCGGGACACGATAGAAGGGCAGGTATCGGACGGGGCGGGAGAGGAAGGCCAGAAACCCAAACAAAACTAAAACAAACAAAAACAAAACATCACATAGTGTCCTTGATGGCGATTACTCTACACGCCAGACTCAATTCTCCGGATGGCTGTGCCGGTCTCATCCTTTCGATTACCGAATTGTTCCCGCGTCCTTTCACACTGAGAGCGAGACTGGGGGGAGGGAGGATTGGGGACGATATAGGGGTCTGCTTTCCCAGACAGTCCGTATCGATTTATTCCCGACAACAACGGGAACTTAGTGTAAACAAAACAGACAATAACCGAATCGCGCGAAAAACTAGACAAGGACTTACACTTTTAGAACACAACACTTCACCTTTTTAGTACGATTTAGTACATGCCGGAAATTTTTTCTGTTTTGTTCTTAATTGTGCGTTTTTGTTGTTTTTTTTTCTGTTCAAACAGTCGTGGATCGACTCCAAGGATTTTTAGTACTTTAGAACACTTTTAGTACTTTATTTTTTAGTCCTTTAGAACACTCGGGGCGGCGGGAAAACAAAAAAAAAAACTCACGCGTTCACGGACCAAAAAACTCATACGAGAATTAACCGGGGAACGTTGTAGAACGTGGACGCGCGGCGCACCCAATTCGTCGCTTTATCGAAACGCGACTAATTCCAAGAAGCCGGCAAAGCACGAGAAAAACTTCTTCACATGTTTCTTGTCTGTCTGTCTGTTTTTTTTTTCTTCGTTTTTTTTTTTTTTTTTTTACATGAATACGATGCGTTTGAGTTGTTGGCGAGCGGTGTGTAGTTGGCCCGTGAAGGGGGGGGGGGGGAGTTGTGGTATGTGTTCAAAAGCGTTTTATTACAGATAACGTGAAAGTTGCGCCGCAACAGCTTTTTGTGTGTAATTTTCGTTTTGATTGCACGATTGAAAAGTTCGGTTTTTTGTAGTAGAGTCGAAAAGATATTTCCCCTCCCCCTTTCGCCCCGCCCCGTTTGGCTCCACTTAAATCGATTTAATCTTTCAAAATGATTTTTTTTCTTTAGTATTTATCCGCGTAGTCATTTCGGAATTGTTGATTTACCCGAATTAAGCAGGCGGTGTACTGAGCTACGCTTCGCAGGTCTTAATACTCTTCAGCTCTCGGAGAGTTAAAATCTCAGAGCTCTCGAGAGTTAAGCTCTCGGAGCTCTCGGAGAACTAAACTCACGGAGCTTTCGAGAGTTAAGCTCTCGGAGAGATGGTGAAAGAATACGCTATCGTAAGAGTTTCGGGCATTCGGAGAGTTAATCTCTCGGAGCTCTCGAGAGTGATGGTGCGCTTACACTCACCCTTGAGGCTCGTCTCGAGGCGAGAAGCTAACCCCATCAGACCATTGCAAACCGGTTTCTGAATGTAAGACTCTTGCGACTGCACGAGCTATTTAATTGATTGATTTTTTGGTGGGGATAGAAGCTCGTCGCAAACGTTGAGTGTAAATGCACCATCACGCTATCGTGAGAGTTTCGGGCTCTCGGAGAGTTTATCTCTCGGAGCTCTCGAGAGTTAAACTCTCGGAAAGATGGTATCCTTTCGCGCTATCGTGAGAGTTTCGGGCTCTCGGAGAGTTCGTCAATAAGACTTGAAAAACACAAACTACCCGGTCACCTAAGATCTAATAAACACGCGAAATTTTGTCGAGCAATTTCCCAGGGATTTTTCCCGACTTTCTTTCGAGCGCATCTAATCGGATATTAGGAGTTCAATGTCGTCGTCGCTTTAATAGAACCGGACTATGGAAAATGAATTGAGAAAATGTTGGAGATTGCGCTCATTCTTAGGGGGGGGGGGGGGGGGGGGGGGGGGGGGGGGGGTAGGTCGCAATGTCTCGGATTTTGAAAGTAGAAGCATCCCCTCCATTTGCATCCATATGAAAGCTCCTCGTTTCTTTTTCTTATGGCGCTCCCTCCCCCCCCCCCCCCCACGTCCCCCTCTACACGCATAAACGAAATACGCGCTGGCCGAAAAATTTCGAGACAATATTTTTCCGAAGCGAATTTTTCTTTTAGAGGACGGAGGGTGGGGGGGCACACACACAACGACAACTCATTCACGTGACTTTTGTTTACGTTTTTATCCGTTGTGGTGGCACATGCTCTCCCCCCCCCCCTCCTCCCGCCCCCGGCGCTTGTTTGTCCGAAGGGATACAGACAGCTTTTCACGTGGTCGTCGTGATCGGGTGGTGGTCCAGTTCGGGCGGGAAGATTGTGCGTCGCCCAAAGAGGACAACGCGCGAGACAGCTTTCGGTGATTTCGTGTGGGAAGGAGAGTACAACAGAAAGGGATGAGGCAAGGTCATTGAAATCCGATGAATTTTCGAACGAGAATTGTCTCGACAAGGATGTTACCCTCGCGGGTACACGAACGCATGTCCGGGTGTCTGGTCTCGCGCGGGACTAAACAAATATTGAGTGAGTGTACCAGCCGTGGAGCTGGGAAGGATTCTTTTATGGGAAGAATTCTTCCTTGGAAAGGATTCTTACTTGGGAAAGAATTCTTCCTTCCTTGAAAAGGATTCATCCCATGTGAAGAATTCTTCCTTGGAAAAGGATTCTTTCATGGAAAGGATTCTTGCTTCCTTGAAAAGGATTCATCCCATGTGAAGGATTCTTCCTTGGCAAAAGGATTCTTTAATGGAAAGGATTCTTCCTTCATCCTTCCTTAAGAAAAGAGGATTGGTCCCATGTGAAGAATTCTTCCTTGAAAAGGATTCTCCCATGGAAAGGATTCTTTCTTGGAAAAGGATTCTTCCTTCCCTGAAAAGGATTCATCCCATGTGAAGAACTCATCCTTGGGAAGGATTCTTCATTGAAAATGATTCTTCTTGGGAAAAGGATTCGTTCATGGAAAGGATTCCTCTTTCTTTCTTCCTTCAGAAAAAAAAGGATTCATCCCATATGTGAAGAATTCTTTCTTGGAAAAGGATTCTTGCTTCCTTGAAAAGGATTCATCCCATGTGAAGGATTCTTTCTTGGCAAAAGAATTCTTTCTTGGCGAAAGGATTCGTTCATGGAAAGGATTCTTCTTTCTTTCTTCCTTCAGAAAAAAAGGATTCATCTCACAAGTGAAGAATTCTTCCCATGTAAAGGATCCTTCCTTCTCAGCTTCTGAGTTTTCACTGAACGGGGGGAGAGAGTTCGATAAATCCAGGTCGTATGAAACTGACCTGCTCGTCGGAAACCGAGGGCATAAACTTTAAAGTGTGTGCAACTTTCCCACACCATTGAGGATTTTTTTTTTCTAATCAATTACCCGGGCAACTGTAGGCTTTGCCGCACTCCCCGCCGCCTACTCACGAGAAGTTCAGTGCGGACATGCCGAAACCACGAATCCACAGTTCAAAAGAAGAGCGGGGCAGGGGGGGGGGGGGTAGGAAACGTAAAAAGACCAAACTATTAAAGATTAGACCGAATTAATAGGTCGCATACTGGTCACAAAAGCGTGACGAGAACTGTGTGAGGGGAGGGGGGTAAAAGTTTAAAACTTGCCGGACCAAACCGAAAAAAATTAAGGATTTTAAGTAAACGCCTTTCCGCGTATCTCTCTCGAAGCCATTTTCCTTTATTTCACTCGATTTTATCTCTTATTCTCCCCTTCGTTTTACTATTGCCTCTTTCTCCTCTTCGTGTTTACTATTGCCTCTTTCTCCTCTTCGTGTTTTACTATTGCCTCTTTCTCCTCTTCGTGTTTTACTATTGCCTCTTTCTCCTCTTCGTGTTTTACTATTGCCTCTTTCTCTCTTCGTGTTTTACTATTGCCTCTCTCTCCTCTTCGTGTTTTACTATTGCCTCTCTCTCCTCTTCGTGTTTTACTATTGCCTCTCTCTCCTCTTCGTGTTTTACTATTGCCTCTCTCTCCTCTTCGTGTTTTACTATTGCCTCTCTCTCCTCTTCGTGTTTTACTATTGCCTCTCTCTCCTCTTCGTGTTTTACTATTGCCTCTCTCTCCTCTTCGTGTTTTACTATTGCCTCTTCTCTCCTCTTCGTGTTTTACTATTGCCTCTTTCTCCTCTTCGTGTTTTACTATTGCCTCTCTCTCCTCTTCGTGTTTTACTATTGCCTCTCTCTCCTCTTCGTGTTTTACTATTGCCTCTCTCTCCTCTTCGTGTTTTACTATTGCCTCTCTCTCCTCTTCGTGTTTTACTATTGCCTCTTTCTCCTCTTCGTGTTTTACTATTGCCTCTTCTCCTCTGCGTGTTTTACTATTGCCCTCTCT
>OX421898.1:10080554-10312723 GCA_949128065.1 Beris chalybata
ACTTTCAACTAAATAAACTCCAAAATGTCGGCCGAGGAAAAAAAAAAACTAAACTGCAAATAAGGGAGTATCATCAGCCCTTCAAAAATTTCCACTACTACGGCCTCAAGGCTGTTATATTCGAGGCAGCGATCGGTCCCAGTTGGGACGGCGTCCATTAAGTAAACAAAAATTTAAAATTGGTGGATACATTTCTCCTACGTTTTCTTCTCTTCTCCGCGAGCACACTACCTTGGCCAAAAAGTTCCCGGCCAACACACACAGAGATAGATGTACTCTTGGCTACGTAACTTTTGCAAATGTCAAGCTATGACGCTAAGATTTAGAGAGAATGTCAACAACAGATGTACCAACTTAACAAAAAAAAAAGAAGGACTCAAATCGGAACAATAAAAGCGCCACACGCTGGTTATTCCGGGAATTTTTTGATCAAGATGGTATAAACCTTCACACCACGGATACCGAGCGCGTCGTACGTTAGCGTGAAGTTTGTCAAACTGTCAGTTGGATCCTGGGGCCGTAAGATTCGTCGAACTGATGTACGTTGGAGCATTTTGCCGGTGCCCTTGTCCAGGACATAACGAGCTCCGTCGAATTGAGCCACAGTCGGTGAAACATTTTGCCGTCCAATGACGAGATAGTCAACGAAAAACATAGGAAAGTTAATCTCCGAATACAACGGTTCCCGTTTCGTTCAGCTGTCAAAGTAGAACCCTTAAGAACCACCCTTTCAGACATCTCGTCTTTTAAACGTGGCCAGTGCTAGAAGCTGCTGCTGTATATTTGGGTTTTGTTGGGCCGGTACAGCTTCAATTTTCCCAGAGGCTTCAAGCCATCATTGATGGCGTGCCACATCCCGAATTAGGACCCAGCGGACCACTCCAACCAGAATACAGCACGCTAAAACTTTGAACATTTCGAGCCGCTACATGTTTGGACAAAATCCAGCTGCTTGAAGTGGTGAACGGTGGTGTAACGTCCATCTGGACGACCTGCTAGCCGAAGCCCTAAAAGAAAAAGAAGCGCTCCAACCGCACGGATTTCCCAGAACCCAGGCGGCTCAGGAGGCCATGGCACGTTTTGGACTGTCGCACCATTGATGATGATGATGATGAAGCTACTAGAAGAAATTCTTCGAAAGGCTTCTTTCACGTTCATCATTATCAATGGCGCGACAGCCCAAGTCGGTCCGTGGTCTTCTTCTTTAAAATTCGGCCGCCATTTAATTACGGGTGTGCACTTCAACTGAAAATGCAAAAAAAAAACACCACCAACAGAACACCCTCTAATCCTCCTCCCGAACTCTCCGCTTTTCTATTGTTTTTATTGTTCGCTACATTCTCGGTACAGCTCTAGGTTCTGTAACTTGCAATTCTCCACAATGATGCGCCACCCCAGCCCCCCTCCCCCCAAACCCAGGTGCAGTACATGAAACTGAAACAACGTCCCCACACCATTTACACCGTATTTTGCCGCACCTCTTCTCGGAAACGTTGTTCTAAAATTTCAATTTGTTTTTTTTTTTTTTTTTATTTTATGTACAAAGCAGAACTACATCCTCGTACCCGCCTCCCCCCCCCCCTCCCGTCTTATCCCCCCCTCTCATCCGTCTCTACTCTCCAGTGCACAATCCTTTTTCATGAAGCCTGTAGTGCGCTTATAGTGCACTATGGTTTTTCAGTCCAATCGAAAAGATTTATCACCCCCTAAGATTCTTGTTAATATTTCGCTGAAGGGGTGTGTGTGTGTGTGTGTGTGTGTGTGTATGAAAACTTGCATTCTTCACACTGGGGTGGGGGTGTATATGTTGCCTAAATATAGTTGTAAACAAATACAGAACATGCACAAAGTGTTTGCATTTCGGAGCGATAGAGACAAAGACATCCGGAAAAGGAACACACAAAAAGGCGTTACCCATCTTTACCACCTTCCCCTCCCCCTCCCCTCTCCCACCGCACACAACCTCCTTCTATCCGATTCGGTGTATTTTTGACCTTTCTCTTCCGCCTTTCAATGGTTCCTGTGCTCCGGTCTGAAATAGCGTAAAATTTCACCGAGTTGAAAAATAGGGGCGGAGCTAAGAATAGTCCTTGTTGGATGCCGGAATAACCGAAATAAAAAAAAAAAACCAAACAAATCCACCCACTGCAGCAAATAAAAACAATGCAAAACCGATTAAGGACGAGAGGTGGGGGCCGGTGGGTGTGTATCCGGTCGATCATATTTTATTGTTGAAATTTTTTTCGCATTTAAACAACAAAATTTAATTGGGGCTGTTTTGTTTAGTACGGTTTAGTACTATTTAGTAGTTTGTTTTAGAACCAAACCAGGCAATATTCTTGGAAGAAATTTTTTTCGATGTCGCGCCCAATTTAAACGATACTAAAACTTGAACTATATCTCGGGAAATTATATATTTTGACTACTGATCTTTCGATTAGTCTGTAGTTTTGAAATTTAGTACTGAATTTAGCTCGTTATATCCCCGACTATTCGGGCTAAGTACTCGAATTTAGAAAAGCGGAAAACTTTGTTCAAATAAAAAGGAGGGCGTGACGAAATGATTTAGACGAATCTTCTTGTTGTAACCGTCCTGTTTTTAGCTTTTAGTACACAAGGTTTCATAGTTATATCGTTGAAATTGAATTAAATGGTTACCTTGATCGGAAACTGTTCGAACAAATCGAAAATTTTCGATATAACTTTAGGGGGAAAAAAAATGTTTCCTATTTAGTACACATTATTTTATACTAATATACAGTTATATCGCTGAAAAGACCTTAAATCGACTAATAAAGGCCGCAATTATATTGTCGAGCGAAATTAACGATATAACTTCACAACAAAAAAAAGCTGGAGGGATTTTTTTTCGCTACCGGCTTTTTTTTTTGTTTTTAGTACACTTCAAGTTATATCTTTTAAAAACATGTCAGCGGATTTAGAAAGGCTTCACCAATGGTTTTTAAGCCGGTTTTCAGATATAACTTAAAAAGTTAAATGGTTTAGATATGCGTTTCGTATTAGGTTGGCTGTTCAGTGGCGTGGGGGACAAACAATGGGGGTTATATCTTAAAAACTAGCCGAAGATTGCTACGCTGCCGGATTAAAATACAGTCGAGTTGGTTTAAGAGATATATATACTAAAGATTGGGTAGATTGTTTGCTTTTAGTTGAGTTTTAGTACATTTTAGAACTTAATTTAATCAAAAGTTATAGGTATATTTGACGGAATAGGGAGGGGGAGCGGAACAAAGCTGAATCAGATTGCGCTAAGAACCTTAGGGTACGAAAGTACTAAACTGTTTTTAGAACAAGTTATATCTCGAAAAACTTAGTAGTTTGGTAGGTGTTGCCCGAAGCGGACGAACTGAGCTTAAATTCGAGATATAACTAGCCAATTCTGGGCGTCGACTCAAGCCGGGAGTTTGTGTGGATTTAAGTAATAAACTGCACAGTTCTTTATTCGGACCCTAGTCCCGGGGCGGGGGGGGGGGGGGGGTGGGGAGGGAGTGGCGGAGCAAAATTTTATTTAGAACTTATTCGGCGGTGCCCGGTCCTCTTTTTTTTTTTGATTTCCGTTGGACGTTCGGACGACAACGCGCGGCAAAAGCGTTCGATACTCGCATACGATATTCTTCTTAGCATAGTGCGTTCGATAGTGCGTTAGAAGATTTTTAAAACGTGTCTGCTTAACCAGGGCCTGTTTTGATGCTGCCTGTTCGCTGGCGCTTCGTTCGCGCACGTCCTTCTCGATTTGTTGTCTTCGGTTCGGCGCGTGTGTGTCCAATTCGTAGAGAAGATTCTGAAATTTCGAAAACAGAGTTCGATACCCCGGTGAATTAACGCTGGAAATGCACCTTACCATTAGATGGTGCTGAATTTGTTCCAATTTTGCGATTGTACTCTGATCGTCGGCTCGAATTTCGATTAAGTTTTCGTTAAGGCCAAGCTTTCGAACCATTGCCGGAAGAATTCCATCGATCCAACGTTTTAGATTACTGTCGAAAAAAAAAAATGATTGTGACTAAGCTTCGGCCATTAACCACCTCCCCCCCCTGCCCCCCATAAACTACTCACTCTGTTTTCTCCTCCATTTCCCAATTATCGAAAATTTCAACGGCCGAATTCCGCAAGAAACGTGTTCGACTTCGTAAAAATTCGGCATCACGTTGAAATTTTTTACCAGACAAACGAAACAGGTGGTTTTTCATCTGTAGCCGAGCGAAAAAAAAAAAAAAACCCCGGTTAATTAACGAGTTAGTTATCCGGGAAAAAACCAAAAAAAAAACTGTTTTATATACTTACAAACTTATCGTGAATGATGGCAGTGAAATGATTTAAGAGTGCCACACGCGTTAAATGTCGATTGTAGATAAACATCTTGCGTCGCATCGCTTGATAGCCCTGAAATTGGAATTGACTTGAGTAAATTTTGTAGCCGCACTCGTCCGCCCGTTCACCGGAAATTCCTGCGGACTTTTGGAAACAAGTTTACCATTTCTGGCATTAGTTTATGGGTTTTAGTTTTACGAAGGAACAAAGCATTGAGCCACCGAGGCACCAAAAGGGCACAGAGCCCTGTACGTCACCGAAGCAGCACCCAAACAACTCAGAAAATACCCCCCCCCCCCCAAAGAACTTCGACTCCAGACGTCCTCCCCATTTACCATAATATAATTCATAGACGCTGAATGTTTATCACGATATATAAGCAAAAATAATCGAGCAGAAGGGGAGCCAGGTGGACAGGTACCAAGTCTGCGACGAAGGTCAGTGGGGTTACACTCTCTCTTCTAGCAACATTGGGAACTGTTCGGACAGTCGGTATCAGTGATTCTCGGACCGTATAGGGCCAGTGGGGTTACACTCCCTCTTAGAAAGTCTACATGAGATGAACTAGGTCTAGTCCAAGCCGAAACTCGAGGCGAAGCAGCGTCACAGGGAGGCACAAGCAGCGAAGGCCAAGACGAAACAACGACGCAGAAACGCATGCAATAAAGGCCAAGACGACAGCAGCATCGCATCAGACATAAGCAACAAAGGCAAGGCGACAGTAAGCACGTAAACAGCAGTGGTAAAGATTACACCAGCGACGCACAGGACGCAAACCAGCGAAGCTAAACGATGGCAGCCACGCATAAGACGCCAGTAACCAAGACGAGAGCAGCGGAACCGAAACAATTCGCGAGACAGATTCAAGCGCAGTGAGACGAAGCCAAACGAGATAACAATCAGCGACAGCGACAAACCGAGGACAAGTAGAATCAAGGAGTCACGAGGAACTACACAGACTAAGACCAGCAGTGACGCAAAAGCCCGAGCAGCAACAAGCCAAGCAGCGAAAAACCTTACGACGTTGTGCCAGGTAGCGACAATCCGGGCAACGAAGCAGACGACATAAGTAGCGAGCAAGCCAAACAGCGGACATCCATAGCGTTGAGCCGAGCGACGAATCAAGCAACGACGAGCAAGGACAAGCACGGAGCCAGCCATGAGATGACAAACAGGGACCGGATCGAGGAAGGCAAGCGGAGTCGTGCCCAAGAGTCGAGCTGCAACCAGCCACGACAAGTACGACGACAGCGCCAGAACCACGAGGACCAACCGCAAAGCCAAGACATTCGAAGTAATTGCCACACACACACACACACACACACACACACACACAGAGAGAGACGAAGACAGGGACTGCCAAAACGCAGGGGCATCACAGAGAGACGAAGACAAGGAGGAAACCGAGCGGAGAGGGCCAAAGCGTAGAGGCCACATAGAGAGACGATGACAGGGAAAGGGCAGAGCAGTGAATGTCAAGGCGAGCGAACTGCATCGAACATGTGGAACAAGGGCGACGGTCAAGGACTAGCGAAGACGGAGCACGGGAAGAGGCCAAGTGCAAGGCAGGAAGAACGAAACCAACACGAAGGAAGAACCAAGACGTGAACAACGAAGACAATCCAGACGTGAGCAACGAGGCAAACAAACAACGTACAGGACAAGCGTAGCAGACCCAACACGTAAGATGAAGACAAGACGAAACAGCAATTTTAAATGAATTATATCAATTATCAACCGACTATTAATTTTATTAAGCTGAAGTATGAATAAAGTGAAGTCAAATCAAGAAATAAATGTTTTGTAACGGACACTGGCACCCGACGAGCCTACCCCGGAATTTCAGTCGTTATACTACACATCATCCCCTAAACAGGCCCAGAAGATTCCCAAGGAACTTGACCAGCTCAGATCGTCCAGCCAATCCCGTTCTACTATCCTCAGTTGAATCCTTGCAATCGCCCCGATACTCAGACAAAGTCTCGGTAATGTCCTCCTTGGCCGATATAGAGGTTGAGGCAATCCCTACGCACGTCAGAATCAGCGCGATCCCCATAAGCAGAGCATGCTGCCCTGCCTTGCCCTAGGACGAGTAGCCACCAGAAATCCCCAATTGTCCAACCGTGTGGCCAGAGTTCCCTAGAAGTCCTAAAGCCTCATTAGAGCCGCCTCCTATCTAGGGTTTTGCTACGTCCGCCACTGATACGTGCCTTAATGCCGTTTAATGGTGGACAAAACATCTCCTTTAGCATCCCGTCTGACGCCGATCCTCTAGGTCAGCTTATCGGGCATTATCACGACCGGGGGGGGGGGGAAGGTCACCCAACACCCCTCACTTCGCATTGCGTCTCTACATGAACCTCCCTACTGGCTAACTACCTTCCATAAGACCTTACCGAAGCTATTTTCCTGCTTTGTAGCCTCGGTAAGGCCTTATGGAAGGCAGTTTGTACTTCGTGAAACCTTACAACTGTTTCGTTCTGAAATCACGCCATTTTGTGCAGTATTTTTCCTAGCTGCTTCCAACATTCAGCCACCCGCTCCCCACCCCCGGGGGGATGTAAAGGACATTTCACGAATTTCTTAAAGTCTCTTCGATTCGCGCTGATCGCTTTCGTTTTGCAAACGGACAGGAATTTCAGGATTGTATTTGACTGGTGTATCTTTTAGTTTGGACCTTGCTCTCCAAAATGGCCCAAAGAGAATAATCCATCGGATTCGCGTCTGGTGAATTCGAGAGCCATTGTGTGGACGTTATGAAGTTCGGAACGTTTTTTTTTTTTCAGCCATTCTTGATTCACTGGAGCTTTATGACACGGTGCCGAGTCCTGTTGAAACGTCCATGGTCTGCCACCGAAATGTTTGTCTGCCAACGGCTTCAAAGCAACCTCCAGAATACTTTCCCGATAATATTGCGCATTTATCTTGACTCCAGGCTCGATGAAAACGATTGGAGAGCGCCCATTTGCGGTTACAGCGGCCCAAACCATTATCTGTGGCGGGTGCTGCCTCCTGGTGGCCAATCGATGACTCAAATTCTCGTATGAACGGTCCGTCAAGTAAACCCTATCATTTTGACTGTTTACGAATTGCTCAATTGTAAAAATTTTCTCGTCAGAAAACACAATGTTCGGAAATTGACCACTTTCGGCCAAGCGAAGCAACTCCTTCGCTCTCTCAAGTCTGATTTCTTTTTTTCGCGTTCACTCTCGGCAAAATGCTTTCGTGCGCTTGTAAACAATACTCTAAACTGTCATTTAGCCAACTTACAGACAGCTGATGCCTGTGCGTCAGCTGCGCGAGGTTCTGAAGCTGGTTACACTTCGAGTGCCGTACCCTGTATATAGTCTCTTTTTAGCTCGATACAATTAGTTCAGCGTTTTTCTAATTTGTTCTTTTTTCTTTTCAAATAATCGATTTTCTTACGGTCCTCATAATATGTATTCGCGATTTGTCAGGGCGCTCTGATGGTATAGCGTCCCCCCTACCTCAACCACGACAGTTGTCTGCCTTCAATAGCTGTCAAATACAAACTAAATCGACCGAGTTGCGCGTACAGACGCGACAGTAGTCTATCAGATAGATGACAGTTGACAAAAGCGGCAGAGTGGTTGCATTTAAAGTTACTGTATGCGCGGGAAAATTCAAAAAACAAAAACACCTATCATTAACCATCAATCGCTACTCCTGTACCTTTTGCCATATCCCGGCATCCATATACGATTTTTGTTTTAAATACGGCCGTATCAAACGTTCCATTAAATCCCGTAGCTTTTCCGCTTCGTGTCGGCCATGTTGTTGCGGAATAACTGCCAAAAGTGACGTCATCTTTTCGTCGTTCATAATCCGATTGAATTTTGTAATATCATCGCTTGTTTCGGACACGTGATCGAAATATTCCTGTAGGGGATGGAGAGGAGGGACGAAAAATTATTAACTCTCCAAACTATCGGTCCCTCTTCGACCCTGCCCCCCCAAAATTTCACGCCACCCGCAAACTTACAATCAATTTCAAACGATACAAAAATTTCTGATAAATTGCCGAAATATTGGTGTAGATTTTTTGCTGGCACATTTCCAACTGGTTCTTTTCGTTGCGGAGCTGCCGATTGTTGCGTAGTTCGGTCAATTCGGCGTATTTTTGTTGCATTGTGACGAAACTGTTGCGTTCCACGTGATTCAGGCACTCGAAACAAAACTGAAATGGATTTTTTTTTTTTGTTTTGTTCGTTAATTTCCATTTTCCCTAGTTTTTTTTTTTTTTTTGAAATCGAAAACTGGAAATCACCTGGTAAAATCGCATAAGATCGGCATAAATTTGATGATTTTTCTGCTTTTCGCGTTCTTTTTCGAGCGCCAGTTCGCGATTTGTGTACAAAAAGAATTTCGTTCGCGTAATATCGCGTAATTTTATGATATCGCTGAAAGAAGAAACAACAACAAATAAGAAAACGGTTAACGGTCGATGGACCACGTGATTAAAGAAAAAAACGGTTAACGATCGATGGACCACGTGATCGATTACAACTCCACGGCCGGCCGGCCGGTCAGCACACGTGTTGCTTCAGCTCGAATTTCAGCCGATCATCGATTCGGACGCCTTGTGCGCGCTTTCCTTCGAACATTTTTCCACGTCGAAATATTCACACCACGGCCTCTACGCCGCCGTTCACAAAAAAAATGGCGACCAGCCGCCCCCGCATCATCTTACCTCTTAACCATGAACTTACGAAACCGTTGACGCTGATCGCCGTCCCGTTTAAACGCCGGATCAATACCGGACGCAACACACGGCGTCGATGGATTTAAAATATGACCGCACTGAAAAGAAACCACAAGACATTAAGAACTGGGCGTGTGAGTGGGGCGATGCGAAGGGTAGTTACAACCCCACCCACACGCCTCACCCCCCCCCCCCCCCCCCCGCCCACAACTTCACAACAACAAGAAGGTCCTTACATTATCAAAATTTTCAATTGTTAAGGCAATCGGAGACAATCGTTCGTCGTCGTCGTCGTCGTCGCCCGCTACATCATTCGCTGAATAGAAATCTGATGGGCGGGAATATTTAAAAGAATTAAACACTAGAACTTTATCGTTAAATAGCGCAATTTTACCGCTTGCTTTACGACGAATTCTTTTTCGGTTCATTGCTTAGAACACTGTTTCTTTTCCGCGCTTCCTGTTTAATCGATCGGGTTGTAAAGTTGCTATTGGTTTCAGGGGGTTGTGCAACGGTTGCCATAGGATTTTATTTACAGGGCGCGGGAAAAAAAGAGCAGATTTAAAAAAAAAAATTCATTATTGACGATATGGTGAGCGAAAATGTGTATGGGAAATTAGAGGGGTACGTGGGGGGGGGGGGGGGTACGCGGGGGGTACGTGGTGGGGTACGCGGGGGGTACGTGGTGGGGTACGCGGGGGGTACGATCGCTTAAAGGCTCAAATTCTAACAAGTAACTGCATTATATTAAAGGTGCGGTTGTCTACTTTTCAAATCAGAAAACAGATTTAAAAAAAATTCATTATTGTCGACATGGTGAGCGAAAATGTGTATGGGAAATTAGAGGGGTACGTGGGGGGGGGGGGGGGTTACGTGTGGTGGTGCGCGGAAATCACCCCGCTCCGTTACATCGTAAACATCCTCGGCGAAAGGGATCCACCCCCCGCCTTCATTTTCCGGTCCCCGCTCTAAAAGATCCCAAGGCATTTTCTTTTAATCAAGAATTTTCCATTTCCACCTGTTGCCTTTTTAGAAAACATTAACACAGTGCCAAATTTGGCAGCACCGTATTCGCCCCCCTTTCGCCATATTCGAATGGAGAAAAAAGCTTTCCTCTGCTCCGATTGGTTACGCCGCCATGGTCGCGCCGATCGGTCTGTCTCGTTTTTGCGTCGCTCGTGTTCGTTTTGTTCCTTGCCCACGGCTTGCTTTTCTTTTCAGTGTGTTAAGTCGATCGCGTCGTCGCGTTGCGGTTCTTGCGTTTTTGTCCCGTGGGCTTTGCGATTTTCACGGTGGAAAATCGCGGAAACGCGGAAAAGTGTCGGAAAAGTTTCGTTTTAGTGCCGTGCTCCGTTTAAGAGAAAAAAAAAGTGCCCGGTTCGCTCGGGCGCTTCAGTCGTACGGGACACGAACTCGAAATGTTTTCTAATTTCGCGAATATTTTCTCGGTCGCGGTGTGAAACGTCAAAGTTTTCGCGGGAAGTTTTCCTGGACTCGTGGGTGAAAAGACAACAGGTGGTGCTGGGGGATTTAGATCGGACTGTGTCGCATTGCGTGACTCAAGTTCGTTCTGTTCCTTGCCGGCTAAGTGCAAGTGCGCAGATATAGTAGTTGGTCGCGTCGCGTGACTGCTGCGTACTTTAAGTTAATTTAATTGTTTTCCGCCGCTGGAAAAGCCGGAAAAGTGTGTAAAAAGTTCCGTTTGAGTGTTGTGCTTCGTCGTGCGAAAAATTACGCAAATCGCTCGGGCGGTTAAGGCGCACGGACGAATTAAAATTCGCGCGAATATTTTTCCGTTCGTGTGTGGCAGCTTCCGACATTTAAGCGGGAAGTTGTCGGATTCTGGCGAAACAGGCAGTGGGGGGATTAAGTGGTCAAAGAATTTGTTTTCTTTCGATCATCCTGAAGTGTTTTGTGACCCCAAAGTGTTCCCCCCCGCCCCCCCCCCCCTCTTCTAAGTGTGTTTCAAAATTCAAGTGTTGGCAAAAGTGCGGGCAATTGGAGACGAAAAAAAATTCGGTTCGGGCAATTGGATACGTTCGTTGTGTCAGTTTTTTGTTTTGCGACCCCTCAAAATTCACCCCCTCATGTATGCTCTGTCCCCTCAAGTGTTGTGTGGCCTCTCATGTGTTTTGCGACCCCCAAAGCGTTCAGTTTTCCCCCCAGAAGTGGTTTTGTTCGGTGGTGGTGCGCTGTTTGAGCCCCTAATGTGTTTTGTGACCCCCCCAAAAAGGGTTTTGTGGCCTCTGGAAGGGTTTTGTATCCCCTCAAGTGTTGTGTAACCCCCAAAGTGTTCAGTTTTCCTCCCTAAGCAGTTTTGTTCGGTGGTGGTGCTTTCTGAGCCCCTAATGTGACCCCCTCAAGTGTTGTGTAACCCCTCAAGTGTTTTGCGACCCCCAAAACGATACGCACGTTGTTTCGGTTCGCGGGCAATTTTGAATACGCTCCGTTTCCGGTAGCCCGGTCAAAAGGATTCCGTGCGGTTCGAGAAGAAAAATGGTGAGTGGTTTTTCCTTTATTTTTCCTTTTTTTATTTCCATGCAAAATTTCCTCGTTTCTTTTTTTGTATTTTTCTATACGCCTGCAGGCTACTTTGCGTGCAAAAAGATTTCAAAAATTCCGAAATTTGCGGCCACAAAGGCCAAAAGAATTTTGACGCGAAAATTTAAACTTTTGAAGAAAAAAAAGAAATGGCCAAATTTTGGGGGCATTTTTTTCCAAACTCTCTCGCACCTTTTTAAGGGAGAAGTTGCACCTTAAATTAAAGCCGGGGGTGTCTACTTTTCAACTCCGGAAACAGTTTAAAAAATAAAAAAAAATTGCAGCCGGAATTTTGACTTGAAAAATTTTGACTTTTCCCCAAAAAAAAATTCGCGAAATTTTTGGTCAATTTTTTTTCCCCAATTTCTCTTTCAATTGTCCGATTTTGACAATTAACCACTTAATTAAAAGCTGCCGCCGGCCGCCTCCTTTACAAATCAACAAACAGATTTAAAAAATAAAATTTTTTGCCGCCAGGAGAGCCAAAAGAAGAGTTGGGAATTTTAACGGTTTTTTTCGACGTTTTTGGTCTCCACTCCCCCAATTTTGATCGGATTTCATTTTGGCTTGCATTTTTGGGCAGCTGTTGAGCTCCCCTTTCATTTCATGTAGCATTTGGAAAAATTTCGAATTTTGAATTTTCGAAAAAAAAAATGCCACTTAACCCCTTGCCATTTTTTAGGGCGATTTTTCGAAATTCTGTTCCTGTGGTCCGATTTTGACGAATGGAAGCTTAAATTAAAGGTACGGACGTCCCCTTTTTAAATCAGCAAATAGATTAAAAAAATAAAAATTTTTGCGGCCAGGGGAGCCAAAACATGATTTGCAAATTTTGACAGTTTTTTTCGACGTTTTTGGCCACCACTTCCTCATTTCTGCTTCCATTTTCTTTAGGTTTACTTTTCTGGAAGCTGACAGTCTCACCCTTAGTTTGGTGTGTGAACGATGAAAATCCGAGAACATGTTTTTCGGGAAAAGCGTTTCTTCTGGAATCTTGAGACAATTTTCAGTGGATTTTCCGGTTCTTACTCCACATTTTCGGCCACCACTTCCTCATTTCTGCTTCCATTTTCTTTAAGTTTAGTTTTCCAGGAAGCTGAAAATCTCACCCTTAGTTTGGTGTGCGAATGATGAAAATCCGAGAATATGTTTTTCGGGAAAAGCGTTTTTTCTGGAATTTTGCGACAACTTTCAGTGGATTTTCCGGTTCTTGCTCCACATTTTCGGCCACCATCGGTCGGTCCGGTGGTCAGGTGAAAAGTTCCGGGGGTTTTTTTTAATGTCGGTGGTGGCGCCGCCATCGTCCTTAAAAACTGTTTTGCTGAACTTTTGGGTGCTTTTTTCGGGTAAGTCCCATTTTTTTTTTTCCCCAATGACATTTTGTTGAGCGGGAAATTTAAATTTGTTTGTTGGTTTTTTTTTTTCGAATACTTTGGTGGACGGATTAGGGGTAGAAGGCGAAGAGGGTGGTTGATGGATGTTTTGGCTCTTTGTACCGAAGATTGAAGACGACAAGGGGGGGGGGGGCAATTTAGAAAAATTGCAAAAGAAATTTCAGGTTCCGGAAACGAGAGCTTTTTGAAGCCGCCGAAATGATTCGATAAATGCATGGCTGACCTTTGTGTGGGGTGCGAGGGGCTATGACAGTGACGCAAACCCCCTCCTCCTGCCCCCTTCACTCCACACTTCTTAAGGAATTTCTTTGTTTTTTTAGGGAAGAAAATTGCGATGGTTTATGGCAGTGGCCAGAGGCGTCTTAATTGTCTTAAGTTGGGGCTGCAATGACGTATCTTTTCTTCCCTACCACACCGCCCCCCCTCCCCTCCCTTGATGCGACCTTAACTACTCACAAATTGTTACTGGAGAAGTAATTTTGATTGAAAAAAATTCGAATATCCATTGGCGTTCGGAAAGCAAACAAAATTTTCAGTCAAATCAGTAAGCATATATTTTCACGATTTTCGTCATATCTTCTAGGTCTTCCAAAATATTGAATTCATTTTTATTCTACGGATTCTCCATATGAATACTTAGAAAGTGTTTTCAAGATTTTTTGAAATTCGACCCCTACGAGGGTTTAAAGGGGTTTTCCGAATTCAGCCATATCCCTCATATCTGGAAGGGTTATATTTTCACGAATTCCGTCACATCTCTTACCTCTTCTTAAAAATTGACTTCGTTTTCATGCCACACTTTCCTCACTTAAATACCTAGAAAGTGTTTTCAAGATTTTTTGAAATTCAACCCCTAAGAGGGTGCAAAGGGGTTGTATAGTTTTTCATGAATTCTGCCATATCTCTCAGGTCTGATCAGATATCGAATAGTGTTTTCACTTTCTCGGGCTTTTCAAGCACCTATTAACAAGTTTTTTCCTTTTTCAACCCCTAAACCGCATCCCTGAGGGCTGAGGTTAAACAAATTCAAATGATGGCTGAGGTTAAAAAAATTCAAATAATGGCGGCCGAAGATCCACGAGGTACCACATAAGTCAGGAGACCCAACGACAGTTGCGTTGTGAGCTTCTCGTTTAATTCAAAAGATTCTTGTAACCGTTGCAGGGTCCAACCCCCTTTAACTAAACCCCCTCCCCCATCATTGTATCCCCTTGTTTCCACCGCGCGCGTATCACCCACACCTTAACTTCTTTCTCGTCATTATTTTCTTTTTATGATGGCCAAAATATGATACAGAAAATGAAAGGGGAGCTGAAAAGCTGCTCAAAAATGCAAACCGAGTTTAAATCCGATCACAGTTTGGGGGAGTGTTGGCCGCAAAACGGTCGAAAAAAACAGTGAAAATTCGCATTTGGCTCTCCTGGTCGGAAAAAAATTTATTTTTTTAAATCTGCTTACGGATGACCAGTTGAAGAAGAACTGTTCGGTTGACCAGTTGGAGAAGAACTGTTCGGTTGACCAGTTGGAGAAGAACTGTTCGGTTGACCAGTTGGAGAAGAACTGTTCGGTTGACCAGTTGGAGAAGAACTGAGGTTAGTGAGAATTTCATTACCCGGGTTTGTGACTTCGTCGACTTGAACGGACGCATTTGCCAAGACATCGTTAGAAAAACGATTTCTAACGGAATCGGATTTTAATTAAATCAATGGCGCTACAGCCAATTTGTCCGTCCGAAAAATTAATCCGCGTATTCTAGTAAATGCGGTCCGATTTTAGGCCGACGAATTCGACCAGATTGTATCGAATTACCAGGCGAACTCTGGCTCGAAGTAAGAGTGGGAATTTGTTGCGGATTTTGGCCCTTAAGGCAATCGTTTAGTAGATGTAAGTTTTTCACTAACTGAAGCAGGGTCTTTAAAGAGACCGGAAGCAGTAATAAAGGAATTGACTCCCGTATGCGGACGGCATACGTTGATCGATGGGGTCGAATAAAAGACCGATAGGTGGTTTGAGAACGCTGTATAGTAAATATCAGTGTTTCTCAAACTGAAGAGGATTCAATCCCGTATGCGGACGGCATACGTTGTTCGATGGGGTCGAATAAAAGGCCGATAGGCTGGGGCGCGGAACTTTGTGAAACCCAGATTGTCGCATAGCGGCGGCGGCTGTCTGGGTTTTGGGATGAGTTTGGGGAACGTTGTAAAGAAACTCGGGTACGGGAAACGTTTAGCGCTTGAAAATCGTTAGGCAGGGACCATTCTCCTTTTCTCCTGACTGTGTGTATGGATAAGGCGTGGTACGTTTCAGGAGCGCAACAGACTGTCTAGCTCTCGCTTGCCGCTTGGGTGTGCTAGAAAGGGTTCCCAGCCTTTGAAATTTGCCTCCGACTCTTGAGCCAGCGACTTGTGTGCACCTCACGGGCGAGTTCGGCGTGATTTTCTTAAATCCTTTTGCATACCAATGCGTTCTTATCGATTAGCAATCAATCAACTGCAATCTGATTTCGGGGGGGATCTCGAATCATCTAGAGACAGAAGCAATGACTTGGTCGGTGCCTGGTCAGGGTTCCAGTCCGATGTTGATTCAGCTTCGCAATAGAACTGTAAGAGTGACCGGATTCAAATTGCGGGGAAAATGAATGACACAATTTAGAGATTCGCATCTACCATTTTGATTTTACTTAAATTTTCCTAATCAATAAACTTTTTTTTTCCCCCACCTCGTTTCGAAATATCGCGTCGCGTCGTGTTGAGCACGTGTTCGGTGCGCGAGCGCTCATTCCAACAGTTTGCGGAGCTCTCAGTTGTAAGATGCGCGCGCCGCGAAGATAAGCGAATATCAAACTGTTTGGATCGGTCGGTTTTTCGGAATACAGTTTGACAAAGTGTTGTTTATTTTAAAAAAAAAAAAGAAAAAAATGCGGCAAGTGTTGTGATTCTCGAATATGCCCTCTAAAAATGTGCCTGAAATTTGTGCTCGCAATTAATTGCCCTTAAAAAAATCTATCACGCTAAAGTCCCTCAATATTGCAGTGCATCTCAAAAAGTAAAAGTGTTCTTTATCAAAAAAAAACCAAAAAAAAAAAGAAGAGTGTAGTGTGTGCTCCCAATTAATTGTCTTCTAAAATCTGTTGCCCGAACGCCCCTTAGTACACCCCTCATAACATAGCAGTGTGTCCAAAAAAAAAGCTTAAATAAAAATAATAGTGAAAAATTAAATTTTAAAATAAAAGCAAAAGGTGAAAGTGAAAGTGAAAGTGGAAGGAACGAGTTGAACGAGTGCAGAGCAGCAGCCTGAAATGTCCAAATGGTGAGTCCTTTTTGGTTTCTTTACTTTTATTTTATCTATTTCTTTTTCGCCATTTCTTCTGAACTAAATAGTCCACACGTGACTTAAATTTGAACGTTCTAGATCTTGACTCTTGTCAGTTCAACAACAGTTCGTTTGAGTGAATTACTTCACTTCAGTTCAACTCAACTACAATTTTTTTCTCTGACCAGCCGTTCAGTACTTAAGTCACTGAACTTAATTCTCTTGTTTTCTCGAGCTTACACGTTACTTGTTAGAATCTGGGCCTTTAAGTTGTTGTGGTACGGAGGGAGGGGGGGGGGGAGGACGAACGTACCATTCTAATTTCGCAATCCACATTTTCGCTCACCATATCGTCAATAATGAAAAGAATTTCTTTTTTGAATTTTGAGACACTTTTCAATGGATTTTCCCGGTTCTTGCTCCACATTTTCGGCCACCACTTTCCTCACTTCTGCTTCCGTTTTCTTAAAGTTTGGTTTTCTTGAAAGCTGACAATCTCACCATTAATCGGTGCGCGAATCATGAAAATCTGAGAATATGTTTTTCAAGAAAAGCGTTTCTTCTGGAATTTTGCGACAATTTTCAGCGGATTTTCCGGTTCTTGCTCCACATTTTCGGCCACCACTTCCTCATATCTGCTTCCACTTTCTTAAAGTTTGGTTTTCCTGGAAGCTGACAATCTCACCATTAATCGGTGCGCGAATCATGAAAATCTGAGAATATGTTTTTCGGGAAAAGCGTTTCTTCTGGAATTTTGCAACAATTTTCAGCGGATTTTCCGGTTCTTGCTCCACATTTTCGGCCACCACTTCCTCATATCTGCTTCCACTTTCTTAAAGTTTGGTTTTCCTGGAAGCTGACAATCTCACCATTAATCGGTGCGCGAATCATGAAAATCTGAGAATATGTTTTTCAAGAAAAGCGTTTCTTCTGGAATTTTGCGACAATTTTCAGCGGATTTTCCGGTTCTTGCTCCACATTTTCGGCCACCACTTCCTCATATCTGCTTCCACTTTCTTAAAGTTTGGTTTTCCTGGAAGCTGACAATCTCACCATTAATCGGTGCGCGAATCATGAAAATCTGAGAATATGTTTTTCAAGAAAAGCGTTTCTTCTGGAATTTTGCGACAATTTTCAGCGGATTTTCCGGTTCTTGCTCCACATTTTCGGCCACCACTTCCTCATATCTGCTTCCACTTTCTTAAAGTTTGGTTTTCCTGGAAGCTGACAATCTCACCATTAATCGGTGCGCGAATCATGAAAATCTGAGAATATGTTTTTCGGGAAAAGCGTTTCTTCTGGAATTTTGCGACAATTTTCAGCGGATTTTCCGGTTCTTGCTCCACATTTTCGGCCACCACTTTCCTCACTTCTGCTTCCGTTTTCTTAAAGTTTGGTTTTCTTGAAAGCTGACAATCTCACCATTAATCGGTGCGCGAATCATGAAAATCTGAGAATATGTTTTTCAAGAAAAGCGTTTCTTCTGGAATTTTGCGACAATTTTCAGCGGATTTTCCGGTTCTTGCTCCACATTTTCGGCCACCACTTCCTCATATCTGCTTCCACTTTCTTAAAGTTTGATTTTCCTGGAAGCTGACAATCTCACCATTAATCGGTGCGCGAATCATGAAAATCTGAGAATATGTTTTTCGGGAAAAGCGTTTCTTCTGGAATTTTGCAACAATTTTCAGCGGATTTTCCGGTTCTTGCTCCACATTTTCGGCCACCACTTCCTCATTTCTGCTTCCATTTTCTTTAAGTTTAGTTTTCCAGGAAGCTGACAGTCTCACCTTTAGTTTGGTGTGCGAATCATGAGCATTTTTTTGGAACACACAGAGATAAATGTACTTTTGGCTACGTAGCTTTTGCAAATGTCAAGCTATGACGCTAAGATTTAGAGCGAATACCAACAACAGATGTACCAACTTAACAAAAAAAAAAACAGAACTCAAATCGGAACAATAAAAGCACCACACGGTGGTTATTCCGGGAACTTTTTGATCAATGTGGTATGTGCCAAGTTTGAGTTCGGTGGGGATGGGGGCTCCATTGAACCCCCTGCTGCTGTTGCGTGTTGATGTTATCAAACCCCTGGTTACCACCGGGGGGGGGGGGGGGGGTTTAAAATCACTAGTCTATTTGGGAGAGACGGTAGCACGCATACAAGAACAAGGAACAAAAAAAAACAACCCAATTTCTACTTTGAAATATTTTCTTAATATTCTTTTTTCTCGTAGAAAACCAAAACGTAAATCAAATTTTGCACGCAAACGGGCGAGGTGGGGAGGATTTTCCCCTCTTCCGCTACTTGAGCGTCGGGGGAGAAAGCGCAAAAAAAACCAAACTAAATATTGCAATTTTTCTCTTGGCATTTTATTCATCTCAACTACACAAAAACAAATGGAACTCAAAACTCTTCCAACTAGGCCAAAAACAACAAACAAGGGATCGTCGCTCCCCCTTCCATACACTCCCCAAGCGCCCCTCCCCTTAAAACATATACTGCGATACAATTATGATAATTTTTGAAACGGATTTACCGCGTGGTTGTCCCGCCACAAAAACGGTCGTGCTCAATTCCAGTTCAATGTCTTGCGGTCCTTCGAGGCTTCGCATCAGGCTCAATTCGACCGAGTTTTGATGTCGTGACGTTCTGTGAAAAGCGAACGGGAAAATCATTAAGGGGATAATTCAATCGACCCCTGGGGGGGGGGCTCACCCCAGGGTGAGAGAGGGAGGCGCTTTGTATGTACTTACGAAAAATGTTGTTGCGTTGCCTTCTCGACGTTTGGCGGTGCCTGAATTTTCGCAATTTTAAAGTCAAAGTCGATATTTTCGTAGTAGGTGGGGCCTTTGAGGGAGAACAGGACACGACCTTGAGGCGGTACCATCATCTTGGAGACGAGCGTTATAAAGTTGTAGGTATAAGCGGACGGCTTATGAAAGCATTCGTCACCTTCGCAATTGTTGGAAATGACGCGGCAACGACTGTAAAAGGAGGGGAAAAAGGGTGTCTTTAGTGAGTAAAGTAGTGGCGGCTCGCCGCATAAAGCTAGTGAGGCTTAGCTTTAAGCTTGTGTTACACTCTATGACCAATGAGAGCTTTCTACAAGCTCGCCATACATATCACGAAAATATATGCAAAAAAATGGGAAAAAAGCGAACAGTGTAACAAAAGCTTAAAGCTCAGCCTCACAAGCTTAAAGCTCAGCCTCTCTAGCTTAAAGCTCAGCCTCACTAGCTTTATGCGGCGAGCCACCACTGGAGCAAAGCAGTAAGAGGGGGGGGGACAACATACTTCTTCTGATTGGGATCGATCATGTAGCCGTACGGACACGGTATGGCCGTACACCGATAACTACCTCGCGTATTCGTACAAATCTCATTATGTCCGGTACACGTGGACGGCATCGCACATTCGTCGATATCGCGACACGAATTCTTATCGGTGCCGAGCTCGTAGCCGGACGGACACGAACATTCGTACGAACCGGGCACATTCGTACAGTAACCAGTGCAAAGATTTGCGGCCTTGTGAATTTCGCATTCGTTAACGTCCGCGCACGTTCGATTGTCCGACCGAAGTTCGTAGCCGGCGTTACACGCGCAACGATACGAACCCCAGAAATTTATACATTTGTGTTCGCACAATCGCCGATATTCGGCACATTCGTCAATATCGATGCATAGCTTGTTGTTGTCCGCTTCGGACGACGAGACGCCGACGGGCTTACGAAAGCCCGTCTTACATTCGCATCGATACGAGCCGATTGTATTAACGCAACGCGAATTAATCGGACAGACCGTTTCGTGACGATATTCGCATTCGTTGATGTCGGTGCAGCGTTTTTGCGCGTTCAGCGTATGTCCGGCCGGGCACGAACAAATGTAGCCGCCCTGACGATTCTTGCATAGTTCGTCCGGTCCGCAGTTGTTCTCGCCCGTTTCGCACTCGTTGATGTCTGTTCGTGTGCGCGCGCGCGTCCCAGGTCGGGGGCAAAATGAAACGAGAGAAAAAAAAAGTATTTTGGTTAGAAAAATAAAAAATAAAAACAAAAATAATCAAAAGGTTGCAGTTCCAGTGACCAAAACAGGCTCCAGTTCCTGTGACCGAAACAGGCTCCAGTTCCAGTGACCGAAACAGGCTCCAGTTCCTGTGACCGAAACAGGCTCCAGTTCCTGTGACCGAAACAGGCTCCAGTTCCAGTGCCCAAAACAGGCTCCAGTTCCTGTGACCGAAACAGGCTCCAGTTCCAGTGACCAAAACAGGCTCCAGTTCCTGTGACCGAAACAGGCTCCAGTTCCTGTGACCGAAACAGGCTCCAGGTTCTGTGACCGAAACAGGCTCCAGGTTCTGTGACCAAAACAGGCTCCAGTTCCAGTGACCAAAACGGGCTCCAGTTCCTGTGACCGAAACAGGCTCCAGGTTCTGTGACCGAAACAGGCTCCAGTTCCTGTGACCGAAACAGGCTCCAGCTTGCTCAGTTGTCTCGCCGGGACGATTTCCCTACTGGGCGGCGGTTGCAAGTGACATTTGATCGCACTTGCCGCCAACTTCACACGCAACGAGAAGGATTAAAGCATCCGGCGCTTCAGTGATGGGTTTGGTGCCGCCGCTATTCATTTTTACGAAAAATGCGGAGGGTTAAAACCTCGGCAAAAGCTTACCAAGAGATGTGTAAAGGGGGTGGTTTACGCAATGAATAGAAACAAGCCTTGCAGGATTCTGTTGTTGTACCTCACGACTAATTTTCAGTCCATGCCAGTCGTTCGGTCATGACTCAATCGGCATTTTTCCGCGACATAAACAAAGTAGCAAGCTTCGATCGTACCCGGAAATCCGATACTCTACCTGCCCGCGGAAGGGGGGGGGGTTGTTATAAGGAAAAAACGGACACAAAACTGGCCTGAAAAAACACCCCGGCGGATAACTGGCCTGAAAAACAACCCCGGCGGATAACTGGCCTGAAAAACAACCCCGGCGGATAACTGGCCTGAAAAACAAACCCGACGGATACTTACCGGCACATTTTTTCCCGTCCGGCGTCGATTTGTAACCGCCGGAACACAGGAGAAGATTCTCGCAACGGTACGAACCGTTTGTGTTGATACAGCGCTGATGTGACGCGCAAATGTGCGGAATTTGGCACTCGTCGAAGTCTGAAAGAAAAAATGGCGGGCCGAAAGGACAGTGTTAGGTTTTTCTCGGTGGCAACTTTAGCCCCCGTACCCGCGGAAGTTGTTAGTTCCGCGCGTCGTCCGTTCTACTTACCGAAACAAGCGCCCGAATGATTCCGACGAAAACCAGTCGGGCACAGCATATCCGACGATGACGATGACGATGAGAAGTCGTTTCGTCCGCCGAAACGTTGCGGCGGCATCGACGGTAAATAGTCGGAACTTAAGTGGCTTAAGGTTTGCGAGGCGGAATAATCGGGACGTGACGGTGCCGCCGCCGGTTCGTAATTTCGACTGTAGTATGGATAGGGTGTTGTGGCCACGCCACTCCAATGTCCCGCATACGAAGTCGATGGCCTCGTTGTTGTTGTTGTTGTTGTTGTCGGCGGTGGGGTTGTCGTCCGTTTCGTTGTTGTCGTCGTCGTTGTTGTTTTTGTCGTCGTTGTCGTCGTCATTCGAATCCGATCGCACCGAAACGATCCCATCGTGTTTCGGCACCGATAGCCGGCAACACAATCGTGCGTTCCCAGCACGCATTCGTCGTCATCATCGCAATTTCCGGTCTCGGCGTTCAGAACATAGCCGGTACCGCAACTTTGCAACCGGATGCACGTGTACGAACCGATCGTGTTGTCACAGCGTTGCGTTGACAAGCAATTGTGATTGTTAATCTGGCACTCGTTAATATCTGAAAAAGAGGAAAACGAAAAAAAAAAAAAAAACGGATTGCCAGGAGGCCGCCGAGTGACCGGAACAGAAGGCAGAACGGCTCGCGTACACCTAACCCGTCATCGGCTGAAGTTTGCTCGGCCGAACTCGGACGATTGAATCGAAACACTTGTAAGAGAAAGAGAGTGCGTACACAAATACTTGTGAAAACGGTGGATCAACCGTCGAGTCCGACCTTGTTGTGGGATTTTTCGCCAGTCTGCCGACGTGCGACAGTGCAAATTGAGTGCATTTACCGGCAACGTCCAATGTCGGCACAAGTGGTAACACCTGTTGCAGCGTAAGCACATACACGTCCCGAGTTACTCGTCCGGGTAGTTCTGTCCGCCATCGGCCGACAAAATCGGTTTTGGTGTACGCGAGCCGGAAGGAACTTGTGTCCAAACCTAAGCAGGCGTCCTTTATGGCGGTGTCACGCTTGAAGCCAACCTTGCACTCGCATCGATAGCTGCCCACCTCGTTGTTGCAAATCTGATTGCTATCGCACGCTGTCTTGTCGATGATACACTCGTCGATATCTGCGGAAGAGAGGCGCTCGGTTAGATCCCAGTGGCGGCTCACCGCATAAAGCTAGTGAGGCTGAGCTTTAAGCTTGTGAGGCTGAGCTTTAAGCTAGTGAGGCTGAGCTTTAAGCTAGTGAGTCTCAGCTTTATGCCAGTGAGGCTGAGCTTTAAGCTAGTGAGGCTGAGCTTTAAGCTAGTGAGGCTGAGCTTTAAGCTCGTGAGGCTGAGCTTTAAGCTAGTGAGGCTTAGCTTTAAGCTAGTGAGGCTTAGCTTTAAGCTAGTGAGGCTGAGCTTTAAGCTAGTGAGGCTGAGCTTTAAGCTTGTGTTACACTGTTCGCTTTTTTCTCAGTTTTTTGCATATATTTTCGTGAAATGTATGTCGAGCTTGTAGAAAGCTCTCATTGGTCATAGAGTGTAACACAAGCTTAAAGCTCAGCCTCACTAGCTTAAAGCTCAGACTCACAAGCTTAAAGCTCAGCCTCACTGGCTTTATGCGACTGGCCGCCACTATTAGAACCACGAATCAAACGGAAACGGCGGCGGCTGCTGCGTCCCACTACTTACCGATACATTGGCCATGCTTCGAGGTGTAACCCGGTCGGCACTTCTCCGTTTCCTTGCGGAAATGATGGGGAAACGCTGCGCCCACCGACGACAAAATATCCGGAGCTTTGGTCAATTCGCGACACTCGTAGTTTCCGGGCAGATTCTCGCAAACGTAGCCCTCATCGCACGGATTATCGATGCATTCGTCTAGATCTGTTAGCGGAGGAAATGGGGCGGGGAAAACGGTTAGGTCCCCGGTGGTCAGACGGACGCATTCACACCTACCTTCACACTTGCGCTTTCCAACATCATAGTCGAAGCCCGGCATGCATTTCGTCGATGTCTTGTCCTGGCAGCTGTAACCTCCGCGACTATTCAGACACGTCTGGCTCTCGGCCGTGCAATCGTCCACGCCTTCCAAACATTCGTTGATGTCTGTAAAGAAGGGCATGCCCGTGGGCTAGAGATTGAATAGACACCACCCGCACCCACCTATTCTCTCACCTTCACACTCCTCCGACTTGACGTTGAACCGGAAACCGTCCTGACATCGCGTCGACTTTATATCGAGACACTGAAAACTTCCGTTCGTATTGAAGCAGTACTGATTATGATCGTTACAGTTGGCCGCTCCCGTCCTGCACTCGTCCACATCTTCGCAATCGTGCGTTTCCGGGTTTTTTTCGTAGCCCGCCTTGCAGTCGCCGTTTAAACTTTTTTGCGAAACGGAAAAAAACGGGGCACGTGATCGCGGAGAAAAGAATCAAGATCTCACTCTATCGACTTACCTGCCATCTGGTTTTGAGTTGATCGCGTCATCGTCATCATCGTCGTCGTCGTCGTTGTTGTTGTTGTTCTCGTCGCCGGTTCCCGGGTCTCCCGAACCGGCCGCAACTGCCGGATCAACGGGCGTACACGTTACCCGATTCTCGTCCAACTGATAACCGGGCCGGCACTTACAAACGTACGAATCTTCCGTATTCTCGCAATAGTGCGAACATAGTTTCGGAAATTTCGCACAGATGTCGTCGCTGTCGGTCAGAATGAATGTGCCGCCGTTAATCTCGTTACAGCACATTTCGTACGATTCGTCGTGCGCGAGATACGAAAAAACCTGCGACGTACAATTATTACCGCTTACGGCAACGGCCAGACCGATCTGACAGGCGTTACAACAGTCCTGATAGAAGGTCGTGTTCATCAGCTTGTTGCCGTCGCATTTGGCGCCTTCTTTTGCCGCTGCACGTCCCGCCACGCAATGCTGTTTGGCCAGCTCCTTGCTACAACATATGCCGAACGTCGAGATGCAAAGGCCACGCCAAACCGCCGGAATGGAAATCGCGTAGTCGTAGTTTGTGCAGTGACTCTGCTCCTTGGACCATTTTGTACCGGCACTGCAACATTGTCCCAGTTGCGAGAAGATTTCAGCTGTTCGGCGGGGGTGTGGGGGGTGGAAAAAGGGAGAGAGTATTGTATCCGCGGTTCGCAAAGGCTCCGGCTGTTCCGTCGAGCGGAACTCCAGAACCGGAACCGTTAAGACTCGAGAATTGGGAGGCGAAGTGCGCAGTGAAACCGATTCATTGCCCGATTTCTTGAGGTCGTCGCGGGCTGTTCGTCAGTCCCCTTCCCCCAAAATACGGACGAACGAAAGCAACCATTCTTCTAGGAAAACTTAAAGAAAATGGAAGCAGAAATGAGAAAGTGGTGGCCGAAAATGTGGAGCAAGAACCGGAAAATCCACTGAAAATTGTCGCAAAATTCCAGAAGAAACGCTTTTCCAAAAAAACATATTCTCAGATTTTCATGTTTCACGCACCAAACTAAACGTGAGACTGTCAGCTTCCAGGAAAACTAAACCTAAAGAAAATGGAAGCAGAAATGAGGAAGTGGTGGCCGAAAATGTGGAGCAAGAACCGGAAAATCCACTGAAAATTGTTATCAAATTCCAGAAGAAACGCTTTTCCCGAAAAACATATTCTCGGATTTTCATGATTCGCACACCAAACTAAAGGTGAGACTGTCAGCTTCCAGGAAAACTAAACTTAAAGAAAATGGAAGCAGAAATGAAGAAGTGGTGGCCGAAAGTGTGGAGCAAGAACCGGAAAATCCGCTGAAAATTGTCTCAAGATTCCAGAAGAAACGATTTTTCCCGAAAAACATATTCTCGGATTTTCATCATTCGCACACCAAACTAAAGGTGAGACTGTCAGCTTCCAGGAAAACTAAACTTAAAGAAAATGGAAGCAGAAATGAAGAAGTGGTGGCCGAAAATGTGGATCAAGAACCGGAAAATCCACTAAAAATTGTTAGCAAATTCCAGAAGAAACGCTTTTCCCGAAAAACATATTCTCGGATTTTCATGATTCGCACACCAAACTAAAGGTGAGACTGTCAGCTTCCAGGAAAACTAAACTTAAAGAAAATGGAAGCAGAAATGAGGAAGTGGTGGCCGAAAATGTGGAGCATGAACCGGAAAATCCACTGAAAATTGTTAGCAAATTCCAGAAGAAACGCTTTTCCAAAAAAACATATTCTCGGATTTTCATCATTCGCACACCAAACTAAAGGTGAGATTGTCAGCTTCCAGGAAAACTAAACTTAAAGAAAATGGAAGCAGAAATGAGGAAGTGGTGGCCGAAAACGTCGAAAAAAATAGTGAAAATTCGCCACTCTTCTTTTCGCTCTCCTGTCCGCAAAAAAATTTAGTTTTTAAATCTGTTTGCTAATTTGAAAAGGAGGCACCCATTTCCTTCGCCTAAAGTGAAGAGAATTGGAGCGAAAAAATCTCCCTGCGCCTAAAGTGAACGGAAATGGAGCGAAAAAAAAACTCCCTTCGCTTCTTTAAAAATCCTTGCGCCTAAATTAAGCAAAAATCGAGCGAAAAAAAATTCCATTCGCCTAAAGTGAACAAAAATCGAGCGGGAAAAACTTCCTGCGCCTAAAGTGAACGGAAATGGAGCGAAAAAAAAATCCCTGGGCCTAAAGTGAAGAGAAATGGAGCGAAAAAAAATTCCCTGCGCCTAAAGTTAACAAAAATCGAGCGAAAAAAAAACTCCCTTCGCTTAAAGGGAACAGAAATGGAGCGAAAAAAAACTCAATGCGCCTCTTTAAAAAACCCTGCGCCTAAATTAAACAAAAATCGAGCGAAAAAAAAACTCCCTGCGCCTAAAGTGAAGAGAAATGGAGCGGGAAAAAATCTCCCTGCGCCTAAAGTAAACAAAAATCGAATCGAAGAAAAAGAAAAAAACGGTCTTAAGCAAATTTTCATTTTTTTATTATAATATTTCCGCGTTCTTGTTGCTCTTACTGATTACAGCTCGTTAGTCGCCTGCTTACGACGGTATGAGGGTGATGAGGACAACAGCAGGGGGAGGGGTGGGGGTTGCGGGACAGTATTCGTCCGTATTTGTTCTGAGCGGGAATTTAAAGATAGCGCGCCGATGAGGAACGATAAGAAAATTTCCAACTGATCTTGTTCCGCGCGCTGCGGGTTAAGTTCTTACAATTTGTGTGTGGTGAGAGGGGTGAGGAGGACTGCGGGGACTTAAGACAGTGTGGCGAGGGCGGGGGCGGGGGGGGGGGGGTGGAGTGTTGCCTTCGATCTGAACGATTTTTTTTTGCGGCGGCGGAACAACGGGGGCACAGCGACGAAAAAAAACACCCTTCGAGTCGTTTCGTCGTGCAACGGGGGGGCCGTAACGGAAAACGTGGGGCCCGCAGTGGGTTGGGGATGGGGCGACGACCTCAGGGCGACTTCAACGAATCCCTTTTAAATTTTTTTCTTTTTTTTTTTGTCAAAACTCACCATCGACCTGGGGCAGTGGAATAGCGGCCATAAAACTGACCGCTAAAATCGATCCGCCGATTAATGTTACTAACGATAAACAAATGTTTGTCATTGTTTGGTTTTTTTTTTCAGTTTTTCGCGCCCCGGTTTATTTTCGGTTTTTCGCGCACTTAAATCCTTCTTAAGGTTTTTCCCCCCTGGTTGGAAGGGGTGGAATGAGGGGCGGGGGATTTGTTCACGTGCGCGCGCGATCGTTTAAAATGAAAAAATAAAAATGATGTGCATAGTGTTGCGCGCGAACCCCAAGCGGAATGGAAGGTCCAGGACCAGGACACTTTTTATTGGTTTTTCCTGTTTTTTTTTTTTATCAAAATTTTCTTTCGCCGTTTTTCCTTTCGATTTTATCCACACAGCGCGAAACGCACGCGGTCACTGTTACGATCGTACTGTTGCGTGTTCTTGGCGCGCACATTTAAAAAATTAAAGAAACCGAAAAAAAAAACCGCCTAAGATTGTAAAGAGCACCTCAGGTTTTATCTTACTGTTTTTTTTTTCTCGTTGTAAAATACACACCACCGAGCAGAGAGTTAACAAACAAACGACCCGAAGAACAAATAGAAATCTTGGCCGAGTGTTGAAGCGCGGGAGAGGGGCGCCGGCAGCGACGACCAGAAGAGATTCACACCTTTTGCCTGGCCCAAGATAAGCCTGAGCCTGAGGTGTTACTGGGGTCCCCTTGCCCGCCCTGTCTACCTGGTGTCTAGAGTACAGTGGAGTCAGGAGCGACGGGTGGGTGGTCTTAAGATCATTTGTTTGTTTGTTTTTTTTTTTCGCTTACTGTTGCAACGTCTTCGGATCGATTTATGTTTACTTTGCGCCTTTTATCGCACCGAGAATCGCGCAACCCCCGGTATTTTCTTTAGTGAAACGATCGCGTTTTATCCCCGAGGGGTGGACGGGGGGTGGGTGAAAGAAATGAAGAATATTGTGTGGGTCGCGAAGAATTCCACTTTTCACAATTAATTAAGTGCGCGCGGCGCCATGAGGCCAAAGGCCAAGAGGCGCACAATGGAAATTGTGTGGCGCGCGCGAGTGGGAGTGCCCCGACTAAATTGATCGCGCGCAAATTTAAAAAGTATCCAAAGGGGAGGAAGCGGCAGAGATCAGCAGAGAGATCGATCAGACAATTGTTGTCGCCCCCTCTCCCCTGCTTCGCCCGTACGATCGCGCAAGAACTCGCGATGATTACAAGAAAAAAAAAAAAAAAAAAGGGTCATAGATTAGCGCGCGCGCTAATTAGACTACCGATCAGAGCGGGGTGGGGGGGCGGCGGGTTTCGTTACCATCAGATAGCCGATTTCAAGGTCTTATTTGTACAAGAGTCGCGCGTCTGTTTACCGAACGTGGTATTTGCCGTTTTAGTTAGAACCCCGCCGCCAAGGATTTTGCTAAGTCGAAATGGGCTCGAGAGATTCACCGCTTTCGATCTTTGGCGTGGTGTTCAGAAGTGCGCTTCGTTCGCCCAACTCCGCGTTGAAGAAGTAGGGAAGAGCTCCTAAAGCGGGCCAGCTGGACAAAGTTCCTCCTCCTCCTTCTCATCCAAGCAACCGGACAGCTGGACAAAGTCCCTCCTCCTTCTCCTCCTCTTCCTCCTTATGCTCATCCTCCTCCTCCTCCTCCATCTATCTCTGTGTGTTCCAAAAAAAATCCTTTTCCAAAAAAACATATTCTCGGATTTTCATGTTTCGTACACCAAACTAAAGGTGAGAGTGTCAGCTTCCGGAAAAACTAAAGTTGAAGAAAATTGAAGCAGAAATGAGGAAGTGGTGGCCGAAAACGTGGAGCGAGAACCGGAAAACCCGCTGAAAATAGTCACAAAATTCCAAAGAAAATGCTTTTCCAAAAAACATATTCTCGGATTTTCATGTTTCGCACACCAACTAAAGGTGACATTGTCAGCTTCCGGAAAAACTAAGGTTGAAGGAAATTGAAGCAGAAATGAGGAAGTGGTGGCCGAAAATGCTGAGCGAGAACCGGAAAATCCGCTGAAAATAGTCACAAAATTCCAAAGAAAATGCTTTTTCAAAAAAACGTATTCTCGGATTTTCATGTTTCGCACGCTAAACTAAAGGTAAGATTGTCAGCTTCCGGAAAAACTAAGGTTGAAGAAAATGGAAGCAGAAATGAGGAAGTGGTGGCCGAAAATGCTGAGCGAGAACCGGAAAATCCGCTGAAAATAGTCACAAAATTCCAAAGAAAATGCTTTTTCAAAAAAACATATTCTCGGATTTTCATGTTTCGCACACCAACTAAAGGTGACATTGTCAGCTTCCGGAAAAACTAAGGTTGAAGAAAATGGAAGCAGAAATGAGGAAGTGGTGGCCGAAAACGTAGAGCGAGAACCGGGAAACCCGCTGAAAATAGTCACAAAATTCCAAAGAAAATGCTTTTCCAAAAAACATATTCTCGGATTTTCATGTTTCGCACGCTAAACTAAAGGTGAGATTGTCAGCTTCCGGAAAAACTAAGGTTGAAGAAAATGGAAGCAGAAATGAGGAAGTGGTGGCCGAAAACGTAGAGCGAGAACCGGGAAACCCGCTGAAAATAGTCACAAAATTCCAAAGAAAATGCTTTTCCAAAAAACATATTCTCGGATTTTCATGTTTCGCACACCAACTAAAGGTGACATTGTCAGCTTCCGGAAAAACTAAGGTTGAAGGAAATTGAAGCAGAAATGAGGAAGTGGTGGCCGAAAATGCTGAGCGAGAACCGGAAAATCCGCTGAAAATAGTCACAAAATTCCAAAGAAAATGCTTTTTCAAAAAAACGTATTCTCGGATTTTCATGTTTCGCACGCTAAACTAAAGGTAAGATTGTCAGCTTCCGGAAAAACTAAGGTTGAAGAAAATTGAAGCAGAAATGAGGAAGTGGTGGCCGAAAACGTGGAGCGAGAACCGGAAAACCCGCTGAAAATAGTCACAAAATTCCAAAGAAAATGCTTTTCCAAAAAAACATATTCTCGGATTTTCATGTTTCGCCCACCAACTAAAGGTGAGATTGTCAGCTTCCGGAAAAACTAAGGTTGAAGAAAATGGAAGCAGAAATGAGGAAGTGGTGGCCGAAAACGTAGAGCGAGAACCGGGAAACCCGCTGAAAATAGTCACAAAATTCCAAAGAAAATGCTTTTCCAAAAAACATATTCTCGGATTTTCATGTTTCGCACACCAACTAAAGGTGACATTGTCAGCTTCCGGAAAAACTAAGGTTGAAGGAAATTGAAGCAGAAATGAGGAAGTGGTGGCCGAAAATGCTGAGCGAGAACCGGAAAATCCGCTGAAAATAGTCACAAAATTCCAAAGAAAATGCTTTTTCAAAAAAACATATTCTCGGATTTTCATGTTTCGCACACCAAACTAAAGGTGAGATTGTCAACTTCCGGAAAAACTAAGGTTGAAGAAAATGGAAGCAGAAATGAGGAAGTGGTGGCCGAAAATGCTGAGCGAGAACCGGAAAATCCGCTGAAAATAGTCACAAAATTCCAAAGAAAATGCTTTTCCAAAAAACATATTCTCGGATTTTCATGTTTCGCACACCAACTAAAGGTGACATTGTCAGCTTCCGGAAAAACTAAGGTTGAAGGAAATTGAAGCAGAAATGAGGAAGTGGTGGCCGAAAATGCTGAGCGAGAACCGGAAAATCCGCTGAAAATAGTCACAAAATTCCAAAGAAAATGCTTTTCCAAAAAAACGTATTCTCGGATTTTCATGTTTCGCACACCAACTAAAGGTGACATTGTCAGCTTCCGGAAAAACTAAGGTTGAAGAAAATGGAAGCAGAAATGAGGAAGTGGTGGCCGAAAATGCTGAGCGAGAACCGGAAAATCCGCTGAAAATAGTCACAAAATTCCAAAGAAAATGCTTTTCCAAAAAAACGTATTCTCGGATTTTCATGTTTCGCACACCAACTAAAGGTGACATTGTCAGCTTCCGGAAAAACTAAGGTTGAAGAAAATGGAAGCAGAAATGAGGAAGTGGTGGCCGAAAACGTAGAGCGAGAACCGGGAAACCCGCTGAAAATAGTCACAAAATTCCAAAGAAAATGCTTTTCCAAAAAACATATTCTCGGATTTTCATGTTTCGCACACCAAACTAAAGGTGAGATTGTCAACTTCCGGAAAAACTAAGGTTGAAGAAAATGGAAGCAGAAATGAGGAAGTGGTGGCCGAAAATGCTGAGCGAGAACCGGAAAATCCGCTGAAAATAGTCACAAAATTCCAAAGAAAATGCTTTTCCAAAAAACATATTCTCGGATTTTCATGTTTCGCACACCAACTAAAGGTGACATTGTCAGCTTCCGGAAAAACTAAGGTTGAAGGAAATTGAAGCAGAAATGAGGAAGTGGTGGCCGAAAATGCTGAGCGAGAACCGGAAAATCCGCTGAAAATAGTCACAAAATTCCAAAGAAAATGCTTTTCCAAAAAAACGTATTCTCGGATTTTCATGTTTCGCACACCAACTAAAGGTGACATTGTCAGCTTCCGGAAAAACTAAGGTTGAAGAAAATGGAAGCAGAAATGAGGAAGTGGTGGCCGAAAATGCTGAGCGAGAACCGGAAAATCCGCTGAAAATAGTCACAAAATTCCAAAGAAAATGCTTTTCCAAAAAAACGTATTCTCGGATTTTCATGTTTCGCACACCAACTAAAGGTGACATTGTCAGCTTCCGGAAAAACTAAGGTTGAAGAAAATGGAAGCAGAAATGAGGAAGTGGTGGCCGAAAACGTAGAGCGAGAACCGGGAAACCCGCTGAAAATAGTCACAAAATTCCAAAGAAAATGCTTTTCCAAAAAACATATTCTCGGATTTTCATGTTTCGCACACCAACTAAAGGTGACATTGTCAGCTTCCGGAAAAACTAAGGTTGAAGGAAATTGAAGCAGAAATGAGGAAGTGGTGGCCGAAAATGCTGAGCGAGAACCGGAAAATCCGCTGAAAATAGTCACAAAATTCCAAAGAAAATGCTTTTTCAAAAAAACATATTCTCGGATTTTCATGTTTCGCACACCAAACTAAAGGTGAGATTGTCAACTTCCGGAAAAACTAAGGTTGAAGAAAATGGAAGCAGAAATGAGGAAGTGGTGGCCGAAAATGCTGAGCGAGAACCGGAAAATCCGCTGAAAATAGTCACAAAATTCCAAAGAAAATGCTTTTCCAAAAAACATATTCTCGGATTTTCATGTTTCGCACACCAACTAAAGGTGACATTGTCAGCTTCCGGAAAAACTAAGGTTGAAGGAAATTGAAGCAGAAATGAGGAAGTGGTGGCCGAAAATGCTGAGCGAGAACCGGAAAATCCGCTGAAAATAGTCACAAAATTCCAAAGAAAATGCTTTTCCAAAAAAACGTATTCTCGGATTTTCATGTTTCGCACACCAACTAAAGGTGACATTGTCAGCTTCCGGAAAAACTAAGGTTGAAGAAAATGGAAGCAGAAATGAGGAAGTGGTGGCCGAAAATGCTGAGCGAGAACCGGAAAATCCGCTGAAAATAGTCACAAAATTCCAAAGAAAATGCTTTTCCAAAAAAACGTATTCTCGGATTTTCATGTTTCGCACACCAACTAAAGGTGACATTGTCAGCTTCCGGAAAAACTAAGGTTGAAGAAAATGGAAGCAGAAATGAGGAAGTGGTGGCCGAAAACGTAGAGCGAGAACCGGGAAACCCGCTGAAAATAGTCACAAAATTCCAAAGAAAATGCTTTTCCAAAAAACATATTCTCGGATTTTCATGTTTCGCACACCAAACTAAAGGTGAGATTGTCAACTTCCGGAAAAACTAAGGTTGAAGAAAATGGAAGCAGAAATGAGGAAGTGGTGGCCGAAAATGCTGAGCGAGAACCGGAAAATCCGCTGAAAATAGTCACAAAATTCCAAAGAAAATGCTTTTCCAAAAAAACGTATTCTCGGATTTTCATGTTTCGCACACCAACTAAAGGTGACATTGTCAGCTTCCGGAAAAACTAAGGTTGAAGAAAATGGAAGCAGAAATGAGGAAGTGGTGGCCGAAAATGCTGAGCGAGAACCGGAAAATCCGCTGAAAATAGTCACAAAATTCCAAAGAAAATGCTTTTCCAAAAAAACGTATTCTCGGATTTTCATGTTTCGCACACCAACTAAAGGTGACATTGTCAGCTTCCGGAAAAACTAAGGTTGAAGAAAATTGAAGCAGAAATGAGGAAGTGGTGGCCGAAAACGTAGAGCGAGAACCGGGAAACCCGCTGAAAATAGTCACAAAATTCCAAAGAAAATGCTTTTTCAAAAAAACATATTCTCGGATTTTCATGTTTCGCACACCAACTAAAGGTGACATTGTCAGCTTCCGGAAAAACTAAGGTTGAAGAAAATTGAAGCAGAAATGAGGAAGTGGTGGCCGAAAACGTGGAGCGAGAACCGGAAAACCCGCTGAAAATAGTCACAAAATTCCAAAGAAAATGCTTTTCCAAAAAAACATATTCTCGGATTTTCATGTTTCGCCCACCAACTAAAGGTGAGATTGTCAGCTTCCGGAAAAACTAAGGTTGAAGAAAATTGAAGCAGAAATGAGGAAGTGGTGGCCGAAAACGTAGAGCGAGAACCGGGAAACCCGCTGAAAATAGTCACAAAATTCCAAAGAAAATGCTTTTCCAAAAAACATATTCTCGGATTTTCATGTTTCGCACACCAACTAAAGGTGACATTGTCAGCTTCCGGAAAAACTAAGGTTGAAGGAAATTGAAGCAGAAATGAGGAAGTGGTGGCCGAAAATGCTGAGCGAGAACCGGAAAATCCGCTGAAAATAGTCACAAAATTCCAAAGAAAATGCTTTTCCAAAAAAACGTATTCTCGGATTTTCATGTTTCGCACACCAACTAAAGGTGACATTGTCAGCTTCCGGAAAAACTAAGGTTGAAGAAAATGGAAGCAGAAATGAGGAAGTGGTGGCCGAAAATGCTGAGCGAGAACCGGAAAATCCGCTGAAAATAGTCACAAAATTCCAAAGAAAATGCTTTTCCAAAAAAACGTATTCTCGGATTTTCATGTTTCGCACACCAACTAAAGGTGACATTGTCAGCTTCCGGAAAAACTAAGGTTGAAGAAAATGGAAGCAGAAATGAGGAAGTGGTGGCCGAAAACGTAGAGCGAGAACCGGGAAACCCGCTGAAAATAGTCACAAAATTCCAAAGAAAATGCTTTTCCAAAAAACATATTCTCGGATTTTCATGTTTCGCACACCAAACTAAAGGTGAGATTGTCAACTTCCGGAAAAACTAAGGTTGAAGAAAATGGAAGCAGAAATGAGGAAGTGGTGGCCGAAAATGCTGAGCGAGAACCGGAAAATCCGCTGAAAATAGTCACAAAATTCCAAAGAAAATGCTTTTCCAAAAAAACGTATTCTCGGATTTTCATGTTTCGCACACCAACTAAAGGTGACATTGTCAGCTTCCGGAAAAACTAAGGTTGAAGAAAATGGAAGCAGAAATGAGGAAGTGGTGGCCGAAAATGCTGAGCGAGAACCGGAAAATCCGCTGAAAATAGTCACAAAATTCCAAAGAAAATGCTTTTCCAAAAAAACGTATTCTCGGATTTTCATGTTTCGCACACCAACTAAAGGTGACATTGTCAGCTTCCGGAAAAACTAAGGTTGAAGAAAATTGAAGCAGAAATGAGGAAGTGGTGGCCGAAAACGTAGAGCGAGAACCGGGAAACCCGCTGAAAATAGTCACAAAATTCCAAAGAAAATGCTTTTTCAAAAAAACATATTCTCGGATTTTCATGTTTCGCACACCAACTAAAGGTGACATTGTCAGCTTCCGGAAAAACTAAGGTTGAAGAAAATTGAAGCAGAAATGAGGAAGTGGTGGCCGAAAACGTGGAGCGAGAACCGGAAAACCCGCTGAAAATAGTCACAAAATTCCAAAGAAAATGCTTTTCCAAAAAAACATATTCTCGGATTTTCATGTTTCGCCCACCAACTAAAGGTGAGATTGTCAGCTTCCGGAAAAACTAAGGTTGAAGAAAATTGAAGCAGAAATGAGGAAGTGGTGGCCGAAAACGTAGAGCGAGAACCGGGAAACCCGCTGAAAATAGTCACAAAATTCCAAAGAAAATGCTTTTCCAAAAAACATATTCTCGGATTTTCATGTTTCGCACACCAACTAAAGGTGACATTGTCAGCTTCCGGAAAAACTAAGGTTGAAGGAAATTGAAGCAGAAATGAGGAAGTGGTGGCCGAAAATGCTGAGCGAGAACCGGAAAATCCGCTGAAAATAGTCACAAAATTCCAAAGAAAATGCTTTTCCAAAAAAACGTATTCTCGGATTTTCATGTTTCGCACACCAACTAAAGGTGACATTGTCAGCTTCCGGAAAAACTAAGGTTGAAGAAAATGGAAGCAGAAATGAGGAAGTGGTGGCCGAAAACGTAGAGCGAGAACCGGGAAACCCGCTGAAAATAGTCACAAAATTCCAAAGAAAATGCTTTTCCAAAAAACATATTCTCGGATTTTCATGTTTCGCACACCAAACTAAAGGTGAGATTGTCAACTTCCGGAAAAACTAAGGTTGAAGAAAATGGAAGCAGAAATGAGGAAGTGGTGGCCGAAAATGCTGAGCGAGAACCGGAAAATCCGCTGAAAATAGTCACAAAATTCCAAAGAAAATGCTTTTCCAAAAAACATATTCTCGGATTTTCATGTTTCGCACACCAACTAAAGGTGACATTGTCAGCTTCCGGAAAAACTAAGGTTGAAGGAAATTGAAGCAGAAATGAGGAAGTGGTGGCCGAAAATGCTGAGCGAGAACCGGAAAATCCGCTGAAAATAGTCACAAAATTCCAAAGAAAATGCTTTTCCAAAAAAACGTATTCTCGGATTTTCATGTTTCGCACACCAACTAAAGGTGACATTGTCAGCTTCCGGAAAAACTAAGGTTGAAGAAAATGGAAGCAGAAATGAGGAAGTGGTGGCCGAAAATGCTGAGCGAGAACCGGAAAATCCGCTGAAAATAGTCACAAAATTCCAAAGAAAATGCTTTTCCAAAAAAACGTATTCTCGGATTTTCATGTTTCGCACACCAACTAAAGGTGACATTGTCAGCTTCCGGAAAAACTAAGGTTGAAGAAAATTGAAGCAGAAATGAGGAAGTGGTGGCCGAAAACGTAGAGCGAGAACCGGGAAACCCGCTGAAAATAGTCACAAAATTCCAAAGAAAATGCTTTTTCAAAAAAACATATTCTCGGATTTTCATGTTTCGCACACCAACTAAAGGTGACATTGTCAGCTTCCGGAAAAACTAAGGTTGAAGAAAATTGAAGCAGAAATGAGGAAGTGGTGGCCGAAAACGTAGAGCGAGAACCGGGAAACCCGCTGAAAATAGTCACAAAATTCCAAAGAAAATGCTTTTCCAAAAAAACATATTCTCGGATTTTCATGTTTCGCACGCTAAACTAAAGGTGAGATTGTCAGCTTCCGGAAAAACTAAGGTTGAAGAAAATTGAAGCAGAAATGAGGAAGTGGTGGCCGAAAACGTGGAGCGAGAACCGGAAAACCCGCTGAAAATAGTCACAAAATTCCAAAGAAAATGCTTTTCCAAAAAAACATATTCTCGGATTTTCATGTTTCGCCCACCAACTAAAGGTGAGATTGTCAGCTTCCGGAAAAACTAAGGTTGAAGAAAATTGAAGCAGAAATGAGGAAGTGGTGGCCGAAAACGTAGAGCGAGAACCGGGAAACCCGCTGAAAATAGTCACAAAATTCCAAAGAAAATGCTTTTCCAAAAAAACATATTCTCGGATTTTCATGTTTCGCACGCTAAACTAAAGGTGAGATTGTCAGCTTCCGGAAAAACTAAGGTTGAAGAAAATTGAAGCAGAAATGAGGAAGTGGTGGCCGAAAACGTGGAGCGAGAACCGGAAAACCCGCTGAAAATAGTCACAAAATTCCAAAGAAAATGCTTTTCCAAAAAAACATATTCTCGGATTTTCATGTTTCGCCCACCAACTAAAGGTGAGATTGTCAGCTTCCGGAAAAACTAAGGTTGAAGAAAATTGAAGCAGAAATGAGGAAGTGGTGGCCGAAAACGTAGAGCGAGAACCGGGAAACCCGCTGAAAATAGTCACAAAATTCCAAAGAAAATGCTTTTCCAAAAAAACATATTCTCGGATTTTCATGTTTCGCACGCTAAACTAAAGGTGAGATTGTCAGCTTCCGGAAAAACTAAGGTTGAAGAAAATTGAAGCAGAAATGAGGAAGTGGTGGCCGAAAACGTAGAGCGAGAACCGGGAAACCCGCTGAAAATAGTCACAAAATTCCAAAGAAAATGCTTTTTCAAAAAAACATATTCTCGGATTTTCATGTTTCGCACACCAACTAAAGGTGACATTGTCAGCTTCCGGAAAAACTAAGGTTGAAGAAAATTGAAGCAGAAATGAGGAAGTGGTGGCCGAAAACGTGGAGCGAGAACCGGAAAACCCGCTGAAAATAGTCACAAAATTCCAAAGAAAATGCTTTTCCAAAAAAACATATTCTCGGATTTTCATGTTTCGCCCACCAACTAAAGGTGAGATTGTCAGCTTCCGGAAAAACTAAGGTTGAAGAAAATTGAAGCAGAAATGAGGAAGTGGTGGCCGAAAACGTGGAGCGAGAACCGGAAAACCCGCTGAAAATAGTCACAAAATTCCAAAGAAAATGCTTTTCCAAAAAAACATATTCTCGGATTTTCATGTTTCGCACGCTAAACTAAAGGTGAGATTGTCAGCTTCCGGAAAAACTAAGGTTGAAGAAAATTGAAGCAGAAATGAGGAAGTGGTGGCCGAAAACGTAGAGCGAGAACCGGGAAACCCGCTGAAAATAGTCACAAAATTCCAAAGAAAATGCTTTTTCAAAAAAACATATTCTCGGATTTTCATGTTTCGCACACCAACTAAAGGTGACATTGTCAGCTTCCGGAAAAACTAAGGTTGAAGAAAATTGAAGCAGAAATGAGGAAGTGGTGGCCGAAAACGTGGAGCGAGAACCGGAAAACCCGCTGAAAATAGTCACAAAATTCCAAAGAAAATGCTTTTCCAAAAAAACATATTCTCGGATTTTCATGTTTCGCCCACCAACTAAAGGTGAGATTGTCAGCTTCCGGAAAAACTAAGGTTGAAGAAAATTGAAGCAGAAATGAGGAAGTGGTGGCCGAAAACGTGGAGCGAGAACCGGAAAACCCGCTGAAAATAGTCACAAAATTCCAAAGAAAATGCTTTTCCAAAAAAACATATTCTCGGATTTTCATGTTTCGCACGCTAAACTAAAGGTGAGATTGTCAGCTTCCGGAAAAACTAAGGTTGAAGAAAATTGAAGCAGAAATGAGGAAGTGGTGGCCGAAAACGTAGAGCGAGAACCGGGAAACCCGCTGAAAATAGTCACAAAATTCCAAAGAAAATGCTTTTTCAAAAAAACATATTCTCGGATTTTCATGTTTCGCACACCAACTAAAGGTGACATTGTCAGCTTCCGGAAAAACTAAGGTTGAAGAAAATTGAAGCAGAAATGAGGAAGTGGTGGCCGAAAACGTGGAGCGAGAACCGGAAAACCCGCTGAAAATAGTCACAAAATTCCAAAGAAAATGCTTTTCCAAAAAAACATATTCTCGGATTTTCATGTTTCGCCCACCAACTAAAGGTGAGATTGTCAGCTTCCGGAAAAACTAAGGTTGAAGAAAATTGAAGCAGAAATGAGGAAGTGGTGGCCGAAAACGTAGAGCGAGAACCGGGAAACCCGCTGAAAATAGTCACAAAATTCCAAAGAAAATGCTTTTCCAAAAAACATATTCTCGGATTTTCATGTTTCGCACACCAAACTAAAGGTGAGAGTGTCAACTTCCGGAAAAACTAAGGTTGAAGAAAATGGAAGCAGAAATAAGGAAGTGATCGCCGAAAATGCTGAGCGAGAACCGGAAAATCCGCTGAAAATAGTCACAAAATTCCAAAGAAAATGCTTTTCAAAAAAACATATTCTCGGATTTTCATGTTTCGCACACCAACTAAAGGTGACATTGTCAGCTTCCGGAAAAACTAAGGTTGAAGAAAATTGAAGCAGAAATGAGGAAGTGGTGGCCGAAAACGTAGAGCGAGAACCGGGAAACCCGCTGAAAATAGTCACAAAATTCCAAAGAAAATGCTTTTCCAAAAAAACATATTCTCGGATTTTCATGTTTCGCACGCTAAACTAAAGGTGAGATTGTCAGCTTCCGGAAAAACTAAGGTTGAAGAAAATTGAAGCAGAAATGAGGAAGTGGTGGCCGAAAACGTAGAGCGAGAACCGGGAAACCCGCTGAAAATAGTCACAAAATTCCAAAGAAAATGCTTTTTCAAAAAAACATATTCTCGGATTTTCATGTTTCGCACACCAACTAAAGGTGACATTGTCAGCTTCCGGAAAAACTAAGGTTGAAGAAAATTGAAGCAGAAATGAGGAAGTGGTGGCCGAAAACGTAGAGCGAGAACCGGGAAACCCGCTGAAAATAGTCACAAAATTCCAAAGAAAATGCTTTTCCAAAAAAACATATTCTCGGATTTTCATGTTTCGCACACCAACTAAAGGTGACATTGTCAGCTTCCGGAAAAACTAAGGTTGAAGAAAATTGAAGCAGAAATGAGGAAGTGGTGGCCGAAAACGTAGAGCGAGAACCGGGAAACCCGCTGAAAATAGTCACAAAATTCCAAAGAAAATGCTTTTCCAAAAAAACATATTCTCGGATTTTCATGTTTCGCACGCTAAACTAAAGGTGAGATTGTCAGCTTCCGGAAAAACTAAGGTTGAAGAAAATTGAAGCAGAAATGAGGAAGTGGTGGCCGAAAACGTAGAGCGAGAACCGGGAAACCCGCTGAAAATAGTCACAAAATTCCAAAGAAAATGCTTTTTCAAAAAAACATATTCTCGGATTTTCATGTTTCGCACACCAACTAAAGGTGACATTGTCAGCTTCCGGAAAAACTAAGGTTGAAGAAAATTGAAGCAGAAATGAGGAAGTGGTGGCCGAAAACGTAGAGCGAGAACCGGGAAACCCGCTGAAAATAGTCACAAAATTCCAAAGAAAATGCTTTTCCAAAAAAACATATTCTCGGATTTTCATGTTTCGCACGCTAAACTAAAGGTGAGATTGTCAGCTTCCGGAAAAACTAAGGTTGAAGAAAATTGAAGCAGAAATGAGGAAGTGGTGGCCGAAAACGTAGAGCGAGAACCGGGAAACCCGCTGAAAATAGTCACAAAATTCCAAAGAAAATGCTTTTTCAAAAAAACATATTCTCGGATTTTCATGTTTCGCACACCAACTAAAGGTGACATTGTCAGCTTCCGGAAAAACTAAGGTTGAAGAAAATTGAAGCAGAAATGAGGAAGTGGTGGCCGAAAACGTAGAGCGAGAACCGGGAAACCCGCTGAAAATAGTCACAAAATTCCAAAGAAAATGCTTTTCCAAAAAACATATTCTCGGATTTTCATGTTTCGCACACCAAACTAAAGGTGAGAGTGTCAACTTCCGGAAAAACTAAGGTTGAAGAAAATGGAAGCAGAAATAAGGAAGTGATCGCCGAAAATGCTGAGCGAGAACCGGAAAATCCGCTGAAAATAGTCACAAAATTCCAAAGAAAATGCTTTTCCAAAAAACATATTCTCGGATTTTCATGTTTCGCACGCTAAACTAAAGGTGAGATTGTCAGCTTCCGGAAAAACTAAGGTTGAAGAAAATTGAAGCAGAAATGAGGAAGTGGTGGCCGAAAACGTAGAGCGAGAACCGGGAAACCCGCTGAAAATAGTCACAAAATTCCAAAGAAAATGCTTTTCCAAAAAACATATTCTCGGATTTTCATGTTTCGCACGCTAAACTAAAGGTGAGATTGTCAGCTTCCGGAAAAACTAAGGTTGAAGAAAATTGAAGCAGAAATGAGGAAGTGGTGGCCGAAAACGTAGAGCGAGAACCGGGAAACCCGCTGAAAATAGTCACAAAATTCCAAAGAAAATGCTTTTTCAAAAAAACATATTCTCGGATTTTCATGTTTCGCCCACCAATCTAAAGGTGACATTGTCAGCTTCCGGAAAAACTAAGGTTGAAGAAAATTGAAGCAGAAATGAGGAAGTGGTGGCCGAAAACGTAGAGCGAGAACCGGGAAACCCGCTGAAAATAGTCACAAAATTCCAAAGAAAATGCTTTTCCAAAAAACATATTCTCGGATTTTCATGTTTCGCACGCTAAACTAAAGGTGAGATTGTCAGCTTCCGGAAAAACTAAGGTTGAAGAAAATTGAAGCAGAAATGAGGAAGTGGTGGCCGAAAACGTAGAGCGAGAACCGGGAAACCCGCTGAAAATAGTCACAAAATTCCAAAGAAAATGCTTTTTCAAAAAAACATATTCTCGGATTTTCATGTTTCGCCCACCAATCTAAAGGTGACATTGTCAGCTTCCGGAAAAACTAGGGTTGAAGAAAATAGAAGCAGAAATGAGGAAGTGGTGGCCGAAAACGTAGAGCGAGAACCGGGAAACCCGCTGAAAATAGTCACAAAATTCCAAAGAAAATGCTTTTCCAAAAAACATATTCTCGGATTTTCATGTTTCGCACGCTAAACTAAAGGTGAGATTGTCAGCTTCCGGAAAAACTAAGGTTGAAGAAAATTGAAGCAGAAATGAGGAAGTGGTGGCCGAAAACGTAGAGCGAGAACCGGGAAACCCGCTGAAAATAGTCACAAAATTCCAAAGAAAATGCTTTTTCAAAAAAACATATTCTCGGATTTTCATGTTTCGCACGCTAAACTAAAGGTGAGATTGTCAGCTTCCGGAAAAACTAAGGTTGAAGAAAATGGAAGCAGAAATGAGGAAGTGGTGGCCGAAAACGTAGAGCGAGAACCGGGAAACCCGCTGAAAATAGTCACAAAATTCCAAAGAAAATGCTTTTCCAAAAAACATATTCTCGGATTTTCATGTTTCGCACGCTAAACTAAAGGTGAGATTGTCAGCTTCCGGAAAAACTAAGGTTGAAGAAAATTGAAGCAGAAATGAGGAAGTGGTGGCCGAAAACGTAGAGCGAGAACCGGGAAACCCGCTGAAAATAGTCACAAAATTCCAAAGAAAATGCTTTTCCAAAAAAACATATTCTCGGATTTTCATGTTTCGCCCACCAATCTAAAGGTGACATTGTCAGCTTCCGGAAAAACTAAGGTTGAAGAAAATAGAAGCAGAAATGAGGAAGTGGTGGCCGAAAACGTAGAGCGAGAACCGGGAAACCCGCTGAAAATAGTCACAAAATTCCAAAGAAAATGCTTTTCCAAAAAACATATTCTCGGATTTTCATGTTTCGCACGCTAAACTAAAGGTGAGATTGTCAGCTTCCGGAAAAACTAAGGTTGAAGAAAATTGAAGCAGAAATGAGGAAGTGGTGGCCGAAAACGTAGAGCGAGAACCGGGAAACCCGCTGAAAATAGTCACAAAATTCCAAAGAAAATGCTTTTCCAAAAAACATATTCTCGGATTTTCATGTTTCGCACGCTAAACTAAAGGTGAGATTGTCAGCTTCCGGAAAAACTAAGGTTGAAGAAAATGGAAGCAGAAATGAGGAAGTGGTGGCCGAAAACGTAGAGCGAGAACCGGGAAACCCGCTGAAAATAGTCACAAAATTCCAAAGAAAATGCTTTTCCAAAAAACATATTCTCGGATTTTCATGTTTCGCACGCTAAACTAAAGGTGAGATTGTCAGCTTCCGGAAAAACTAAGGTTGAAGAAAATTGAAGCAGAAATGAGGAAGTGGTGGCCGAAAACGTAGAGCGAGAACCGGGAAACCCGCTGAAAATAGTCACAAAATTCCAAAGAAAATGCTTTTCCAAAAAAACATATTCTCGGATTTTCATGTTTCGCCCACCAATCTAAAGGTGACATTGTCAGCTTCCGGAAAAACTAAGGTTGAAGAAAATAGAAGCAGAAATGAGGAAGTGGTGGCCGAAAACGTAGAGCGAGAACCGGGAAACCCGCTGAAAATAGTCACAAAATTCCAAAGAAAATGCTTTTCCAAAAAACATATTCTCGGATTTTCATGTTTCGCACGCTAAACTAAAGGTGAGATTGTCAGCTTCCGGAAAAACTAAGGTTGAAGAAAATTGAAGCAGAAATGAGGAAGTGGTGGCCGAAAACGTAGAGCGAGAACCGGGAAACCCGCTGAAAATAGTCACAAAATTCCAAAGAAAATGCTTTTTCAAAAAAACATATTCTCTGATTTTCATGTTTCGCCCACCAATCTAAAGGTGACATTGTCAGCTTCCGGAAAAACTAAGGTTGAAGAAAATAGAAGCAGAAATGAGGAAGTGGTGGCCGAAAACGTAGAGCGAGAACCGGGAAACCCGCTGAAAATAGTCACAAAATTCCAAAGAAAATGCTTTTCCAAAAAACATATTCTCGGATTTTCATGTTTCGCACGCTAAACTAAAGGTGAGATTGTCAGCTTCCGGAAAAACTAAGGTTGAAGAAAATGGAAGCAGAAATGAGGAAGTGGTGGCCGAAAACGTAGAGCGAGAACCGGGAAACCCGCTGAAAATAGTCACAAAATTCCAAAGAAAATGCTTTTCCAAAAAACATATTCTCGGATTTTCATGTTTCGCACGCTAAACTAAAGGTGAGATTGTCAGCTTCCGGAAAAACTAAGGTTGAAGAAAATGGAAGCAGAAATGAGGAAGTGGTGGCCGAAAACGTAGAGCGAGAACCGGGAAACCCGCTGAAAATAGTCACAAAATTCCAAAGAAAATGCTTTTCCAAAAAACATATTCTCGGATTTTCATGTTTCGCACGCTAAACTAAAGGTGAGATTGTCAGCTTCCGGAAAAACTAAGGTTGAAGAAAATTGAAGCAGAAATGAGGAAGTGGTGGCCGAAAACGTAGAGCGAGAACCGGGAAACCCGCTGAAAATAGTCACAAAATTCCAAAGAAAATGCTTTTCCAAAAAACATATTCTCGGATTTTCATGTTTCGCACGCTAAACTAAAGGTGAGATTGTCAGCTTCCGGAAAAACTAAGGTTGAAGAAAATTGAAGCAGAAATGAGGAAGTGGTGGCCGAAAACGTAGAGCGAGAACCGGGAAACCCGCTGAAAATAGTCACAAAATTCCAAAGAAAATGCTTTTCCAAAAAACATATTCTCGGATTTTCATGTTTCGCACGCTAAACTAAAGGTGAGATTGTCAGCTTCCGGAAAAACTAAGGTTGAAGAAAATGGAAGCAGAAATGAGGAAGTGGTGGCCGAAAACGTAGAGCGAGAACCGGGAAACCCGCTGAAAATAGTCACAAAATTCCAAAGAAAATGCTTTTCCAAAAAACATATTCTCGGATTTTCATGTTTCGCACGCTAAACTAAAGGTGAGATTGTCAGCTTCCGGAAAAACTAAGGTTGAAGAAAATTGAAGCAGAAATGAGGAAGTGGTGGCCGAAAACGTAGAGCGAGAACCGGGAAACCCGCTGAAAATAGTCACAAAATTCCAAAGAAAATGCTTTTTCAAAAAAACATATTCTCGGATTTTCATGTTTCGCCCACCAATCTAAAGGTGACATTGTCAGCTTCCGGAAAAACTAAGGTTGAAGAAAATAGAAGCAGAAATGAGGAAGTGGTGGCCGAAAACGTAGAGCGAGAACCGGGAAACCCGCTGAAAATAGTCACAAAATTCCAAAGAAAATGCTTTTCCAAAAAACATATTCTCGGATTTTCATGTTTCGCACGCTAAACTAAAGGTGAGATTGTCAGCTTCCGGAAAAACTAAGGTTGAAGAAAATGGAAGCAGAAATGAGGAAGTGGTGGCCGAAAACGTAGAGCGAGAACCGGGAAACCCGCTGAAAATAGTCACAAAATTCCAAAGAAAATGCTTTTTCAAAAAAACATATTCTCGGATTTTCATGTTTCGCCCACCAATCTAAAGGTGACATTGTCAGCTTCCGGAAAAACTAAGGTTGAAGAAAATAGAAGCAGAAATGAGGAAGTGGTGGCCGAAAACGTAGAGCGAGAACCGGGAAACCCGCTGAAAATAGTCACAAAATTCCAAAGAAAATGCTTTTCCAAAAAACATATTCTCGGATTTTCATGTTTCGCACGCTAAACTAAAGGTGAGATTGTCAGCTTCCGGAAAAACTAAGGTTGAAGAAAATGGAAGCAGAAATGAGGAAGTGGTGGCCGAAAACGTAGAGCGAGAACCGGGAAACCCGCTGAAAATAGTCACAAAATTCCAAAGAAAATGCTTTTCCAAAAAACATATTCTCGGATTTTCATGTTTCGCACGCTAAACTAAAGGTGAGATTGTCAGCTTCCGGAAAAACTAAGGTTGAAGAAAATTGAAGCAGAAATGAGGAAGTGGTGGCCGAAAACGTAGAGCGAGAACCGGGAAACCCGCTGAAAATAGTCACAAAATTCCAAAGAAAATGCTTTTTCAAAAAAACATATTCTCGGATTTTCATGTTTCGCCCACCAATCTAAAGGTGACATTGTCAGCTTCCGGAAAAACTAAGGTTGAAGAAAATAGAAGCAGAAATGAGGAAGTGGTGGCCGAAAATGCTGAGCGAGAACCGGAAAATCCGCTGAAAATAGTCACAAAATTCCAAAGAAAATGCTTTTTCAAAAAAACATATTCTCGGATTTTCATGTTTCGCCCACCAATCTAAAGGTGACATTGTCAGCTTCCGGAAAAACTAAGGTTGAAGAAAATAGAAGCAGAAATGAGGAAGTGGTGGCCGAAAACGTAGAGCGAGAACCGGGAAACCCGCTGAAAATAGTCACAAAATTCCAAAGAAAATGCTTTTCAAAAAAACATATTCTCGGATTTTCATGTTTCGCCCACCAATCTAAAGGTGACATTGTCAGCTTCCGGAAAAACTAAGGTTGAAGAAAATAGAAGCAGAAATGAGGAAGTGGTGGCCGAAAACGTAGAGCGAGAACCGGGAAACCCGCTGAAAATAGTCACAAAATTCCAAAGAAAATGCTTTTTCAAAAAAACATATTCTCGGATTTTCATGTTTCGCCCACCAATCTAAAGGTGACATTGTCAGCTTCCGGAAAAACTAAGGTTGAAGAAAATAGAAGCAGAAATGAGGAAGTGGTGGCCGAAAACGTAGAGCGAGAACCGGGAAACCCGCTGAAAATAGTCACAAAATTCCAAAGAAAATGCTTTTTCAAAAAAACATATTCTCGGATTTTCATGTTTCGCCCACCAATCTAAAGGTGACATTGTCAGCTTCCGGAAAAACTAAGGTTGAAGAAAATAGAAGCAGAAATGAGGAAGTGGTGGCCGAAAACGTAGAGCGAGAACCGGGAAACCCGCTGAAAATAGTCACAAAATTCCAAAGAAAATGCTTTTCCAAAAAACATATTCTCGGATTTTCATGTTTCGCACGCTAAACTAAAGGTGAGATTGTCAGCTTCCGGAAAAACTAAGGTTGAAGAAAATTGAAGCAGAAATGAGGAAGTGGTGGCCGAAAACGTAGAGCGAGAACCGGGAAACCCGCTGAAAATAGTCACAAAATTCCAAAGAAAATGCTTTTCCAAAAAACATATTCTCGGATTTTCATGTTTCGCACGCTAAACTAAAGGTGAGATTGTCAGCTTCCGGAAAAACTAAGGTTGAAGAAAATAGAAGCAGAAATGAGGAAGTGGTGGCCGAAAACGTAGAGCGAGAACCGGGAAACCCGCTGAAAATAGTCACAAAATTCCAAAGAAAATGCTTTTCCAAAAAACATATTCTCGGATTTTCATGTTTCGCACGCTAAACTAAAGGTGAGATTGTCAGCTTCCGGAAAAACTAAGGTTGAAGAAAATTGAAGCAGAAATGAGGAAGTGGTGGCCGAAAACGTAGAGCGAGAACCGGGAAACCCGCTGAAAATAGTCACAAAATTCCAAAGAAAATGCTTTTCCAAAAAACATATTCTCGGATTTTCATGTTTCGCACGCTAAACTAAAGGTGAGATTGTCAGCTTCCGGAAAAACTAAGGTTGAAGAAAATAGAAGCAGAAATGAGGAAGTGGTGGCCGAAAACGTAGAGCGAGAACCGGGAAACCCGCTGAAAATAGTCACAAAATTCCAAAGAAAATGCTTTTCCAAAAAACATATTCTCGGATTTTCATGTTTCGCACGCTAAACTAAAGGTGAGATTGTCAGCTTCCGGAAAAACTAAGGTTGAAGAAAATTGAAGCAGAAATGAGGAAGTGGTGGCCGAAAATGCTGAGCGAGAACTGGAAAATCCGCTGAAAATAGTCGAAGCAATTCGCCGAAAGAGACCAGAATTGTGGGCAGTGAATTTTGCACCATGATACCGCACCGTCGCACAGTGCCATCATTATTCGTAATTAAGACGGTGTCTGGTATCACCCGCTTGTACGCAATGTTCCCGGAAAGAGTGACACAAAAGGGAGGGGGGGAGGGTGGGGGGACGCAACAATTCAAAACAATCACAACGGTTTGGTTTTTTTTTTTTTAAACAAAATTTCCATTTGATTTTATTTCGCCCCAATTCGGTTCGTAAACGAACCGAATCGGAATTAACACGTACATATATATAAAAACTAAAAATTTACATCATAAAACTGACATTATAAAACGGACATTGAAAACGAATTGTTTTTGGGGAAGGGGGCGTGGCAGACCATAGAGCTTAGGGAGACGACAAGTTTTGTATAAAGCGCGCTTTAAAGCCAAAAAAAAACACGATGAAAATTGAGACAAAACATGATCAAATTTGGTTGGTTGGCTTAGCGCGCGTGTGAGTGAGTGAGACAAAACAGGTGCGTTATGTCATGATTTGTTGTTGTTTTGCGTGCAAGTAGTGGTGCGCTTACACTCACCCGTGAAGCTACCCCCCAATCAGGCCATTGCAAACCGGGTTCTGAATGTAAGACTCTTGCGACTGCACGAGCTTTTTGATTGATTGATTCTTTTGGTGGGGATAGAGGCTCGTCGCAAACGCTGAGTGTAGATGCACCATAAATGCGACGACCTTGAACTCAACCGCTGCTTGTCGTCTCCCAGTATATAGCATATCGCTACGGGGGCAGACGTTATAACGCCTCCATGTGCCGATGAACGGTAACCGGAACAAGAATATGATGCGGTGAAATCGGTTCGGTCGGTAAGACCGTCGTCGTTTGTCCCGGATAGAAGCTGGCCGACTTTCCACTCAATGGCGTCGACGGTACGGGCGGTCGATCGATTGCAATCAATTGCGGCTGATTGGTCGGACTCGAAACGGACGTACTGATCGACATCGAATCGGCCGACATGGACAAACGCTTACCCTGATGATGATGATGATGATTGTTGATGAGCGGCTCGACAAGCGTGAAGCACATATGTTCGGATTCTTCGTGCGGCGTCATAGTCGAGTAGCCGTGATCCGATTCGCCGTTCGGTCGACGATAACCCGCCCCGGACGACATATGATACGGCGAAATATCGCTTGCAGCAATCGCATTCGTCAGCGGATTCAGCAAGTTCCGATGTTGGGTGTTCGAGCCGGCTGCTCCGCCGCCGCTTAAATCGCTATCGTCATGCGGCGATATATCGTCGAAATTGAATCGTGATAACGGTACGCCGTAATTGTCGTCGTGCATCGAATCGGCCGCGTATAAATGCTCCGAGCCGTTATCGAGCGTCTGCCGATAGCAATACATGGCAAAACCGACAACTAAACACAGAGCGATTATCGCTCCACCGACCGGTCCAAAGGCGGAGTAAGCGGGCGCCGTAATCGGTTCGATAACGGCCGCACCGAGATCACTATCGCCGTACGGCGTTGCCGCGCCCAGAACGCCATTAAAGCATGAATTCTGACCGGTACAAAACGGTACGGGAAACGCTATCAAGTCGACATCGAGCTGACACCATTCGCATCCCATCACGCCGAGACATTCGTGATGCGTGCCGTAACGTTCGCAATTTATGCTCACGCACGGCTTAATCACGATATTCCAATCGTAGCTGAGCGAATTAACAACGGCCAGATTTTCAGCGTCCGGTTCGCAATAGTTGCGGACTTTTGCCGTCGCCGGCAAACTTTTAGGCACGCGTAGTCCACACTCGCACGGGCACTCACAGTCCGCCTGATCCATTCGGTTGCAGTTGAGACAAACGCGATCGACCGTACTGCACGGACAGAACGCTCCGCCCTCGCACGTTGAATTCAGCACCGCCGCAAATACATTCGTTCCGGGAACGGCCGCAATCTGATATTTGGTCCGCTCGCCGTAGACAACATTGTTGGTCAGGACCGGAACAAGCGACGTATTAAACTCGTAGTAGCGCTCGGCGACCCGATTCTGAAACGATGCGCACGCCCGCTTACGCACAAGCTGCTTATGACTGAGAATATCGTTGGCAACGAACGACTCTTTGTGCGTGATATGTTCGAGCGGTCGACGATTGTTGAGGCTGGCCGTCGACGGTTCCATCATAGTCGGATGCGCAATCAGATAGCCCTCGTCCTCCATTAGCAGACACTTAATGCTCGGCTCCGAGCATAGATCGGTCGCGTCCAGAATCAGCTTGTAGAAGAACGCGTACGGTACGTCGAGCGCAACAACCGCTATCGGCCGGTCACGTTCCGAATTGTGCAAGGCGTTCGCCTTACCCTCGAAAATCGTATGGGCTATCGTCACTATAAAGCCGGCACCGCCAGCATCCAAATACGGTTCGGTCAGGATTGTTCGGCCCGCGTGTTTCATCGCTTTGCGATACCACGGCCGTCGGGCCGGTTCCAATTCGGTGCCCAGAATACAACCGGGATAGACCTGAAGGACACCGTTCGTTGTGGCCGCGTACCGCCGAATGATATACTTGCCGAGCGGACCGTTCTCCAGGTGGCGCTTCTTCAGGTACGACATAACGTGCAACAGAGCGGACACATCGTTGCGGATTTGCGACTGAAGGCCCGGATTCGCCAGCAAGTTGGTCATGTCCTTGATGTAGGCCATGATACTTTGGGCGTTGTGCGTTCGTTGCGTTGCATCCTTGATTTCGCGATTGTTCTTCATGTAGATGAACGGCGACTTGAAGGCCGCGGCCGATAGGAAAATCGTTCCGGTATCTGCGGGCGAAACGCAAAGAGGCAAAAGTTAGTTAGGCTTGAAACCGTTGGCAAGAAACGGAGAATAGAGCCCGCAATGGTTCACTCGATGTACATCTCTATCGTAAGGCCCATTCTTCTTTATGGTGGCCTGGTATGGTGGACAGCCCTGGATAAACGCGTGCATAAGAATAGTCTAACAAAAGTGCGGAGAGGCATCACGGGCGCTTTGCAATCAACGCCAACAGCTGCAATGGAGATTATGCTGTTTCTGCTGCCAATAGATATTCAAGTCAGGATACTGCAATATTTTCCAAGCCGAGGTTTTTGCCGTAAGCACTGCAGTGGGCATACTAAATTCCGTGACAGCCAAGCAGCAATGAAAGCTCTGAGCTCCAACCTAGTAAGGGAGTGTAGGGAGCGTCTGAAAACATTGGGCGCAACTCCTAAGGTTTTCCTGTGCTGGGTTCCGGGACACAAGGGGATACCAGGAAATGAGGCAGCCGATGAGCTGGCCAAAACTGAATCTCAAAGGGCTGCTATACATGCAACCCATGCGGTAAGAGTACCGCTCAATTACGTCAAGAGTAATCTTGATAGGAAGGCAATGGAGCTGACCAATGGCAGGATGGCTCAACCTAACTACGTGTGAAACCTCCAGGTAGCCATGGCCAGTATTACATCCTAGAAGAACTGCCGATCTTCTGACAGGAAGTCGTTTAGAGACCCGGCAGCCATAACGAGGCACTGTCTCTTTGGCCGGCATGCACAGCGCCTAGGCGTTCAATGTAACGACTACTGCAGAAGCTGCAGAAGTGAGGAAGAAGAAGAGAGTGTTAGGCATCTACTCTGTGAGGTGTCTTCAACTAGCCAGCTGTAGGTTCAGAGCAGCCATGGGCAGCTACTTCTTCTCCAGACTCGGGGACATGGCTGGATTAACGAATTGATGAACTGGCCAAGTTCATTCGCACCAGTGGCTGGTTCGACTAGTTCCTCCCCTGTAGCAAGGCTACGACAACTCCCAATATGGGACCTCATCGAGGTGTGACGGGTGTAGTATCACAATGGACCAACCGAATGGTCTAAATGAGTCGATCTATGGTTTGGATGGCTGCCACCTAACCTAACCTAACCTAATACCACGTTTCCACTACACCTTAATCTCGCGATTAAGAGAACTAGATTAAGCACGCAGGGACGTTATTTGTGGGGTGAGGGGGGCGACAGGCAGGGCATTTGCAACAATTGTTATATACAATATATGAAAATACCAAATTCCCCCCTCCCCCAGCAAATAAAGTCCCTGAGTGCCTAATCTCGTTCTCTTAATCGCGAGATTACGAGGCAGTGGAAACATAGCATTAGGCTCCAACGATTTTCACTCCCGTCCTTTCCCCGCAACTTACCAAGCGTTGCAATCTGTCGAAAATGTCGACAAACCGGCGTTTGAGGCGGCGGAATCAAATCGATTCGATGATACAACAATTCCGAGCTGGACGTAGCATCGATAGCATGTTGCTGATACGCGTCGAATTGATTCGGAATCGATTGGACACGATTCACAGCTAGTTTACCGTTTTGTTTCGCCACCAAACAGACGATATACGCGTCGAGGACACGATGCCACGTGTATGTTACCTGCAATTCCGAAACAAATTAAGAATAACTTCAAAACCCCGGAGACCGGGGACTACTCACCCTGTGGCGGCTCGCCGCAAAAAGCTAGTGAGGCTGAGCTTTAAGCTTGTGTTACACTGTTCGCTTTTTTTTTTCCCCCAAGTGTTTTGCATATATTTTCGTGAAATGTGTGGCGAGCTTGTAGAAAGCTCTCATTGATCATACAGTGTAACACAAGCTTAAAGCTCAGCCTCACAAGCTTAAAGCTCAGCCTTACTAGCTTTTTGCGGCGAGCCGCCACTGCTACTCACCTGTTTCGCACCGTCATCGTTCAGCCGAATCGTCTCATTCGCCAGCCTCTCGCCGAGAATACGATCGCGCAGCTTACGATCGATCGCCGACTCCAAGAAGCCAATCTCAACCGGATACAGTGGCTTGACGGTCGCTACCGGTCGCGGATAGGCCGGATGATAGATAGTCATGCCGTTCGTATCGATCAGAAAGGCGTACGTATCGTCCGTTTTCTTGTAGTAGATAATATCCTCGGCGATATCGTTCAGGAACAAGTTAATCCCGACCACTCCGTGGAGCGGTATTGGCTTCGTGATCGCAACAATAACATCTGCAAAAGGGGGAACGATGATTAGTTCGAGTGTGTGGGAGTACCGGCTCGCGTACACCTAATCCGTTATCGGCCGAAGTTTGCTCTTCGACAAAATCAGTTTTGGTGTACGCGAGCCTTTAGATTAGATTTCATCGGAGGAGGAGGCGGAGGGATTCTTCCAAGCACCCTCGACCACAGTGGTCTATTGTGTGGGTGCTTCTAGCCCTGCCTGGCCTGCCTTGCCTGCCTGCCTGTCTGCCTGGCCTTCCTACCTTTCGTGTTGTAGTCCAAAACGGGCAAATGATAGGTCATCGCATCCGAAACATATCGCTCGTCGAACAGCTTGCGAAAAATCGCCGTACTCGTCTTAATAATCAGTTCCGGATGTCGTTTCGTTATCATGAACATATTCCCGCCGATATGATGACGCGCCGGGTCGTACCATTGCGTCACATCGATATCGTATTTGGTGTAGTTCTGCTGGGCGATATCGTGCAGGAACTGCTTCTCGTACATGATACGCTTTTCGTCTGCAAGCAAAAGAGTGATTAAATCTTTGTGTCGTGGAAGAGGGGGGGGGGGGGGGGTTTAGGGCAATGGCGGCTCGCCGCATAAAGCTAGTGAGGCTGAGCTTTAAGCTAGTGAGGCTGAGCTTTAAGCTAGTGAGGCTGAGCTTTAAGCTTGTGTTACACTGTTCGCTTTTTTCCCAGTTTCTTGCATATATTTTCGTGAAATGTATGGCGAGCTTGTAGAAAGCTCTCATTTGGTCATAGAGTGTAACACAAGCTTAAAGCTCAGCCTCACTAGCTTTATGCGGCGAGCCGCAACTGGTTTAGAGGACGAAAAACACTCGGATCAGTTCCTTACCCAAAATAACGGCACACGTATTAATCGTAATCGGTTCGCTGAGTCGCGACTGACCCTGCGCAATCGTGTACAAAACATTCATAGCTTCGGTCAAGCGGCTGAGAAGTCCGCGCGTTACGTACACAAATTCAACGGGCGTCCCGTTCGTGTAGTTTTGCCGTTCCAACAGCTCGAAAGCGTACTGAAAGCCAAGCGAATGATTCGTTAGGCGCTTGGACGGCACAAGAGTTCCGATCATTTGTAGGATTTCGTCCTTTCGATCCATTGTTGCGCGATATCGTAACGTGGGATCCGGTCCGCCGTCGCCATCTTCTTCGTCCTTCAGTTCCATAGCTTCGACGTGATCGTCGATAACAACAATCGAGACGGTATCATCGGCGGACAACATCTGGACAACGCTGGAAACTTCGGGGGCGAGCGACCGAGATGGGAGAGAAAAGAAATAAAGTTAGATTTTAGAGGCGACAGCCTGACCACCTTCAAGTACGAAGTTAGTCTTCGCCAGATAGTCGAGATGGACAGTCGGACAGTGCGGACAATGATTACTAATAATTTATTTGTATGGATTGCAGTGGCGGCTCGCCGTAAAAAGCTAGTGAGGCTGAGCTTTAAGCTAGTGGGGCTAAGCTTTAAGCTTGTGAGGCTGAACTTTAAGCTAGTGAGGCTGAGCTTTAAGCTAGTGAGGCTGAGCATTAAGCTAGTGAGGCTGAGCTTTAAGCTAGTGAGGCTGAGCTTTAAGCTAGTGAGGCTGAGCTTTAAGCTTGTGAGGCTGAGCTTTGAGCTAGTGAGGCTGAACTTTAAGCTAGTGAGGCTGAGCTTTAAGCTAGTGAGGCTGAGCTTTAAGCTAGTGAGGCTAAGCTTTAAGCTTGTGAGGCTGAACTTTAAGCTAGTGAGGCTGAACTTTAAGCTAGTGAGGCTGAGCTTAAAGCTAGTGAGGCTGAGCTTTAAGCTAGTGAGGCTGAGCTTTAAGCTAGTGAGGCTGAGCTTTAAGCTTGTGAGGCTGAGCTTTAAGCTTGTGAGGCTGAACTTTAAGCTAGTGAGGCTGAGCTTTAAGCTAGTGAGGCTGAGCTTTAAGCTAGTGAGGCTGAGCTTTAAGCTTGTGAGGCTGAGCTTTGAGCTAGTGAGGCTGAACTTTAAGCTAGTGAGGCTGAGCTTTAAGCTAGTGAGGCTGAGCTTTAAGCTAGTGAGGCTGAGCTTTAAGCTAGTGAGGCTGAGCTTTAAGCTAGTGAGGCTGAGCTTTAAGCTAGTGAGGCTGAGCTTTAAGCTAGTGAGGCTGAGCTTTAAGCTTGTGAGGCTGAGCTTTAAGCTTGTGAGGCTGAGCTTTAAGCTAGTGAGGCTGAGCTTTAAGCTAGTGAGGCTGAGCTTTAAGCTAGTGAGGCTGAGCTTTAAGCTAGTGAGGCTGAGCTTTAAGCTAGTGAGGCTGAGCTTTAAGCTAGTGAGGCTGAGCTTTAAGCTTGTGAGGCTGAGCTTTAAGCTAGTGAGGCTGAGCTTTAAGCTAGTGAGGCTGAGCTTTAAGCTAGTGAGGCTGAGCTTTAAGCTAGTGAGGCTGAGCTTTAAGCTTGTGAGGCTGAGCTTTAAGCTTGTGAGGCTGAACTTTAAGCTAGTGAGGCTGAGCTTTAAGCTAGTGAGGCTGAGCTTTAAGCTAGTGAGGCTGAGCTTTAAGCTAGTGAGGCTGAGCTTTAAGCACTGTTCGCTTTTTTCCCAGTTTTTTGCATATATTTTCGTGAAATGTATGGCGAGCTTGTAGAAAGCTCTCATTGGTCATACAAACTTAAAGCTCAGCCTCACTAGCTTTTTGCGGCGAGCCGCCACTGATGGATTCGGTGACATGCCGAAACAACGTTTAAGAGAGAAATTTAAATTATTGGAAATAAATATGAATTTTAGGTTAGATTTAAGCTCTTTAGAGGGCGAAGGGAGGCGTGGGACGTGGAGTGCAACCTACCAAACTGCTTGGACAGCTCGAGCTGTTCCCCCGTAAACGAGTTCCCGCAATCGATCAGAAAGAAGACATGCTTGCCGCGTATCGCGACCGTGTAAAACCGACGAAAATTCAAGTCGTTAAAGTAATACTGGCAATTGTGATCGCTGGCATGATCGTCGCGCGATAAGAAGTAAACATGCTTGAAGTTGGGACCATCGACGCCTGCGTGGGCGCCGGTGGCGGCATGCCGCATCGCCTCAAGCAGCTGCGTGTTTGCCGTAAAGTTCCGATCGTCGACATCATGGTAGCCGTTGATTTTCAAATAGTTTAGAATTTCGATTTGTTTCTTATTGTAGTTCGCTTCGAGCGTGAAATCATCGAACGGACACGGCTGTATAAGCGTGTTGAGAAAGAGTGGCGGCGGTGGCGTCGTCACGTCTAAGACGGTTGCCGCGGCCGTTACATTCGTTCGGATAAAGTCGGTTAGATTCGCGACAATATCGCCGGCATTTTGCAGTTTCGTTTCGATCCGGGCGGCCAGCTTGGCCACAAGGACGTTTAAATCGCGACGAATCGTGTCCGTGAAGTCGATCACGTCGAACATTTCCTGAACGACGGTCACGCCCAGCTCAACGTTTCGGATATTCTTGAGCCGAACGTCCAAGTTCCGGACAACGTCCAGCACATTGAACGTGCTGGTCGAATTGTTTCGCGAATTTCGTTGATGAAGCGGACCGGGAACCGGCGAGATCGGTCCTGCTGCTGCTACCGGCGACGGTGGCTGGTTTTGATGGTGTTGAGCTGTCGTCGTGTTCCGAATCGGACCGCTCGACACCGAAGGCACTGTTGTTGTATTCAATTGTCCACTGCTGGTGTTAGTACCAGCGGTCGACTGTCTTAAAAATATAGGAACATATACACTTGTAGTTCGATCCGGAGACGCTGACGGACTCCAGCCCGGACTTGACTGTACGCTTGTCGCGATCGCCGAACTTAACACGATCCCTAGAAGGATTAAATAGTAATACTGTTTCGCACTTGGACACATTTTCGATCAGCCACCGCCCGATTGGGTGGAAGCTGGGTTGGCGGGGCGGTGGGAAGAGGATGGCGACCGACTAGGAGACCTCCTGATGTTTGTTCGTTTCGCGGCGGGGTGGGGGAGGACGCGCTGGGCGTGCTGTCACATTTTCAGTCGCGCCCACATGTAACTATGCCTTCCATCCGGTTTTTTGGCTTCCCGGAAGCTAGCTCACTAATGTACATTATCAAAGTAAACACTTATAAGACTAATGCTTAAACTACTGTTAATAATCGAAAGCATTGAAAAATTAGATGCTAATGTAATGCACAATAACAAAGTAATCGACCTTCGTCCCGATAAAATCCTTCGGTCATTTTTCACCGTATACGGCGAGGGAGCCGGGAACACCCGGGGCGCACGTTGGGAACACTTCAGGACGTCCGGGAAAACTTCAGGACGGACCGGGAACACTTCAATTTGTTCCTTTCAGATGTCACTTGATCGACTGGTGGAGTTGTTTGGATCCAGTGATGGAACCGTCCGCGACAAGACTTAATCTTCCCTGACGGTGGTTATCGAATCGCAGGAGTAGACACTTCAGGACGTCCGGGAACACTTCAGGACGTCCGGGAACTCTTCAGGACGTTCGGGAACACTTCAAGACGTCCGGCAACACTTCAGGACGGTCCGGGAACACTTCAAGACGTCCGGGAACACTTCAGGATGACCGGGAACACTTCAAGACGTCCGGGAACACTTCAGGATGACCGGGAACAGTTCAAGACGTCCGGGAACACTTCAGGATGGTCCGGGAACACTTCAGGACGTTCGGGAACACTTCAAGACGTCCAAGAACACTTCAGGATGACCGGGAACACTTCAAGACGTCCGGGAACACTTCAAGACGTTCGGGAACACTTCAGGACGGTCCGGGAACACTTCAAGACGGTCCAGGAACACTTTAGGATGACCGGGAACACTTCAGGATGACCGGGAACACTTCAAGACGTCCGGGAACACTTCAGGACGTCCGGGAACACTTAAGGACAGTCCGGGAACACTTCAAGGCGGTCCGGGAACACTTCAGGACGGTCCGGGAACACTTTAGGACGGTCCGGGAACACTTCAAGACGTCCGGGAACACTTCAGGATGACCGGGAACACTTAAAGACGTCCGGGAACACTTCAGGATGACCGGGAACACTTCAAGACGTCCGGGAAAACTTCAAGATGACCGGGAACACTTCAGGACGGTCCGGGAACACTTCAGGACAGTCCGGGAACACTTCAAGACGTCCGGGAACTCTTCAAGACGTCCGGGAACACTTCAAGATGACCGGGAACACTTCAGGACGGTCCGGGAACACCTCAAGATGACCGGGAACACTTCAAGACGTCCGGGAACACTTCAGGACAGTCCGGAAACACTTCAAGACGGTCCGGGAACACTTAAAGACGTCCGATAACACTTCAGGATGACCGGGAACACTTCAAGACGTCCGGGAACACTTCAAGATGACCCGGAACACTTCAGGACGGTCCGGGAACACCTCAGGATGGTCCGGGAACACTTCAGGACGTTCGGGAACACTTCAAGACGGTCCGGGAACACTTAAAGACGTCCGATAACACTTCAGGATGACCGGGAACACTTCAAGACGTCCGGGAACACTTCAGGATGACCGGGAACAGTTCAAGACGTCCGGGAACACTTCAGGATGATCCGGGAACACTTCAGGACGCTCGGGAACACTTCAAGACGTCCGGGAACACTTCAGGATGACCGGGAACACTTCAAGACGTCCGGGAACACTTCAAGACGTCCTCAAACTCCTTACACTCCGTCCTCAAACTCCTTTCACAGCTCCGCTCTTCCTCAAACTCTCTTCACAGCGCTCCGTTCGTCCTCAAAACTCCTTTCAATCCTTCGCGCTCGTACCGTCACTCGATCCAACCACAAAACGCAAAAAAAAAAAACAAAACACCAAACAAAAAACCAAAACAAAAGGTACAAACTCAATGGTTAGTCGCGCACTTTTCTTCTTTTTTTTTTTGCTTTCTACGCTCGACCGCAAGATGATTGCGAAAAAAGAAAAAACACCCCCAACAGGTCACAACGGCCACATTCTACAGGAATTCCTTCGTCGCGAATTCTAAATAAACCTTTTACGGTGTAAAACCCCGTGTGAGCGTCACTCCAACTTCTTCAGAGGTTCCCCCGGATACAGGAGGTAGAAATTTGACGTAGCCGCCTGTTGGTGGTCGGAGGGAGGTGGAGAGAGTCTAGGGAAGGGAGTCATCGCCGGACAAAAGACAATCGGGCCAACCTAAGCGAGTGAAAAATAAGAGGTAATGAGACCAAGAGCAGGGTTGGTTTGTGCCACGGTTCGATGGGAACTACAAAATGGCGGCGGCGGAACCAAACTAAGCAACAACAACAAGAATCTTATTAGAAATTTAGAGGACCAAAACACGGCAGGGATTTGGCGTCGTCTCCAGTTGGAGTTTGAGGAGGTACAGGACGGGAAGCCTGACTTGGGCTGTTGCGGCGCTATTGATGAATGGACGGCCCGATCCGTTCCCGTTTTCCCCGGGAAAGTTCCGGCCAAGTTCCGGTCCCTTTCAGCAGGACTCCCTCGCCCCGCCAGGAGAGCGAAAAGAGTGGCCAATTTTGAGTTTTTCTCGACGTTTTTGGCCACCACTCCCCCCCCCCCCCAATTTTGATCGGATTTCATTTTGGCTTGCATTTTTATATATATATATCAGCATTAGCGCTTGGCTGTCGAGATGGCGCTACAGTCCAAATCGGGACCTAGGCCTGCTGAATAAAGACAAAGAAGAAGTAAAACACCTTTTTTTTTATCGTTAATTATTTTTATTTTGCTTATTAATTTCTCAATTTCGTCCTATCTTACGTTTTGCAACCCCCCGCCTTCCCTCTCTCTCGCTTCGTCGACTATCCTCATCCCTACTCTTGTAATTGTCCTTTATATCATTTTTTTTCACTTGGGTTTTCCCTTTTTTGTTTGTTTTTGTTTCGATATCAAAAATAAAATACAATTCAGCCCGGAGGGCGGAGCCACTCTGGAGCCTCCCCCGCCCCCTACTTGGGCACGAAAAATGACTGATTCGGATTGTTCGGTCCGCCGCCACCGCCCGGCTGTTGATTCAATTGACTGCGCGTCGATGTCGCGTACAATTGCTGCTGAAAATTGTGATACTGCTGGGCATAGTTTGGATCGGCCGTTGACGGTCCAACGAATTGTGCCGAGGTTTTAAAACCGCCCGGATTCGGTGCTTGACCGCCGCCGCCGCCGCCCATCGATGGTGGTAGAGGTTGTGATGCGTCCGGTGGTCCGCCACCGGGCATCATTTGTCCGCCACCTTTCGGTCCACCGAACATTTGATGCGGATTCGGGCCGAACATGGACGGATCGGGATTCGGTGGTCCGTTATTGAACGGATGATTATGTACGTTGCCAGGTCCGCCGCCGCCGCCCATATGCGGCGGTCCGGACATTCGAATCATAGCACCTTGTCCGGGCGGTCGAAGTCCGCGCATTAGCATGTTCTGGCTCATCATGGAACCCTGCGGTACGCCCATTCCGCCCATACTCATTAGACTATCGGGTCCGTTACCGCCGTCCATGTGACTGATTCCCATCGGACCGCCCGGCCCGCCCATTTGACTACAGTTCGAATAGAACGGTATCGATTGTCCTTTGTTCGGTCCGATCATGCCGCCGACGCCACCGCCGCCATCCATCGACGACATCGGATTCGAGAAGCGCAAAAATTCCAAACTGGGCGGCGCTCGCGGATGATTCGATCCGCCAACTTGTGGCCGCGCCGGTAAATATTGAATCGTGTTCGGTGTGCTTGCCTTCACTTGAATATTTGTACCGTTACCGTACGGATTGCCCGGACCAAGTGACGGTCGGCCAATGATACGATGATGGGGCGACATACCGCCCGGTCCGCCCGGGCCAAAACCCGGCACCATACCGCCAAGTTTCGGTGAAATTGAACGCGGTCCGCCCATCATTCCCATCGGCATACCGCCAACCGAGCTATTACCTCCATTACCGCCGTGCATACCGTACTGACCGATTCCCGGTCCGATCATACCGCCGCACGGATCCATACCGCTCAGTAGTCCGTCGACGTTGTGATGATGTCCGCCGCCGCCGCCACCCATCGACATATCACCGCCACCCACCATTCCCATGCTGTGATTCTGAAATGTGTTCATCATAATGTTGGGACCACCGCCGCCCGGGCCAGGTCCGGGACCGGACGGCTGTCCGCCGCCGCCACCGCCTCCATTTATCGAACTGGGCACATTGCTGGTGAGCTGCTGGGACATTTGCGCTAGCGATGAGATCGGATCGAAGTGGGAAGTTTTGGCGGGCGGTGGACAACTGCTGTTCGGATTGAGCGGCATGTTGTCCGCTCGAACGCAGAAGTTTCCGCTTGGTGGCGTCTGAAACGAGAGAACAAGTCGTAAGAAAAACTCAATTGGGAGCACAACGCTTCAGCTTCCTCCTACCTCATTGCTCGAACTTGTCGAACACTTTCCGCCGTCCATAAATCCGCCCATTTTCATCCCGGACTGATTCGGACCGCCGCCACTGTTGGGCGGAAAATTCATACCGGGACTGACTGGCGGAAATCGTACCGAATCGACATCGCTCATAGATGGCGTTCGCGATCCTTGCGGACTCGGTCCCGAACCACCCCGGACCTTGTCGGCGTCGCAAAAGAATGCTGTGGGCGAGGGGAGGGGGGGGGGAGATTAAAGGGCGCGCAATTACGAGAACAAAACGGAAAAACCTACCCGGCTGTGAAGATGCCGCCGAAGATGCGGCCGTCACAGCGTTTGGAGTGTGCGGACTCGACAGTATTGGAAAAGCGGTGCCTGCTTGCGTCGTCGTATTACCGCTGCTGCCAGCACCTGGACCACTTCCGCCCGGTGTGGTCGTGAATCGCGACTCCAGCGACGAGGGCGTGCTAGTTCCGGACAGCCGCTGCTGATGATCCGAACTGTTTCCACCGCTGCTACAAAGAAACGAAAACAAGTTAAGCATGATGACGTCCCTCCCCCCCCCTCCCTCCACGCTTCTTCCAACTTACGGTGGCGATATAATGCTGCCGTTCTTCAGAGTGGTGTTTGGCTGCTTCTGGATGGTCAGCTCCTGCCCTTCAAATGTGTTAAGATATTGAATTTGTTGTGGTGATGGCACTGGCATCAAATTTGGTTCCTTTCCTGCGTTATGTTTCGTTTTTTGGGCCGGGGGAGGGAAAGGAGAGTCGGTCGGGGACGGGCGCGGACAAAAACCAAAATCATAAGAAACGGAAAAAAAAACAAGCACAAAAAAACGGAATTAAAACCAAGTAGCTAAAGATAAGCGAAGAAGGGCGACGGGATGGAAGGGTGGCGCGAAAACAGGACACTCAAAGGAACCAATAGCACTCTCTCTCCTTTTCCGTCAGGTACTTACCTTGTGACGGATTGCCCAAATCGAGATCCTTGAGACTAGTGTTGGGCGACAGATGTGCCGATATCGGCGTGCTCGGATTGCTGTTGTGCTGACTAAGCGATCGGCCAGCGTTGTTTGTCGACGAATTATTTGCCGGCGAATCCTGTTTGTATGGCAGCTGTTGTCGATTGGCCGCCTGCGCCCCAGTATTCGATGTACTACCGGGCGTTGCCATGCCATGTTCGCCAGCCGGTGAATTAAGCGTCGAGCCGGCACCACGAGGCGACGGCAACGAGAGATTCGATGTTGGATTGTTTGGCGAGCCAGGATTTGGACTTTGCGTCGCAATCGGTACCGATGCGGAACGCTGTGTCTGATGGTATGGTGGCGGCGGACCTTGCGAGCGTGATCCTCCGCCGTTGCCACCACCACCACCACCACCACCACCGCCTCCGCCTTGGTGATGACTAGCGCGCATATTACCGACCATTTGTCGATTCGATAGTCCAGTGAATGGATCTGTGAAATTCGATTGGTTTAAATTGCATTAAAAATGGCGCGTTCGCGCTACACTTACCTTTTCGCTCCTCGTAGAACTGCTGTTGCATCTTCGACCATTCCATCATTGCAGCCCCGCCCAGCATTTGTTTGTTGGGCCCGACACAACCCCCGGCGCCCATCATACCGCACGGATTCATCGGACCCATTTGTTGTTGCTGCTGTTGCGGCCCCATATTCGGTCCGCCAATCATACCGCCCGATTGATTCCCGCCCATAATACCGGCTACAAGTCCACCACCGCATTGCATTGACGACGCCAAATCATTCGGTCCGCCGCCGCCCATCATTTGATCTTGCATTGAACTGGGACCCATCGGGCCGATTGGTCGGCACAATGGGACTCGTGGCCCACCGCCCAATCCCATCATGTTCGAGCCGCGTAGGCCGGGCGGTCCGCCCAGACCGGCACTTCCGCCACCCATTTGCATTTGTCCCATCATTCCTACGGGACCGACACCGCCGCCACTAGAATTCGTTGGCAAGACTCCACTGCCCGGTGGTCCACCGCTTCCCATTGTCGGACCCGGTCCCGAACACGGCGTCAGCATCTTTTGCCCGTTGCCCGAATTCGTTGCAATATTCTGTTGTTGCTGCTGTTCGCTGGGATCTTGTGGCACACCGCCAAACTCACTGCCGCCGCCACCGATCACTCCCTGTTCCCGAAACAGCAACTGATTCATTTTCTTCAGTTTGGCGAGCTGTTCCTCGCGATGTTGTCGCTGCTGGGGCGTTAAGTTCTCATCGGGTACCTTGACGCCTTGCAGCGATGGCTGCAAACCGCCCGCTAGGCTCGGACTTGTCGGTCCGATCGAACTAGCTGCCGTCGGCGACTGTTGCATGCCGGTCGGTGTTGTTGCCGACGTTATCAATCGTCCGGGATTTAACGATGGCGAACCACTGCCACCCCCACCCGAACTGCCGCCACCCAAGTTATCCGGCACGTCTAATCCGGGTGTTGGATCGTTCGAAACGGGCGCACCACCACCGCTCCCAACACTTGCATTCGGTCCGCCACCGTTCGAAATCCCATCGAGACTAAGATGATTGGCCGACTGTTCCCACGGTAGCAATTCGGGATCGCCGCTCTGTAAGTCGTCGCCGGGAAAACCACCCCCCGATTGCGACGATGACGACGACGACGGAACTTGCGACGACTGTTGCTGCTGCTGCTGCTGCTGCTGTTGTTGCGACTTTGCATTCATTCGATTCGAACTACCGTTCGTATTCCCATTACTACAATTGTTCTGTTTGTTCTGTTTCGGGGCCGCTCCCCCGCCCCCGCCCATCATTTGCGATCCGACCATCGAACCCGGCATATTATTATTGATCCATTGCAACGGATTTTGCCGATTGATTTTCGATAGTTTAAGCGGATTCTTGCTGAAGAAATCCTCGAGGAACTGCTTGGTCGACGGCTGGGCGCAATGATAGGCAATTATCGTTGGATACTGACCGCTAAGTACCGACTCGGCGCTCTTATTCGCCAACGATGTCGAGAAGACGAATATGTGACTCTGTTGCTGAACATATTCCATGTTATTGCCCCCGCTACTTCCTCCACCGCCTCCTCCATTCCCACCTTGTTTATTTCCGCCACCACCACCTCCACCTCCTCCTCCTCCTCCTCCGCCGCCGATAATGTTCGGATTGAGTTGCTGTTGGATGTTCTCAATCGGTGATATTCGGCTGTTGGAAGTGGTGTTTGGTCCGCAACCACCGCCGCCACCACCTCCCAGTGCTCCGTATCCGTCCGACATTAAGTCGGGGCCGGGCTCCTCCTTCTTGATATTCACCATTGATCCAATAGCGCCCATTGTCGACGGATTGTCCGCAAGAAGCTCTTCTTTGGGCAGCACTGAAACAAACAAGAGACGGGCCAATTAAAAAAAGGTTCAAACAGTAAGGGGGCGGGGCGAAACCTACGATCATCATCGATCTTTTCCGTGCTGTGACCGTGATGCAACGAACCGACATTCGTCGATCCAATCACCGGCCCGCAACTAGCCGCGCCGTTCGAAATGAGCCGCTGAATCGGCTCCTTTTTGATATTGAGGCCGGGCGGCGTTCCTTGTCGACCGTTCGGCGACTTGTCCTCCCGCTTGATTTGAACCTGTGTCGATTCTGAAATGAGAGCGTAAAGGGGGCGGGTTAATAAGAGCCAAGGACAGTCGCGGTTCGGTCGCCGCCATACCAATCAGATTGGGCTCCTCCTTAATGCTCATGACGGTGGGGCTGTTTGTCGGCGTCGTCGCTGAGTGGGGGCTGCTCTGGCATCGACTGCCACCGCTCGTAGCAGTCGGATTCGTTGCCAGGCCGGTCGAGACGCCAGACGTCGACGCTGCTCCTCCTCCTCCTCCGGCGGCTGCTGCTGCAACTGTTGAGTTCGTTTGTACGTTCGAGGAGGTCGTCGGCGGTTGCGGCGACGACGACGACGACGAGGACGACGACGACGACGAGGAAGACGATGAGGACGACGACGAGGACGACGACGAAGACGACGTGTTACTTGCTATCGCCGTCGTATTTGAATTTGTTGTAATGCTGCTACAGTTTTGTCCTTGATTCAATGGCAGGGCAGTGGTTTTCATCATCGGCCCAATCGATGCTTGTTGGGGTTGTTGTTGCGAGGGGGGCGGCGACGCTACTGTTGCCACTACACTTTCAGCTACTTGCTGTTGATTGTCTGTTGCTGTTGCCGATGTCGATACCGTCGTCGTCATAGCGATAAGTCCCGCTCCTGTTTGTGTCACATTCGCAGTCTCATTTAACATAACTTGTGCGTCGTGTCCCGGTCGAATTGTGGCCGTCCGCTTTGTTCCCCGGGGGGGAGGAGGGATCGGTTGGATTCACACGGTTAACCCAACACAATCAGGGGGAGGGGCGCGCAGCGTATCACCCAACAACTAATAAGACTCCTGCTCGAGGCTCGACAGCGCTAGCGGATAGAACATCATTTTTATTATCTTGTAGCGACAAACCCAACTCTGGGGCCAACTACAGAGGGGGCAGAGGGGCGACAGCAAATCGATTCGCAACCCTGATCCACTCCCCTGCTCTACAGCCCGGAGATGAAAAGTTGTCGGGGGGGCTGTGGGCCCTTTTTTGTTTTTTGCGCTCTCCACCGAAACAATCGGGTCACATTACGCGCCCCCAACGGCAGCGGCAGCGAATTTCTTGCGGGTTGCCTCGACGACGAGGACGACGCACTTCCCTTACGAGCGCGCCCCTGTTTATTTTTTTTCGGGGGCAAATTCTTCTTGTTTTAATGGCGACGCAAGTCGCTGCGGCCCCCAAATTCCTTCCGTTCACCGCGGCAAGGCTGCACGGAAAACTTTTTCCCTATTTTCTCTTTCTTTAGATCCGCTTCACGCGACGTCGTCGGCGACAAAATTATCTTCTTTAGAATCGCGCGCTCGCGGTTCTTCGACCCGCGCGCGGGACTTTTTTGTGTTGATGTTAAACGCGCACGTTTTTCCGCACAATCGTCGTGCCGTTTTTCGGCCGATTTTCCACTTTTTTTCGCTAGTTAAAGTCGCGCGTACGAGGAAAAAATTTCCGTTCAACTTTTCACAGGGGTTTTTTTTTTTTCTTCTTCGTTTTTCTTTTCTTTCGTCGTTGTTTTTTTTTTTTTCTTCTCACTCTCGGTATGTTTGTATATGTTGTGTGTGTGTGTGCGCGCGTTCATTGAAATCGCACGCTGATGCCAACCGTGTGGAATAAAAAATTCGTCGTATTAGGTCTGTTCTTCTTATCGGGTCTAGTGTACACCGATTACACTTTTTCCTCCAACTCTCGAGCCAGAGCAGAAAAGTGTCCATCCAGTTGCCGCTAGATGGCGCAAAATAACTACTAAAGTGGCGGAAAACGTGAAAAGAAATCAAATGCTTCATGAAATGAAAGGGGACCTCTTGAGCTGTTCAAAACTGCAAACCAAATTGAAATCCGATCAAAATTGGCGGAACGGTGGCCAAAAACGTAATAAAAAAAAGTTAAAATTTGAAAGTACCCGCCAAGGCCAATTTTGGTGTTTCAAAATTTCTGACGTGGTCCCGGTTTCAGTTCCCGATAAGTTCTAATTTTTGTGTCCAACTAGTTCCCAGTAGATGGCGCAAAATATGATCTAAAGTGGCTGAAAACGAGCAAAAATTACAATGAATCTCTTCTTTTGGCTCTCCTGGCCGCAAAAAAATTTATTCTTTAAATCTGTTTTCTGATTTGAAAACTGGACAAACGCATCTTTATACAAAACTAAACAAAAATGAAATCTGATCAAAATTGGGGGAGTGGTGGCAAAAAAAGTGTCCAAAAACGTCGAAAAAACTGTCAAAATCTCGTTTTTTGGCTCTCCTGGCCACCAAAAATTTTATTTCTTAAATCTGTTTGCTGATTTGAAAAGGGGACACCCGTACCTTTAATTTAAGCCAACATTCGTCAAAATCGGACCACAGCAACAGAATTTCGAAAAATCGCCCCAAAAAATGGCAAGGGGTTTAGTGGCATTTTTTTTGAAAATTCAATATTTGAAATTTTTCCAAATGCTACATGAAATGAAAGGGGAGCCCTACAGCTGCTCAAAAATGCAAACTAAATTGAAATCCGATCATAATTGGCGAAATTGTGGCCACAAACGTAGAAAAGAAGCGTAAAAATTTAAAAGTACCCGCCAAGTCCCATTTCTTAGCCTCTACACATTTTAAGTAGTCCCGGTTTGAGTCCCCGATGTGTTATAGATAATTTTTTTTTTGTATCACTCTAGTGTCCGATAGATGGCGCAAAATATGTTCTAAAGTGGCTGAAAACGAGCGAAAATATCAATGAAACTATTTTGGCTCTCCTCAACGTCGGAACGTGCGACGCGAAATGCTTACCTGGGCAGCATCGAGAAGGGCTTTCTTGTGAACGGCCATGTTTAATTCCCCGCTGACGGCACCCTCTTCGCTGTTGTTGTTTTTCCGCCCAGTTTGCATTTCGTCCTCCTTCTTTACTTCGTCGGTTTTTTCAGCGGGCGAAGCCATTTTCACAATCGATGCTATAAACTTTTGCGCGAACACCGAAAACTTTTCTTTGTTTTTGAGTTTAGCGTTGACTACCGTTTTGGCACGTGTAAAAAACCGTTAACGGTACCAACTACAAACTTCATTTGCCCGAATTCGGTTCAGTGGATGGAAAAGTGCTGACAACTGTACCATTTAATAGAAATGACCCAAAACTCTGCCGATTTTGACAAATGGCACAGAAAATCAAAGGGGAGCTCTACAGCTCTGCTCAAAAGCGTAAATCAAAATGAAATCCGATCAAAATTCGGCGCAAATTAATTTATTTATTTTAATTTTTATTCGAAAATCGAGAAATGTCTCACAAAGCCTCAATTGTGCCAAACTTCATACCGAAAAAAAAAATTGTTCTTCACTTAAAAAGTCCCCGTATCCCCGTGACATAACACCATCTGGAACTGTCACCTGTCAAACACAAAAAATTTTTTTTCCCCACAACCGGCCCGGGTAATTTTCGATTTTTAAACGCTTTTCCTGCGCGGTCTTAAGCACCGTTTGGAAAATGTAAACAAATTCCCGAACAACAGCGAAAAACCCAGCGTATATTAATCCGACAGTGGAATTTTTTTTGTGCCGATAGAAAATGGGAGCGAACAAATCAAAAGTATGTCCGAATGTTCTAACCTTGGAACGAAGTGTCCGCCGTTTTTCGTGCGATTTTCGCGGACGGCGCGGGCCAAGTAATTCTGTTTCTGTTTTTTGAATTGTAGGAATCGCAGCAGCATCGAATGCCGTCGTCGTCGTCGCCGGCTCCGAACCGCAGGGCTAAGCGGGATCTTGACTTGTCGGCGTTTCCGGTATGTTGTGGTCGTTCCGCTTTTTCTAGTTTTATGCTTAAACGGAATTCTCCTTGTTGGTAGGCACGCGTCGATTACGTGCACGTTTCCGGCTTGAATCGAACCCGGGACGATTATGTCGGGCGCGCGGCACGCGGTCTCTTCAATGCCCGGACTTTTCAGGATGTTTTGCTCGAATGTAATCAGTAAGTTGTTGACCACGATTTACCCGAGTTTTTCTCATCCGTTCCCCCCTCCACCCAGCGCACGCAACTACCTAAACGATCTGGGCATCTACAAGGACATTCGCGTACACATCGACGTTAGCCGCGGACCGAACGCCACACCGAACGGCTACGATATCACCTTTACGGGGACCGAATTGTCGCGAATTTTGGGCGCTGTCGGGACCGAGGTCGGTCAAAACGAAGGCTCGCTCACGATCGAATTGGCCACACCGAATATTTGGGGACGTGGCGAACGGCTGAGCCTGCAGGGCAGCTACAGTAACAGTCGAACGTCCGATGTTACGCTCAAGTTGAGCAAGCCGTTCTTTCATACGGTCCTGGGGGACTATCGGCCCGAGTAAGAGAGCTTAAGGGGGGGGGGGGGGGGCTCTGCCCGGCCCCCGCCCCCTGTTCTTTGTTCCAAACACCTAATCATTTTATTTTCGTTCCGTCAGGTTCTCGTTGGGCGTTTTTCGTCACGAAAATTCCGTGCTGATTAGTGCGTACAAGTCGCAAAATGTCGGACTACTCGCCGAGTTCAACTTTACGTTGCCGTTGTCGGTAATTTTTTTGTTGTTAAACTTGATTCTGTTTGCGCCAATCCACCAATCTTTTTTCTACCCGCATTCAGCTTCAAATCGTCCACTCACTACAATACGAAATGGCATTCCGCGGTATCACAACGCTCGGCAAACAATCGCCATTTTTCGTTCGGGAAAATTGCGGACCGCGAATGGTATCGCTCGTCCGGCACATAATATCGCACGATCAGCGCGACAGTAGTGTTTTTCCGACAAGCGGCCGCTACATTAAGCTTACGAACGAATTGAGCGGACTGGGCGGCGGTGACGTATCCTATCTTCAGGGTAACGTTCATGCCGAAGTCAACGTGCCATTGTTTGCCGGCCTGTCGGCACAGCTAACATCGCGTGTCGGTATTATTGCGAATTGCAACAAAAGAAATCGTGAACCGCCGATTAGTAGCTTCTATACGTTGGGGGGACCGTTAACGTTGCGTGGATTTAAGTACGGGGGCGTTGGACCGCATTCCGATGGATTTGCAATGGGCGCGACTGTAAGTTGACTGAGTAGGCGCCGTGCCATTCGTCTTCTCATCCAATCGTTTCTCTTCTTTTTACAGTCGTATTGGGCTACGGGACTTCATTTATGGGCACCGTTACCGTTCAGCGGACATCTTGGACGCTTCGGGAACAATTTCAAGACGCATTTCTTCTATAATTTCGGCAATTGTAATTCGTTTAGTGCAGGCAAGGCAATATTTCATACTAAATACCGTTCCATTGTTTAACTCCGGCCCCCTTCTTGATTTCTTTCAGATAAAATACGATCGGCTGCCGGTCTTGGAATCGCGATTCGTATCGCCGAACGAGCTCGTATCGAATTCAACTACTGCTATCCGCTTGAGAGACAATCGGGCGATCAAGTTCAATCCGGCTTTCAGTTCGGCATTGGTTACGAGTTCATTTGAAGCAGCGTGTTCCGCCGCTTATTCAATTCCAACTACGAAGCGCTTTATTGTTTTTTCTTTTTTGCTATCGTAATTTTTATCGCCCCCCTTCTCCTGGTCCCGCGTGTGTTCAGCCCCGTTATATTCGTTTTCGTTGTAAATAAACAGCAATTGTATATTTTTAATACAAAGAAAATTTGTCGTCTTTCGATTCCGGATAAGATTACAGCTCGGCTTGGAGATTTACAGCTCCTGCTTGGAGGAGATTACAGCGCTCCACTCTGAAGAAAACAGCAGCAGCTCCTGCTGTTTGCGTTCCAGTTCCTCGGTTTTTCGTTGCTCTTCCTCCGACAGTTTTTGTTCGTTCTGCTGTTTTTTCTGTTCCAGCTGGCGGCATCGCTGTTGATTCTCCATGAATTCCATGAAGTTAAGCTTTTTGCCAGACCCACTGCTACCGTCGTTCTTCTCACATAAGCCGCTTGATCGCTCCAGGACGGACAACTCGGGAACGGATGGCTTGGCTTTTGGCGGAATACAAAAAAAAAATTGGGAATGAAATTTAAGGTCGGAACGTGTGACGCGATAAGTTCACCTGAACCGGAGCGACAGTGAGCACCGGAGGGGGCAGCATCGGGCAATAATCAGACGAAAAGACGGCGCCTCGAACTCTTTTCTTCGTCGTTGGTTTGTCGGGAAAGCCCCCGAACGATTTGCCCACGTTTGGTTCGCCACCGACGGCACCCTCTTCGTCGGCCGTCGGATTTACGTCTGCGCCCGGCATCTGGAATAAAGAAAAGAAACCGTCAGGACCCACACAAAACCGAAATATTTCGCGCTTACCTGCAACAGTTGAATCGCAGGACAACAGTTGAACATTAGCGACGGTTCGGCCACCGACGGCCCTACGGTCGCAGCCTGTAAAAACACCGCAGAATTGTTAGGAAAAAAAACTCGGGGTAGAAACAAAAGTAGAAGACGCGGACAAACCTCCGGGATTCCGGCTACAGCTTGCGGAGCGCTTCGGGGCTCCGAATCCTCGACAAATGTCGTCGGTGGCGGCTTCTTTGGGTTGTTTTTTTTGCCTTGCGTGTTTCTCATCACACGGCTTTTTTTCATTGTTTTTGTTTTTACGAACGCCGATAAAAGATCCGATTCGACTTTATTGGAACGTGCACCGGATTTGGACCAGCACCGCCGAAAAAAACAAACGAACGAAATTTGAATCGACGGCTGCACACTTGTACCAACTGTTCGCCGACAAAGACCTGTTCGCCAGCTTGACGAAACGAAAACTCGCCCGCTTGCAGCCCGAGCAATGATTTCAAGCGACAGTTGCCAGCCCTGTTTTCGTTCAGTTTGACTACGTGCTGCACGAATTCGCCTCAATGCCGAGATTGTGTAATTAAACGAATTGTTGGCGGCCATACGAATTTCGGGAACATACCAACGCTGAGTCTTTGACGTCCAAAATACTCCACTTCCACCTCAATCTTTCGAGTCGAACTCAACGCCATCTTTCGTCTCACGATGACAGCACGGCCGCCATTCGTCAACTTGCCCTAATCGTTCAGTTTTGCGAAAACTTGCTGCTGGCAGCCCGAAAACAGCGGCGACCGTCGAGCCGAATCGCGACGACGAACACGACGACTGCACAATATCAAAAGAAAAAAGAAAAAAAAAGTCGCCGCGAGTATCGTAAAAACCGAGAAAAAAAACGACCACGGCTAAATTCCCAGCAGTTGCTGTTTTCTTCTGCTTTATTTCCCCCCGGGGTTCTTGTTCGCCCCGTCGCCAGGCGAATCCGAAAAATGTAATTTGTTTGTTTCTGGTCGATCGGTTCCCGTTTCTTCTGTGCGTGTCCGCCTAATCGAATTTTCTTCTCGTCGGTCTCGTCGCACACCCGTCGCCCTCTCCCGTGTCCGCCACCTGGGTTTCATGCTTTCTGTTTTGTGTGTGCGATTTTCCTCGCCGTTTTGTTTTCAAGTTGTACGACCGCCGCGATTCAGTGTGTGAAGTTGGCTCGTTTTCGTTTTCGTTTTCTTCATCTTTTTGTTTCGATTTCGCCCCCCCGACCAGGACGAAAAAGTCCCGCGTGCCGCGCGTCCTCCATTCCGTGTGAAAAACTCGCGCGTGCACCCACACACATAAGTTCGGGGGCTCCGCGCGATCAGGACGAACAAAAGGAAAGAAGAAGACGAAAACGAAAAAGGCACAGTTGTCGCCCGTCTGTCCGTTTTCACGCCATTTGTGTGCTTTTTCCGACCCCCGCTTCCCCCGCGTTCGAACGATTGCTGCGCCGTGATTTTGTCCGTGACTCCTTCTCGCCCCCGCCCCTCCCCCCGGGGAGTTAATAGAGCGAGAAAACGCGAAATTCACGGAAATCGTCCCGCGTGGTGTCCGAGCGTGCTTCAGTGGGCCCCACGGAAATTCGCCGCTAGAAACGCAAAGTGTGACACCGACCGAACAGCAGCAGCAGGGCAAATCCCCTTCCCTCCCTCAACTTTGTGAAAAAAGTGCCCCTCCGCGCCCGCTCCGACCTACGCTTCGGTCGTGCAACAGAAATTTTCTCGCGGTCGTGTTTTTTTTTTTTTTTTTTGTGTCCGATGTCGCCGCGGCGCCTCTGCACCCCCTGAAATCAGAATTTTCTTCTTAAACTCTTTCCAGGTTCGCGATAAATCCATCCGAAATTTTCGCAGTGCGTTCGTTTGAGCGGAAATTCGATCGGGACGTTTGAGGCCCCGTCGTTCCCCCGGGATTCCCGTGTCAAAGAAAATTCAGTTTGTTGTTGTTTTTTGTGTGTTTGTTTCGTGGTACGTGATCCGTGCGCCGTGCACGCGAAAACTTGATCTAGCGGGTGGTGGTGTGAGTTTTCGGCGGGGGCGCGCAATTCCGCCTGGGACGTAAAGGAGCCCCGCGCGGCGGCCACACAACGCGAAACAAATGCTGAAAAAAGTGAAGAAACTCGAACACGATTTTGAACGAAGTGTCGTGGTTGTTTTACTGGTGTCGTGAGTGTTAAAAACAGGCCCGACAAGGATTCGAGCCGAGTGGTTTTCTTTTCGCGTTGATCTACGTGCCGTAGGGGCGACCACCCCCGCGCGCGTCCGAGACCTCGGCGCCCCGCGTCACAATGGTCTCGAAAATCGAGAAGCAGACTTTCTGTGATGTAATAATTGCGGCACAAACGGCCGCCAGCGGTGGCCAGACGCCAACGACCCCGCTACAAGCGGCCACAAAAACTCAACAGTCGTCCGGTGCGGCCGCAGCGGTCCTGTCCGTGTCACCGGCAGCGGCACCGTCGTCGTCTGTTCGACGTGGTGCTTCGCTGTCGCCACCGCCGCCCGTCCTTACGCCCCAAGTAGCCCTCGGCGGTATCAGTAAAAACGGCGGATCGGTCGACGCGACGACGACGAAACGGGCAGCTGGTCAGCAAGACGACGGCGATTCGTCCAACGATAGCGGGATGATGGCCGGGTTTCCGGCGGACGATTCAATGCCGCCGCCGCTTGTTGCGGCCGGACAACAGGGCAACAGCAGCCCGACCCTCCAGCAGCAGCAACAACATCCACCGCAGCAGCCGCCTTCCAACTCCAAGCTCCATATTCCGCCGACTTCCTTTTCGCTCAACAAAAACGAAGAGTTCAACTTTATCAAGCCGCCCGAGTGTCTCGTCTTCAGGCCGAACGACGAGGAGTTCAAGAATCCGCTCGCCTACATCAGCAAGATCCGGTCGGTCGCCGAAAAGTTCGGCATTTGTAAAATTCAGCCGCCAAAGGTAAGTGCAAAGTCTTTGTTTAAAACACGCGAAAAAAAGCCTTGGAAATATTTTCCATATTTTTGAAACACTTAACAAACTAAACTTTGATATGTTGCAGTTTGTGTTCAATCCGAATATTTGCCATTTTCCAACGATAACTGCAAAACAAAATTATTTAAAATTTTTTAGTTTTGCTCACTCATTACCAGAACCGCCATGACAGTTCCGTTTGACAATTCTCGTTAAACATGCGAAAAAAAGCTTTGGAATTATTTTTGTATTTTTTAAACATTTATTAAACTAAACTTTGATATGTTGCAGTTTATGTTCAATCCGAATATTTGGCATTTTCCAACGATAACTGCAAAAAAAAATGATTTAAAAATTTTAGTTTTATTCAGTAGATTTTTTTTTTGAACCGCCATGACAGTTTCGTTTGGCATTTCTCGTTACACACGAAAAAGGGAGTTTAAATTCCGAAAAGGGGTGCTTAGCCCTGCAGGGCTGCACGAAGGGTAGTTGGAGCGTAGCGTGCGTCAGTTAAACATGACGGGGATAAGGGAGTTGTAATCCTGGAGCCCGCAGGGCGCCACGAAGGGTAGTTGAAGCCAGTAGTGAGTAGTTCAAGATGGCGGCTCAAATTGTACTGGCCGGATAAAATCGAAAATTTTGAAAACGGTTTTTATTCATTGTTCTACGTCCCAAATAGGAAATTTTTTTATTGTTCACAACAGAAAACATACCAAAGTTGCATTTAGGAAGGAAGTGGAAAATATGAAAAATTCCGTTACGCTACTTTTTGGCTTCGGCGAGATACCGAAAAAAAATTTCCGATTTCATATCAGACAAAGATGGCGGCCGGATGAAATCGAAAATTTTGAAAACGTTTTTAATCATTGTTCCACGTCCCAAATTGGAATTTTTTTTATTGTTAACAACCGAAAACATACCAAAGTTGCATTTAGGAAGGAAGTGGAAATATGAAAAATTCCGTTACGCTACTTTTTGGCTTCGGCGAGATACCGAAAAAAATTTTCCGATTTCATATCAGACAAAGATGGCGGCCGGATGAAATCGAAAATTTTGAAAACGTTTTTAATCATTGTTCCACGTCCCAAATTGGAATTTTTTTTATTGTTAACAACCGAAAACATACCAAAGTTGCATTTAGGAAGGAAGTGGAAATATGAAAAATTCCGTTACGCTACTTTTTGGCTTCGGCGAGATACCGAAAAAATTTTTCCGATTTCATATCAGACAAAGATGGCGGCCGGATGAAATCGAAAATTTTAAAAACGTTTTTATTCATTGTTCTACGTCCCAAATAGCGAAAATTTTTATTGATCACAACCGAGAACATACCAGAGTTTTATTTAGGAAGTAAATAAAAATTATGAAAAATCCCGTTACCGTACTTTTTCGCTTGTGCGTGATAGCGGAAATCCGAAAATCATGTAACGAACTTTTCCCCACAAAACATTGACCAATTTTCAGACATGGACGCCGCCATTTACCGTGGACGTCGACAAGCTTCGCTTCACGCCACGCGTTCAACGTCTCAACGAGCTGGAGGCCAAGACGCGCGTGAAATTAAACTTTCTCGATCAGATCGCCAAGTTCTGGGAGCTGCAGGGTTCGTCGCTGAAAATTCCGATGGTCGAACGAAAGGCGCTCGACCTGTACACGCTGCACCGAATCGTTCAGGAGGAGGGCGGCATGGAGCAGACGACCAAGGAGCGCAAGTGGTCGAAAGTCGCGCAACGAATGGGCTATCCGTCCGGCAAGTCGGTCGGTACGATTCTCAAGGGTCACTACGAGCGGATTTTGCATCCGTTCGATATTTTCACGATTGGTAAGGCGTTGGCGAGTGGCGGAGCCGGAAGCGGTGACGCTGTTGAGGATGACGAAGACGACACGAAGACCAAGCTGGAAACGGAAGTGGACGATCAGGACTACAAGCCGCACGGTATTGTCTCGCGACAGCAAATCACGCCGCCGAACGAGACAACGGCACGACGATCGAAACGGTTCGCGAACAGCTCGACCGCCGGATGTGGCGTCTCCAACTACAGCTACAGCGGCGGCCTGACGTCGCTGGGCGGACATCTGCTGAGCGCGTTCACCCCCGTCAAGGACGAAACGAAGCGCGAAAAGAAGGAAGACGATAATGATCTCAACGCCGCCGCCGGGCCGGATTATCGACGACCGCAGCAAATCTGCGGTGCCGGACCGAAAATGGCCGGCTACAGTACGAAGAGCGGACGGTCACGAATGGCCGGAATGAATGCGGGAGCGGCAGTCGTCAAAGGGACCGCCGCCGCCGCCCATCACAACAACAAGAAACAGAACGATGTCGATCCGCTGGCCAAGTACATTTGCCACATCTGCAATCGGGGCGACATCGAGGAAGCGATGCTTCTGTGCGACGGCTGCGACGACAGCTACCACACGTTCTGCCTGATACCGCCGCTGAGCGATATTCCGAAGGGCGACTGGCGGTGCCCCAAGTGCGTTGTCGAGGAGGTCAGCAAGCCGGTCGAGGCGTTCGGATTCGAGCAGGCGCAGCGCGAGTACACGCTTCAGCAGTTCGGGGAGATGGCCGATCAGTTCAAGGCCGACTACTTTAACATGTCCGTGCACCTCGTGCCGACGGAGCTGGTCGAGCGCGAATTCTGGCGAATTGTATCGTCAATCGATGAGGACGTGACGGTTGAATACGGCGCCGATTTGCACACAATGGATCACGGTTCCGGCTTCCCGACCAAGAGCTCGCTGTACCTGCTGCCCGGTGATCAGGAGTACGCCGAATCCAGCTGGAACCTGAACAATCTGCCGCTGCTGGAAGAGTCGATACTGGGGCACATCAATGCCGACATAAGCGGCATGAAGGTGCCGTGGATGTACGTCGGGATGTGCTTTGCGACGTTCTGCTGGCACAACGAGGATCACTGGAGCTACTCGATCAACTACTTGCATTGGGGCGAGCCGAAAACGTGGTACGGTGTGCCCGGCTGTAAGGCCGAGGCGTTCGAGGAGACCATGAAGAGTGCCGCGCCCGAACTGTTCCAGTCGCAGCCCGATCTCCTGCACCAGTTGGTCACGATCATGAATCCGAATATTCTGATGAATGCCGGCGTTCCGGTCTACCGGACGGATCAGCATGCGGGCGAGTTTGTTATAACGTTTCCGCGTGCGTATCACGCTGGCTTCAATCAGGGCTATAATTTTGCGGAGGCGGTGAACTTTGCGCCAGCTGATTGGGTAAGTTTCTGGACGGGGTGGTTTTGTTGTTCGGTTCTAATTGAGGGGTTGTTGTTTTCAGATGAAAATGGGCCGTGAATGCATCAACCACTACTCGACATTGCGGCGATTTTGTGTGTTCTCGCACGACGAGCTGGTCTGTAAGATGGCGCTCGATCCGGACAAGCTGAATCTGGGCATTGCCACCGCTTGTTACTTGGACATGGCCGAAATGGTCGATTCCGAGAAGAAGCTGCGCAAGTCGCTGCTTGATTGGGTAGAGTTTTGTTGCTTTTCTTTCAGTAGTTTGGGTCTAAAGAGGGGGGTTTACTTTCAGGGCGTGACCAAGGCCGAACGTTCGGCTTTCGAGCTGATCCCGGACGACGAACGACAGTGCGAATCGTGCAAGACGACCTGTTTCCTATCGGCTGTGACGTGCACGTGTACAACCCTCATAGTATGCCTCCGTCACTACACGGAACTGTGCGAATGCTCGCCGGACAAACACACCCTCAAGTATCGGTACACGCTCGACGAACTGCCGCTCATGCTCAAGAAGCTGAAGGTCAAGGCCGAAAGTTTCGAGAACTGGCTATCGAAAGTTCGGGACGTTCTCGATCCGAACACGCCGACTGCAATAACGCTCGAAGATCTACAGGAACTGGCACAGGAGGCCGAGGACAAGAAGTTTCCCAGCTCGATACTCCTCGAACGGCTCAATTCGGCGGTTTTGGAAGCGGAAAAATGCGTGACGGTGATACAACAGTTGGACATTAACAAGATGCGGACACGGACGCGAAATTCAAGCGATGCGGCCAAGTACAAGTTGACGCTCGACGAGCTTGAGATGTTTGTTCAGGAGATCGATAATCTGTGCTGCATCATTCAGGAGGGACAGAGCGTGCGCGAGCTTCAGGCTCTGGGCAAGGAGTTTCTCGAGACGGCACAGCAGCTGCTCAGCGAGCCGATCTACAAGGCGGACGAGCCGGACATTGAGAAGATCATCGAGGAGGGCTCGACTCTGTGCATCGAACTGCCCGAGATCAAGCTGCTCAAGGATCGATTGCAGCAAGTCAACTGGTACAATCGCGTTCGCGAGTTTCGCGATGCGCAAGAGAAGATCCCGATTGCCGATATTCACAACTTCCTCAAGGAAGGCTTAAGTATTACCCCCGATACGACCATCGAGAAGGAACTGTACGAACTCCAGGAGATTCTGATGAGCGTCGAAGATCTGGAAATAGTTGCGAAGCGATGCTTCGAAAGCGACACGCAGCACGAGCTGCCCGAAATCGAGCTGCTGCTGGAGCGGGCCGACGAGCTGGAAGGTGAACTGCCGTCGCAAGCGGCCCTAAAAGATGCCGTCAAGAAGGCCAAGGAATGGCTACAAATCGTCGAGATTCTCCAGTCGAACGAAAGCTATCCGTACTTTCATACGCTCGAGAGTCTCGTCAATCGCGGCAAGAATATCCCGTTTCAACTGGAAGAGCTGAAACGAATGGAAGAGCATCTGACCAGCGCACGATCGTGGAAGGAGCGAACATCGCGGACATTCCTCAAGAAGCAGACCGCCTTTAATCTGCTCGACGTCCTGTCGCCGCGTGCCGAGCCCGTCATGTACGGCTCGAAGCTGAAGAAGAAAGCAATGGAGGAGCAGTTCAACGAGGAAATGAGCCCGGTACAAATGGTGAACGCTTTTAAGAATGCCGAAGAGAAGGAAATCATGGAAATGCGACAGTTGCGCAAGCAGAACATGGAAAAGAATCCCGCCGAGGACAAGTACTGCAAGTGTAAACGGAAATTCCAGGGACTGATGTATCAGTGTCAATTATGCAAGGATTGGTTTCACGAATCGTGCGTACCGCCACCGAAAAATACCGTACGACCGCGTCCCAACAACACAACGACACCGTCGAATGCGCTGACCGTGCCGCAATTGAATACGCGCGAAAAGGATCGCGAACCGAAATACTTGTGTCAGTCGTGTATGCGTTCGCGTCGTCCACGCCTCGAAACGATTCTATCGTTGCTTGTTTCGTTGCAACGGCTGCCGATACGATTGCCCGAGGGCGAAGCGTTGCAGTGTCTGACCGAGCGAGCGATGAACTGGCAGGATCGCGTGCGGCAAGCTTTCTCCACGGAAGATGTCGTCTCGGCGCTCGCTCTACTGTCGAATATATCGCAGAAGAACAGTTCGTCCGGTTTGGATTGTAAGCTGGGAACGGCCGACAGCCTGCTGGACGACTATCCGAAACATGATGGTCGCGGTAAGCGACGATCTATGGCCGCGTCACGCGTTCGCAATGCTTCGGACGATGAAATGGACACGAGTTCGGAAGATGAGAGCTTTGCGATCGGTACACGGGGCACGATCGGAACATCGTCGATTATTAATTCGGGCGATGATAGTTCGCCGTCGTCGCCAACGTAAGTTCGGCTTGGTTTACCGTAAATGGGGCCTCTAATCTATGTTTTGTTTTTTTTTTCCGTTTTCTAGAAAAATTGAACATGCCTATTCGGTTCCCGTGCCGCATGTGATTTCAAGCGGTGGCAGCAGCTTTAGTAAATTGATCAGCGGCTTGGGATCGCCCCTATCCAAGGCCGATATGCCCCTAATTACGCTGTCGAAGGTGACACGCGAGGCGCTCGAGCTACTTATGATGGAAGGTGATCTAATGGAAGTATCGTTGGACGAAACGCTGCACATATGGCGGATTTTGAATGCTGCTAAGCCGTCCATCTCAGACTTGGCATACATTCACTATAAGTTTAAAATTGTGGTAGGTGTTTCGCGGGGTGCGTTCTTGTTTGCTTTTGTTACTAATATCGTTGTGTTTCCGCAGCCACCAACAAATGATATTCTAGTCACAAGTAATAGGAAAAAACGACGGTCTGAAGAAAATTTTGCATCGCAGGCGGCGAAAAGATCAAATAAAAGTAAGATTGATAGATTCCCCCCCCCCCCCCCCCCCGGTCCCTCCCCCTAAAATTGACAATAATTACCGTTGTTTTTCTCTCGCCCAACCTTCAAGCAGACCAGCTATCAACGAATTCCAATTTAACAGTATCGACGTCATCACCGAATAATGCAACGGGTATTACGAACGCATCACAGCAAAATGTTGGACCCGCGACGAAAATGAAGCGAGGACGTAAAATGAAACTGGTCACAAAAGAAACGGACGCGTCCATTACTGTGTCGACGAGCACCGTGGTCAGTTCGCCGAGTGCAACCGGTGGCGGAGTACCCGAAACGAAGAAGCGTAAGCGTGGCAAGAAGGCAACGCGACAGGAACAAATTGCTGCAATGGTTGCAGCTTCGACATCGGACGACGACGAGGAATGCAGCGCTGCAAATTGTGCTAGACCGTCAGGTTGGTTTCTTTTATTTTACCCCTCTTTCCCACCCCAGACTTAACTAATGTCTTGTTTTCTTTTCCTCCCATCGAAAAGGACGAGAAGTCGACTGGGTACAATGTGACGGTGGCTGTAACAAGTGGTTTCACATGTACTGCGTTGGTCTCGACAAAGATCAGATCAAACCGGACGACGATTTCATATGCAAACGATGTAAGAAGACTGCAGCTGCGGCCGCTGTTTCGACGACGACGACAACGGCAGCATCGATAGATTCCGGAGCGACAACGGCCGCGATCGGTGATTCGTCACCGGCAACACCAACGTCCAATTCGAAGGAATCGGAAACGGCGACAACGACGACGACAGCACCATCCCCTGTTACAAACATTAGTAATAGTAATAGTAGTAGTGGAGGAGGGGGTGGCGGAAGGGGTACGCGACAAAAAACTACCAACACAATCGCGTCCTCACAGATACCGATTAAAAACAATAGCGGTAACAGTAGCAGTACAATTAGTAATAGTAACAGTGAGAAGAAAATTGATTGTGATTTTGATACGAAAAAAACAACAGACGACGATGAAGGGGGCGATCAGGTCGACGACCTTGCAGTATCGTCAACAGAAAGCACAACGGCTGCGGCTACAGCACCATCATCGGAAGGCACGACAACGAACGTTGCTTCTCCGCTCAATTCATCTCCAAAGTCGTCGTCCGCAACAACCACCACCATTACCACACCAACCACAACCCCTGTGAAACAAGCTTCATCAAGCTAAGCGGATATATTTAACTACAACTACTTTAATCCCTTCTCTCACACAACAAAAAAAAAAAAAAAACCCCTTTCCCACTCCTCCAACCTCGGTTTTGCTTTCGATTCGATTTTTTACGGTTTTGTTTTAAGTTAACTTCCGTTTCCAAATTTATTGTAACGAAACTAAAAACAGCTTTCCATTGTAAATAAGATTTTTTTCTTTTAAGCTTGAAAACAAAATCATGATGAATTTTCGATTATACAAAGAAATGTCTGTTTTTTTTTTAAGCCTGAAACAAAATCATGATGAAATTTCGATTATTTACAGAGATGTTTTCTTTTCTTTTTTTTTTAAAATTTTAATTTACAAACAAAGCGCTTTTGCTTTTAACTTTTTATCGTGAGAAATAGAACTCCCAGTTAGAAATTATGAAAGAAATGGGAAAGTTTGTATAAAGATTGTTCGTTCTTATTAGTATAAGTAAAAAAAAACAAACAAACGTATTTAAGCAAACAAAAACAAAAAAAATATCGACGCGACTTAAATTAAGTAGTTTTACACATCCAAAACACACACAGCTACAATCCCAACTACCTCGCTAACAAATTCACAAAATATCCTTTTATAAAAAAAAAAAAAACATCGCACCACCCTCCCTCCACCCACCCGAACCCATATCATTTACCCTTGCCCAAAAAAATCGAGTTGTTATTTATTAGCTGAACGCTCTACCGAAAAAGTTGATGTTTTCCTTTGTTTTCTTTCTTTACCCTTCCCCCCTTCGACCCCAAAACACGCGTGTATCGCTTTCTTTTCCTCGTCCCCCCCCCCCCACCCCCTTATCAATGTTAAAATCGCACGAACAATTTTTAGCACGTGCTTTGCCTGATGTATATCGTCGCGAGAGGGTGGGTAAGACGGGGAGGGGGCGGGAGATTCGATCGAGTCTAGTTTCTAATTAAGTGTAGTCCTAAGGTGAAAATAATAATAAAAAAAAAAAAACAAAACAAATCTATTTGAAATATTTAATTATAATAACAAAAAAAAGAATAAAAGCTGCCTTTTTTTCTCTCTCTGTTTGTTTTTTCAAGCCCTGCAGCCGGCTTCCCTCTGTCACACACATACCCCACCCTCCCCCGCTGTCTCGACAAGAAAAACAACTGCTTTCCCGTGTTTCTGTTTTTTAATCGTCGATGACGTCATCACATTACGTTAAATGCGTAAATTCACCGGGAAAAAAAATGTGGTTTCATGATCTCACCGCACATTGTCTTGAATTTCAAATTTTTTTTCCCGCGCACGCTTCGTTGTGTAAAATCGCCGCGGCGTCGGCACCCATTCAAACGATCTGAAGCGGCGGCGGCTGTCGTGATGATGTCATACAGAGCTCACGCCGCCTGTTTTAACTATTAAAAATAGTTTCTTACGTCATACGATGACATCATTTAAGCCCCCGGGAAATATTCGTTAAGTTTCGTTTGTCTCGCTCTCGCCGAGCCTTTTAAATCGCAACGGAAAACAATGTGACGTCATCGCTTGAACCCGTCTTGAACATAAATCGACGTAATTAGAGCAGTGCAGCTGGATGCGGTTGCCGTCAGTGCGAAAGAGCCCGACGACATGTTTTCGAGAAGATAGTTTTGAACCGTAGTGTACAAGTGACTGTGGCGCCACCGGTCCTTTCGTTCAGTTGACTGTCGTTCGCGTTTAAATTTGCTTGGTTTTGCGCTCGCCTTTTCGATATTCGCGTTATGTTCACTTGTTCGGCTTTTGATTTAACGACCAGGGATTTTTTTTTTGCCGGCCCCCACTGCCCCGCTGCGCCTTTAAACAAGCACGAAAAATCGAAATTCAAAAAACTTTCGTCAAGTTTTGCGCGCGGTTGTTCGTTGAGTTTTTTATTCGCGCGGCTAGCGTGTTTCGTAGTCGGCCATTTGTCGCCAGTTCGCAGTGGGAGAGTAAAGAAGACGATTGTGTGTCAGGTCGCTAGTCAGAAAAAAAAAAAAATCGAAGAAGTTTTTTTCCCAAGTGAATTTCGTTTTTTGCGGCGTTTTTTTCTCCCGTCATAACGGCGTTTTGTTGTTCGCTTGAAGTGCGTGCGTTTGTTCCTTACCTGTGTGTCGGCACGGTCGTTCCTCCCCCCTTTTCCCCCTCGCGGACTGTGTGAAAAGAAATTCCAGAGTTTTGTGTAGTGCGTGCGCGACGCGACGATGGCAACGAAAGGCAAAAAGTTGGGTACGCCCGTTTCGACGGGCGGCGGCGGCACGCCAATCCCGGGATCATCGACGCCGATACCGCTTTTGCGGCCGGGCAGCCCGCTGAGCCCGACGCGACACAGTCGTCTCGCCGAAAAGGCCGAACTTCAGGGCCTGAACGATCGCCTCGCGTGCTACATCGATCGCGTTCGAAATTTAGAAACGGAAAACTCACGGCTCACGCTCGAAGTGCAAACGACACGCGAGACTGTCACGCGCGAAGTTTCCAACATCAAGTCGATGTACGAGCACGAGCTGAGCGATGCGCGGAAATTGCTGGATGAGACGGCGCGCGAAAAGGCCAAGTTGGAAATTGATACGAAGCGCCTGTGGGAGGAAAATGACGAGCTCAAGGCCAGGTAAGTGTCGGGCCGGCCGGTCCCCATTCAAAATAGCAGCTTTCTTTGACATTAAGCCGAGTAGCCGCCGCCGCTGACGCCGTTGTTCCAGGGCGCGCGTCTTTTTCGGAATTTTCCCGGGACAAGTGCCCGCCCTGCCGCCGACGCCTCCGCATCTGTCAAGTGCGTCTGACGCGTGATTTTCGGTTTTTGGGAAAACGAAAACAAGGGAGGGTGGCCGCGCGCAGCCTAGTTTCTTCACAACGGGTGTGGCGGCAAGCCGGGGCTGGTTCAGTAAACATCGCATCAGTAAACATCGCTAAAGCAACAACAAAGCGGCGGTTGTGACAGGCGGCGATAATTTTGTTTACTTTGATGCGGGACTGGACTTTTTTTTCTCGGTTTGAATAGGAATAGGGGCGCAAGGAGTCCCTAACGGTTCAGTGCGCACCAATTACCGAGTCTCTAGGTCCCCGTTTCTCCCCTCCACCCGTCGAACCGCATTAATTTCTCTCGCGCCCTTGGCCACTATTTTCGAAAGATGACGACATTTCTTTTTCGGGTCCGCCGTTTGCGTGTTTTATGATGACAAAATTTATTAGCGTGTCGCTTGTGGACGGGGGGTGCGGTGGGACTGGACGGGCGGCTGGTTTTTTATCGCGATTGTGCGGCGGAGGGGCGGTGGGTTGACGGAATTGCGTAAGCGAGGCTGTGGAGGTCGCGGTCGGTTCGTGAAGCTCGAAACCGGTCTTTTTTGTCGCGATGGAGCCGCCGAAGGTCAACGGCCCCCCACAGTGGATGAATGCGGTGGCCATGTGTGAAGAGAACCCCCTTCCCCCCTTCCCTCGTTTGCTTGCGCTCCCTCTGCTTCCGTTTTCGTGACATTGTGATGATATCATCGGCACCGATAGTTGCGACAAGGCCTAGTTGTGGCCGGACGGCAGGGCCTGGTTAATTTAGGCGATGACGGAATGTGTTGCGGGGGTGGGGCTGCGGGGGAATTGAAGCAACGGGCACGTTTTGTTGGTTTTCGCGGGCCGTGGAATCGATTTTCTGTCGATGGGAAAGTTAACAGGCACATGAAAATGATTTTCTTGAGTTCTGAGGCCAGCAATGATTTTCTCTCTCCTCTCTCGTTTCAGGCTCGAAAAGAAGCTCAAAGAGCTTATGATTGCGGAGAATAGCGCGCGCGTCTACGAATCTCGTTGCACCGAACTGACCGGCAAATACAATACGGCGTGTGCGGACCGCAAGAAGGCCACGGACGAGGCAAAGGAGCTCGAAAAGGAGAACGATCGGCTGCGCAAGCAGCTGGACGAGGCGCGTAAACATCTCGAGGACGAGACACTGGCCCGTGTCGATCTCGAGAATACGGTCCAGTCGTTACGCGAAGAGCTCACCTTCAAGGATCAGATACACTCGCAAGAGTTGTCCGAGACGCGTACGCGGCGCCAGGTCGAGATCAGCGAAATCGATGGCCGCCTCTCCGAACAGTACGAGGCAAAGTTGCAGCAGTCGCTGCAAGAGTTGCGCGATCAGTACGAGGGACAGATGCGCGCGAATCGCGACGAAATCGAAATGCTGTACGAGAATAAGATCAGGAATTTGCAGAGCGCGGCACAACGGAACAGCAATGCAGCGACCAGTGCGATCGAAGAGTTGCGTATGACACGGACTAAAATCGATAGTTTGACGTCGCGAATCGGGGAGCTAGAAGCCACCAATTCGGCCTTGACTGTAAGTATGCAATTGGGTAACGTGGCCGGGCAATGCAACTGACCCCCCCTTCCCCTCTCCCTCTTTCGATTTCAGGGCCGCATTCGTGACTTGGAGAAGATCCTCGACGTCGAACGGAGCCGTCATGCCGACGATGTTGCCATGCTCGAGACAGAATTGTCACGTTTACGCGACGAGATGGCGCAACAGCTCCAAGAGTACCAGGATCTGATGGACATTAAGGTTTCGCTCGATCTCGAACTGGCCGCATACGATAAAATGCTAAAGGGCGAAGAGTACCGGCTGAACATAACGCCGTCGAATACCGCATCGACCAGTGTACTTAGTCAATCGATGCGTACGCGTAATACACCGATTCGTCGGACGCCGTCACGTGCGGTCGGCGGTAAACGCAAACGTACCGTTGTCGAAGAGTCCGAGGATCGTGCCCTGTCCGATTTTACGGTAACCGCTTCGGCAAAGGGTGACATTGAGATTGCCGAAGCCGATTCGGACGGCCGTTTCGTCAAGTTGCACAACAAGAGTAACAAGGAGCTATCGGTTGGCGGATGGCAATTGGTTCGTACGGCCGGCGCTAACGAGACAACCTTCAAATTTCATCGATCGGTTAAGATCGATGCCGGCGGTTTTATAACGGTCTGGTCATCGGATACGGGCGTTACTCACGAACCGCCCACTAATATCGTTATGAAGCAACAGAAATGGTTCGTTGGCGACAACATGAAGACACATTTGCTGAACAGCGACGGAGAGGTTAGTGTTTCCCACCCCAGGGTGCCATGTAACCCATTAAATGTTTTTTTTTTTTTTTTGCCCCCATACAGGAAGTTGCCGGATCCGAACGCGTTAAAGTAACAATTTCCAGTCATGCATCACGTCATCGGGAATCAGGCGGAAGTGGCTATCATCCTGGCGGCGAAGAACTTTATCATCAGCAGGTACGAGCATCATCTAATTCATCTTCTGTTGGGGTACGACGATTTATATCTTTTTGAATTTCGAACGGATAAAAAAAAAATTTCCCTTTATTTTTATATATTTTTTTCGTTCACCCACTCTCCGAAAAATTTATAGCGCTCATTCTGGTTGTGGTGAAAAAAAAAACGAAAACAAAAACAAAAAAAAAATGAAAACAAAAACACGTCCCTGACAAGGGGAATCAAACGTGTATTTTGTGTGGTACGGTGAGAGGAAGGAGGAACGAGTTCAAATTACAACAAAAATAAATCTTATTTCTAATCAAAAATATCCAAATGGAATGTGCTGCGCCCGGCGAGAGAGCAGCAAACACAACTTTCAGCCTCCCTATGTAGACCTAGTAAATCTTTTTCAACTATTACAAAAAAAAAAACAAACAGCTTTAAAAATATCCAGCGCAACATTCTACAAATGCCCGGAACAAATGTACGAATATTTCTAGTTATTTTTTCTTTCGTTCTTGCTTCCTTTTAACTTGTAAACGCATTTAACTTTAAATTAAGCGTCTTCTTCTTCTGTTTTTAACTATTCGGTGGTGTGTAATATTCTGGTGGCTTTATTATTTTCGTTTTTCTATTTTTAAGCAGCCCAAGGCATTCATTCCTCCCAGTTTTCCACGCGTGTTTTTAAATTAAACGGTTAAAAGTAATCACAACCAGTTAAGGAGCCACGGTAGAGTTCCTTGTTCAAATCGGAAAGTTTTCGTTGTTTGTTGTTTGAGGGGGAATAGGTGCTTTGCTATTAAAATAATGTTGATGCATGTTTAAGCTTAACGAAAAAAAAAATAAAAAAATCAAATGCTGCTAGTAGCTTAACTTCAATTCTGTTTTAGTTTTAAGCTTCATAGTTGTTTTTGTTACTAATGCGAAACGTTTGTTTCGCTTTCTGTTTCCGTTATCGTTTCAGGGTGAACCACAAGGCGAAGAGAAATGTCGCATAATGTAAGAAGACATCGATCAAATCATCCCTCCGTCTTGTCCGAGAGCCTAATGTTCTTCTTTTTTTTATATTTAAATATATTTTAAATCATGAAATACGTCGAAATTAGAGACCCTAACTCTGTTTTCGACAAAAAATTAACGTTTAATACTTATGAGATCGTGAAAACAGAAAATTCTCGTCCTTTTCGACCTTTTTACTGTTTGTCAGCTCTCACGTTCAGTTCTTCTTAGTTCTATGATTAATTGTTCAGTCAATCGTGCGTTTAAAATCTAACACTCATTTCGAATTATTTTCCTGTAAAGATTAGGCGACTAAATTGCGTTAAAAAAAAAAAAAAACAAAAAACAAAACGCCAGAATTATATTTTATAATAAAAAACACGTTAAACTTAAATCTAAGTCAGAGTTAATTGAAATTATCATTGTAGTCCGTTTTGGCCGATCAAATTGTTAATAGATGGTTCAATTCGTGAACAAAAGGAATTCAGCTTAAGAATTTCGAAATTTATGTAGAAAAAAAAGCAACTATTGTGTCTTATGTTCGTTAGAAGCAAAAAAAAAAATCCCATAATTTTCGTTAAGGAAACGATCGAAGAGAAGAGGGGCCCAGTCATTGTCCCGCCTACAGCTCGACGAATCGGAAGGACCGCCTACTTTTCATCGTCTCCTTCGCCCCATACTCCACCCCCCCCCCCCCCCTTTCCTGTATTTACGCTATATTTGTTACAATTTAATTTACAAGAAATATAACAACACAAAACAGAAATAAAATTTGATAAGAATATGTCAGCTGTTTTCAATTAAAAAACAAAGAACCTTGAATTTTCGTTCTTTTTTCAGCGTTCTCGGCCAGTTTGAGCTGTTGAGCCATTAATGTTGGCCGTCGCGCCATTGAATTGGGTTTTCTGGGCCGTCGAGCTATTGAATTGGTCTTTGGGGGCTGTAGCGCCATTGGATTGGGTTTTCTGGGCCGTCGCGCCATTGAACTGGGCTTTTTGGGCTGACGAGCCATTGAATTGATCTTTCGGGGCTGTGGCGCCATTGGATTGGGCTGTAGCGCAATTGAATTTGGCTTTAGGGATTGTAGCGCCATTGAATTATGCTTTAAGAAATTTTAACGCGATTAAATAAATGCGATCGGGGCCGAAAATGATACAGAACTGCATACTGCGCCATCTATTGAGAAATTGAGGTACCAAGGACACAAACCGGAACAATTACGATCATTCGGAACCGGAAATTGTGAATTGCGCCCTCTGTCGGGGTATGGCGGTAGCAAGGACACTAAATAGAGAACAGTTAAAATAAGTCGGGACCCGGATTTCATTCTGAACGAAAATTTTATTTTTGAAATCTGTTTGCTGATTTGAAAAGGGGACACCCGTACCTTTAATTTAAGCCCACATTCGTCAAAATCGGACCACAGGAACAGAATTTCGAAAAATCGCCCCAAAAAATGCCAAGGGGTTTAGTGGCATATTTTTTGAAAATTAATTAGTCGGGACCCTATTTTAATTCTGAACGAAAAATCGCGCCCTCTGCCGTCGCAAAAAATTAGCAAGGACAAAGACTACTTTAAATTTATTTAGTCGGGACCCTGTTTTAATTCTGAACGAAGAATCGCGCCCTGTGACGTCGAGTGGAGTTAGCAAGGACACAGACTAGTTTAAATTTAATTAGTCGGGACCCTGTTTTAATTCTGAACGAAGAATCGCGCCCTGTGACGTCGCGTGGAGTTAGCAAGGACACAGACTAGTTTAAATTTAATTAGTCGGGACCCTGTTTTAATTCTGAACGAAGAATCGCGCCCTATGACGTCGCGTGGAGTTAGCAAGGACACAGACTAGTTTAAATTTAAATAGTCGGGACCCTATTTTAATTCTGAACGAAGAATCGCGCCCTGTGACGTCGAGTGGAGTTAGCAAGGACACAGACTAGATTAAATTTAATTATTCGGGACACTGTTTTAATTCTGAACGAAGAATCGCGCCCTGTGACGTCGAGTGGAGTTAGCAAGGACACAGACTAGTATAAATTTAATTAGTCGGGACACTGTTTTAATTCTGAACGAAGAATCGCGCCCTGTGACGTCAAGTGGAGTTAGCAAGGACACAGACTAGTATAAATTTAATTAGTCGGGACACTGTTTTAATTCTGAACGAAGAATCGCGCCCTGTGACGTCAAGTGGAGTTAGCAAGGACACAGACTAGTTTAAATTTAATTAGTCGGGACACTGTTTTAATTCTGAACGAAGAATCGCGCCCTGTGACATCGAGTGGAGTTAGCAAGGACACAGACTAGTATAAATTTAATTAGTCGGGACCCTGTTTTAATTCTGAACGAAGAATCGCGCCCTGTGACGTCAAGTGGAGTTAGCAAGGACACAGACTAGTATAAATTTAATTAGTCGGGACACTGTTTTAATTCTGAACGAAGAATCGCGCCCTGTGACGTCAAGTGGAGTTAGCAAGGACACAGACTAGTTTAAATTTAATTAGTCGGGACACTGTTTTAATTCTGAACGAAGAATCGCGCCCTGTGACGTCAAGTGGAGTTAGCAAGGACACAGACTAGTATAAATTTAATTAGTCGGGACCCTGTTTTAATTCTGAACGAAGAATCGCGCCCTGTGACGTCAAGTGGAGTTAGCAAGGACACAGACTAGTATAAATTTAATTAGTCGGGACACTGTTTTAATTCTGAACGAAGAATCGCGCCCTGTGACGTCAAGTGGAGTTAGCAAGGACACAGACTAGTATAAATTTAATTAGTCGGGACCCTGTTTTAATTCTGAACGAAGAATCGCGCCCTGTGACGTCAAGTGGAGTTAGCAAGGACACAGACTAGTTTAAATTTAATTAGTCGGGACACTGTTTTAATTCTGAACGAAGAATCGCGCCCTGTGACGTCAAGTGGAGTTAGCAAGGACACAGACTAGTATAAATTTAATTAGTCGGGACCCTGTTTTAATTCTGAACGAAGAATCGCGCCCTGTGACGTCAAGTGGAGTTAGCAAGGACACAGACTAGTTTAAATTTAATTAGTCGGGACCCTGTTTTAATTCTGAACGAAGAATCGCGCCCTTTGACGGCGTATAAAAGTAGCAAGGACACAAACAAGCAAAAATTAATAAGTCGGGACCCGAAAAAAAACGTGAAAAAGACGATCCGTATGCAAATGGTTTTTTGGCTCTCCTGGCCGCAAAAACTTTTATTTTTTAAATCTGTTTGCTGATTTGAAAAGGGGACACCCGTACCTTTAATTTAAGCCAACATTCGTCAAAATCGGACCACAGGAACAGAATTTCGAAAAATCGCCCCAAAAAATGGCAAGGCATTTTTTTTGAAAATTCAAAATTTGAAATTTTTCCAAATGCTACATGAAATGAAAGGGGGGCTCAACAGCTGCTCGAAACTGTTACCTAAATTGAAATCCGATCAAAATTGGCGGAGTTAAGGCCAAAAACGTGGAAAAAAACCGTTAAATTTGGCAACTCTTCTTTTCGCTCTCCTGGCCACAAAAAATTTTATTTTTTAAATCTGTTTGCTGATTTGAAAAGGGGACACCCGTACCTTTAATTTAAGCCAACATTCGTCAAAATCGGACCACAGGAACAGAATTTCGAAAAATCGCCCCAAAAAATGGCAAGGCATTTTTTTTGAAAATTCAAAATTTGAAATTTTTCCAAATGCTACATGAAATGAAAGGGGGGCTCAACAGCTGCTCGAAACTGTTACCTAAATTGAAATCCGATCAAAATTGGCGGAGTTAAGGCCAAAAACGTGGAAAAAAACCGTTAAATTTGGCAACTCTTCTTTTCGCTCTCCTGGCCACAAAAAATTTTATTTTTTAAATCTGTTTGCTGATTTGAAAAGGGGACACCCGTACCTTTAATTTAAGCCAACATTCGTCAAAATCGGACCACAGGAACAGAATTTCGAAAAATCGCCCCAAAAAATGGCAAGGCATTTTTTTTGAAAATTCAAAATTTGAAATTTTTCCAAATGCTACATGAAATGAAAGGGGGGCTCAACAGCTGCTCGAAACTGTTACCCAAATTGAAATCCGATCAAAATTGGGGGAGTGGGTGCCAAAAACGTGGAAAAAAACCGTTAAATTTGGCAACTCTTCTTTTCGCTCTCCTGGCCACAAAAAATTTTATTTTTTAAATCTGTTTGCTGATTTGAAAAGGGGACACCCGTACCTTTAATTTAAGCCAACATTCGTCAAAATCGGACCACAGGAACAGAATTTCGAAAAATCGCCCCAAAAAATGCCAAGGGGTTTAGTGGCATTTTTTTGAAAATTCAAAATTTGAAATTTTTCCAAATGCTACATGAAATGAAAGGGGGGCTCAACAGCTGCTCGAAACTGCAAACCAAATTGAAATCCGATCAAAATTGGGGGAGTGGGTGCCAAAAACGTGGAAAAAACCGTTAAATTTGGCAACTCTTCTTTTCGCTCTCCTGGCCACAAAAAATTTTATTTTTTAAATCTGTTTGCTGATTTGAAAAGGGGACACCCGTACCTTTAATTTAAGCCAACATTCGTCAAAATCGGACCACAGGAACAGAATTTCGAAAAATCGCCCCAAAAAATGCCAAGGGGTTTAGTGGCATTTTTTTTGAAAATTCAAAATTTGAAATTTTTCCAAATGCTACATGAAATGAAAGGGGGGCTCAACAGCTGCTCGAAACTGTTACCCAAATTGAAATCCGATCAAAATTGGGGGAGTGGGTGCCAAAAACGTGGAAAAAAACCGTTAAATTTGGCAACTCTTCTTTTCGCTCTCCTGGCCACAAAAAATTTTATTTTTTAAATCTGTTTGCTGATTTGAAAAGGGGACACCCGTACCTTTAATTTAAGCCAACATTCGTCAAAATCGGACCACAGGAACAGAATTTCGAAAAATCGCCCCAAAAAATGCCAAGGGGTTTAGTGGCATTTTTTTTGAAAATTCAAAATTTGAAATTTTTCCAAATGCTACATGAAATGAAAGGGGGGCTCAACAGCTGCTCGAAACTGTTACCCAAATTGAAATCCGATCAAAATTGGGGGAGTGGGTGCCAAAAACGTGGAAAAAACCGTTAAATTTGGCAACTCTTCTTTTCGCTCTCCTGGCCACAAAAAATTTTATTTTTTAAATCTGTTTGCTGATTTGAAAAGGGGACACCCGTACCTTTAATTTAAGCCAACATTCGTCAAAATCGGACCACAGGAACAGAATTTCGAAAAATCGCCCCAAAAAATGCCAAGGGGTTTAGTGGCATTTTTTTTGAAAATTCAAAATTTGAAATTTTTCCAAATGCTACATGAAATGAAAGGGGGGCTCAACAGCCGCTCGAAACTGCAAACCAAATTGAAATCCGATCAAATATGGCGGAGTTATGGCCAAAAACGTCGAAAAAAACCGTGAAATCTGGCAACTCTTCTTTTCGCTCTCCTGGCCACAAAAAATTTTATTTTTTAAATCTGTTTGCTGATTTGAAAAGGGGACACCCGTACCTTTAATTTAAGCCAACATTCGTCAAAATCGGACCACAGGAACAGAATTTCGAAAAATCGCCCCAAAAAATGCCAAGGGGTTTAGTGGCATTTTTTTTGAAAATTCAAAATTTGAAATTTTTCCAAATGCTACATGAAATGAAAGGGGGGCTCAACAGCCGCTCGAAACTGCAAACCAAATTGAAATCCGATCAAATATGGCGGAGTTATGGCCAAAAACGTCGAAAAAAACCGTGAAATCTGGCAACTCTTCTTTTCGCTCTCCTGGCCACAAAAAATTTTATTTTTTAAATCTGTTTGCTGATTTGAAAAGGGGACACCCGTACCTTTAATTTAAGCCAACATTCGTCAAAATCGGACCACAGGAACAGAATTTCGAAAAATCGCCCCAAAAAATGGCAAGGGGTTTAGTGGCATTTTTTTGAAAATTCAAAATTTGAAATTTTTCCAAATGCTACATGAAATGAAAGGGGGGCTCAACAGCTGCTCGAAACTGCAAACCAAATTGAAATCCGATCAAAATTGGCGGAGTTATGGCCAAAAACGTCGAAAAAAACCGTGAAATCTGGCAACTCTTCTTTTCGCTCTCCTGGCCACAAAAAATTTTATTTTTTAAATCTGTTTGCTGATTTGAAAAGGGGACACCCGTACCTTTAATTTAAGCCAACATTCGTCAAAATCGGACCACAGGAACAGAATTTCGAAAAATCGCCCCAAAAAATGGCAAGGGGTTTAGTGGCATTTTTTTGAAAATTCAAAATTTGAAATTTTTCCAAATGCTACATGAAATGAAAGGGGGGCTCAACAGCTGCTCGAAACTGCAAACCAAATTGAAATCCGATCAAAATTGGGGGAGTGGGTGCCAAAAACGTGGAAAAAACCGTTAAATTTGGCAACTCTTCTTTTCGCTCTCCTGGCCACAAAAAATTTTATTTTTTAAATCTGTTTGCTGATTTGAAAAGGGGACACCCGTACCTTTAATTTAAGCCAACATTCGTCAAAATCGGACCACAGGAACAGAATTTCGAAAAATCGCCCCAAAAAATGCCAAGGGGTTTAGTGGCATTTTTTTTGAAAATTCAAAATTTGAAATTTTTCCAAATGCTACATGAAATGAAAGGGGGGCTCAACAGCTGCTCGAAACTGTTACCCAAATTGAAATCCGATCAAAATTGGGGGAGTGGGTGCCAAAAACGTGGAAAAAACCGTTAAATTTGGCAACTCTTCTTTTCGCTCTCCTGGCCACAAAAAATTTTATTTTTTAAATCTGTTTGCTGATTTGAAAAGGGGACACCCGTACCTTTAATTTAAGCCAACATTCGTCAAAATCGGACCACAGGAACAGAATTTCGAAAAATCGCCCCAAAAAATGCCAAGGGGTTTAGTGGCATTTTTTTTGAAAATTCAAAATTTGAAATTTTTCCAAATGCTACATGAAATGAAAGGGGGGCTCAACAGCTGCTCGAAACTGTTACCCAAATTGAAATCCGATCAAAATTGGGGGAGTGGGTGCCAAAAACGTGGAAAAAAACCGTTAAATTTGGCAACTCTTCTTTTCGCTCTCCTGGCCACAAAAAATTTTATTTTTTAAATCTGTTTGCTGATTTGAAAAGGGGACACCCGTACCTTTAATTTAAGCCAACATTCGTCAAAATCGGACCACAGGAACAGAATTTCGAAAAATCGCCCCAAAAAATGCCAAGGGGTTTAGTGGCATTTTTTTTGAAAATTCAAAATTTGAAATTTTTCCAAATGCTACATGAAATGAAAGGGGGGCTCAACAGCTGCTCGAAACTGCAAACCAAATTGAAATCCGATCAAAATTGGCGGAGTTACGGCCAAAAACGTCGAAAAAAACCGTGAAATCTGGCAACTCTTCTTTTCGCTCTCCTGGCCACAAAAAATTTTATTTTTTAAATCTGTTTGCTGATTTGAAAAGGGGACACCCGTACCTTTAATTTAAGCCAACATTCGTCAAAATCGGACCACAGGAACAGAATTTCGAAAAATCGCCCCAAAAAATGCCAAGGGGTTTAGTGGCATTTTTTTTGAAAATTCAAAATTTGAAATTTTTCCAAATGCTACATGAAATGAAAGGGGGGCTCAACAGCCGCTCGAAACTGCAAACCAAATTGAAATCCGATCAAATATGGCGGAGTTATGGCCAAAAACGTCGAAAAAAACCGTGAAATCTGGCAACTCTTCTTTTCGCTCTCCTGGCCACAAAAAATTTTATTTTTTAAATCTGTTTGCTGATTTGAAAAGGGGACACCCGTACCTTTAATTTAAGCCAACATTCGTCAAAATCGGACCACAGGAACAGAATTTCGAAAAATCGCCCCAAAAAATGGCAAGGGGTTTAGTGGCATTTTTTTTGAAAATTCAAAATTTGAAATTTTTCCAAATGCTACATGAAATGAAAGGGGGGCTCAACAGCCGCTCGAAACTGCAAACCAAATTGAAATCCGATCAAATATGGCGGAGTTATGGCCAAAAACGTCGAAAAAAACCGTGAAATCTGGCAACTCTTCTTTTCGCTCTCCTGGCCACAAAAAATTTTATTTTTTAAATCTGTTTGCTGATTTGAAAAGGGGACACCCGTACCTTTAATTTAAGCCAACATTCGTCAAAATCGGACCACAGGAACAGAATTTCGAAAAATCGCCCCAAAAAATGGCAAGGGGTTTAGTGGCATTTTTTTTGAAAATTCAAAATTTGAAATTTTTCCAAATGCTACATGAAATGAAAGGGGGGCTCAACAGCTGCTCGAAACTGTTACCCAAATTGAAATCCGATCAAAATTGGGGGAGTGGGTGCCAAAAACGTGGAAAAAAACCGTTAAATTTGGCAACTCTTCTTTTCGCTCTCCTGGCCACAAAAAATTTTATTTTTTAAATCTGTTTGCTGATTTGAAAAGGGGACACCCGTACCTTTAATTTAAGCCAACATTCGTCAAAATCGGACCACAGGAACAGAATTTCGAAAAATCGCCCCAAAAAATGCCAAGGGGTTTAGTGGCATTTTTTTTGAAAATTCAAAATTTGAAATTTTTCCAAATGCTACATGAAATGAAAGGGGGGCTCAACAGCTGCTCGAAACTGTTACCCAAATTGAAATCCGATCAAAATTGGGGGAGTGGGTGCCAAAAACGTGGAAAAAACCGTTAAATTTGGCAACTCTTCTTTTCGCTCTCCTGGCCACAAAAAATTTTATTTTTTAAATCTGTTTGCTGATTTGAAAAGGGGACACCCGTACCTTTAATTTAAGCCAACATTCGTCAAAATCGGACCACAGGAACAGAATTTCGAAAAATCGCCCCAAAAAATGCCAAGGGGTTTAGTGGCATTTTTTTTGAAAATTCAAAATTTGAAATTTTTCCAAATGCTACATGAAATGAAAGGGGGGCTCAACAGCTGCTCGAAACTGTTACCCAAATTGAAATCCGATCAAAATTGGGGGAGTGGGTGCCAAAAACGTGGAAAAAACCGTTAAATTTGGCAACTCTTCTTTTCGCTCTCCTGGCCACAAAAAATTTTATTTTTTAAATCTGTTTGCTGATTTGAAAAGGGGACACCCGTACCTTTAATTTAAGCCAACATTCGTCAAAATCGGACCACAGGAACAGAATTTCGAAAAATCGCCCCAAAAAATGCCAAGGGGTTTAGTGGCATTTTTTTTGAAAATTCAAAATTTGAAATTTTTCCAAATGCTACATGAAATGAAAGGGGGGCTCAACAGCTGCTCGAAACTGTTACCCAAATTGAAATCCGATCAAAATTGGGGGAGTGGGTGCCAAAAACGTGGAAAAAAACCGTTAAATTTGGCAACTCTTCTTTTCGCTCTCCTGGCCACAAAAAATTTTATTTTTTAAATCTGTTTGCTGATTTGAAAAGGGGACACCCGTACCTTTAATTTAAGCCAACATTCGTCAAAATCGGACCACAGGAACAGAATTTCGAAAAATCGCCCCAAAAAATGCCAAGGGGTGGCATTTTTTTTGAAAATTCAAAATTTGAAATTTTTCCAAATGCTACATGAAATGAAAGGGGGGCTCAACAGCTGCTCGAAACTGTTACCCAAATTGAAATCCGATCAAAATTGGGGGAGTGGGTGCCAAAAACGTGGAAAAAACCGTTAAATTTGGCAACTCTTCTTTTCGCTCTCCTGGCCACAAAAAATTTTATTTTTTAAATCTGTTTGCTGATTTGAAAAGGGGACACCCGTACCTTTAATTTAAGCCAACATTCGTCAAAATCGGACCACAGGAACAGAATTTCGAAAAATCGCCCCAAAAAATGGCAAGGGGTTTAGTGGCATTTTTTTTGAAAATTCAAAATTTGAAATTTTTCCAAATGCTACATGAAATGAAAGGGGGGCTCAACAGCTGCTCGAAACTGTTACCCAAATTGAAATCCGATCAAAATTGGGGGAGTGGGTGCCAAAAACGTGGAAAAAAACCGTTAAATTTGGCAACTCTTCTTTTCGCTCTCCTGGCCACAAAAAATTTTATTTTTTAAATCTGTTTGCTGATTTGAAAAGGGGACACCCGTACCTTTAATTTAAGCCAACATTCGTCAAAATCGGACCACAGGAACAGAATTTCGAAAAATCGCCCCAAAAAATGCCAAGGGGTTTAGTGGCATTTTTTTTGAAAATTCAAAATTTGAAATTTTTCCAAATGCTACATGAAATGAAAGGGGGGCTCAACAGCTGCTCGAAACTGTTACCCAAATTGAAATCCGATCAAAATTGGGGGAGTGGGTGCCAAAAACGTGGAAAAAACCGTTAAATTTGGCAACTCTTCTTTTCGCTCTCCTGGCCACAAAAAATTTTATTTTTTAAATCTGTTTGCTGATTTGAAAAGGGGACACCCGTACCTTTAATTTAAGCCAACATTCGTCAAAATCGGACCACAGGAACAGAATTTCGAAAAATCGCCCCAAAAAATGGCAAGGGGTTTAGTGGCATTTTTTTTGAAAATTCAAAATTTGAAATTTTTCCAAATGCTACATGAAATGAAAGGGGGGCTCAACAGCTGCTCGAAACTGTTACCCAAATTGAAATCCGATCAAAATTGGCGGAGTTAGGGCCAAAAACGTCGAAAAAAACCGTGAAATCTGGCAACTCTTCTTTTCGCTCTCCTGGCCACAAAAAATTTTATTTTTTAAATCTGTTTGCTGATTTGAAAAGGGGACACCCGTACCTTTAATTTAAGCCAACATTCGTCAAAATCGGACCACAGGAACAGAATTTCGAAAAATCGCCCCAAAAAATGGCAAGGGGTTTAGTGGCATTTTTTTTGAAAATTCAAAATTTGAAATTTTTCCAAATGCTACATGAAATGAAAGGGGGGCTCAACAGCTGCTCGAAACTGTTACCCAAAATGAAATCCGATCAAAATTGGCGGAGTTATGGCCAAAAACGTGGAAAAAAACCGTTAAATTTGGCAACTCTTCTTTTCGCTCTCCTGGCCACAAAAAATTTTATTTTTTAAATCTGTTTGCTGATTTGAAAAGGGGACACCCGTACCTTTAATTTAAGCCAACATTCGTCAAAATCGGACCACAGGAACAGAATTTCGAAAAATCGCCCCAAAAAATGGCAAGGGGTTTAGTGGCATTTTTTTTGAAAATTCAAAATTTGAAATTTTTCCAAATGCTACATGAAATGAAAGGGGGGCTCAACAGCTGCTCGAAACTGCAAACCAAATTGAAATCCGATCAAAATTGGCGGAGTTATGGCCAAAAACGTCGAAAAAAACCGTGAAATCTGGCAACTCTTCTTTTCGCTCTCCTGGCCACAAAAAATTTTATTTTTTAAATCTGTTTGCTGATTTGAAAAGGGGACACCCGTACCTTTAATTTAAGCCAACATTCGTCAAAATCGGACCACAGGAACAGAATTTCGAAAAATCGCCCCAAAAAATGGCAAGGGGTTTAGTGGCATTTTTTTTGAAAATTCAAAATTTGAAATTTTTCCAAATGCTACATGAAATGAAAGGGGGGCTCAACAGCTGCTCGAAACTGCAAACCAAATTGAAATCCGATCAAAATTGGCGGAGTTATGGCCAAAAACGTCGAAAAAAACCGTGAAATCTGGCAACTCTTCTTTTCGCTCTCCTGGCCACAAAAAATTTTATTTTTTAAATCTGTTTGCTGATTTGAAAAGGGGACACCCGTACCTTTAATTTAAGCCAACATTCGTCAAAATCGGACCACAGGAACAGAATTTCGAAAAATCGCCCCAAAAAATGGCAAGGGGTTTAGTGGCATTTTTTTTGAAAATTCAAAATTTGAAATTTTTCCAAATGCTACATGAAATGAAAGGGGGGCTCAACAGCCGCTCGAAACTGCAAACCAAATTGAAATCCGATCAAAATTGGCGGAGTTATGGCCAAAAACGTCGAAAAAAACCGTGAAATCTGGCAACTCTTCTTTTCGCTCTCCTGGCCACAAAAAATTTTATTTTTTAAATCTGTTTGCTGATTTGAAAAGGGGACACCCGTACCTTTAATTTAAGCCAACATTCGTCAAAATCGGACCACAGGAACAGAATTTCGAAAAATCGCCCCAAAAAATGGCAAGGGGTTTAGTGGCATTTTTTTTGAAAATTCAAAATTTGAAATTTTTCCAAATGCTACATGAAATGAAAGGGGGGCTCAACAGCTGCTCGAAACTGCAAACCAAATTGAAATCCGATCAAAATTGGCGGAGTTATGGCCAAAAACGTCGAAAAAAACCGTGAAATCTGGCAACTCTTCTTTTCGCTCTCCTGGCCACAAAAAATTTTATTTTTTAAATCTGTTTGCTGATTTGAAAAGGGGACACCCGTACCTTTAATTTAAGCCAACATTCGTCAAAATCGGACCACAGGAACAGAATTTCGAAAAATCGCCCCAAAAAATGGCAAGGGGTTTAGTGGCATTTTTTTTGAAAATTCAAAATTTGAAATTTTTCCAAATGCTACATGAAATGAAAGGGGGGCTCAACAGCTGCTCGAAACTGCAAACCAAATTGAAATCCGATCAAAATTGGCGGAGTTATGGCCAAAAACGTCGAAAAAAACCGTGAAATCTGGCAACTCTTCTTTTCGCTCTCCTGGCCACAAAAAATTTTATTTTTTAAATCTGTTTGCTGATTTGAAAAGGGGACACCCGTACCTTTAATTTAAGCCAACATTCGTCAAAATCGGACCACAGGAACAGAATTTCGAAAAATCGCCCCAAAAAATGGCAAGGGGTTTAGTGGCATTTTTTTTGAAAATTCAAAATTTGAAATTTTTCCAAATGCTACATGAAATGAAAGGGGGGCTCAACAGCTGCTCGAAACTGCAAACCAAATTGAAATCCGATCAAAATTGGCGGAGTTATGGCCAAAAACGTCGAAAAAAACCGTGAAATCTGGCAACTCTTCTTTTCGCTCTCCTGGCCACAAAAAATTTTATTTTTTAAATCTGTTTGCTGATTTGAAAAGGGGACACCCGTACCTTTAATTTAAGCCAACATTCGTCAAAATCGGACCACAGGAACAGAATTTCGAAAAATCGCCCCAAAAAATGGCAAGGGGTTTAGTGGCATTTTTTTTGAAAATTCAAAATTTGAAATTTTTCCAAATGCTACATGAAATGAAAGGGGGGCTCAACAGCTGCTCGAAACTGCAAACCAAATTGAAATCCGATCAAAATTGGCGGAGTTATGGCCAAAAACGTCGAAAAAAACCGTGAAATCTGGCAACTCTTCTTTTCGCTCTCCTGGCCACAAAAAATTTTATTTTTTAAATCTGTTTGCTGATTTGAAAAGGGGACACCCGTACCTTTAATTTAAGCCAACATTCGTCAAAATCGGACCACAGGAACAGAATTTCGAAAAATCGCCCCAAAAAATGGCAAGGGGTGTAGTGGCATTTTTTTTGAAAATTCAAAATTTGAAATTTTTCCAAATGCTACATGAAATGAAAGGGGGGCTCAACAGCCGCTCGAAACTGCAAACCAAATTGAAATCCGATCAAAATTGGCGGAGTTATGGCCAAAAACGTCGAAAAAAACCGTGAAATCTGGCAACTCTTCTTTTCGCTCTCCTGGCCACAAAAAATTTTATTTTTTAAATCTGTTTGCTGATTTGAAAAGGGGACACCCGTACCTTTAATTTAAGCCAACATTCGTCAAAATCGGACCACAGGAACAGAATTTCGAAAAATCGCCCCAAAAAATGGCAAGGGGTTTAGTGGCATTTTTTTTGAAAATTCAAAATTTGAAATTTTTCCAAATGCTACATGAAATGAAAGGGGGGCTCAACAGCCGCTCGAAACTGCAAACCAAATTGAAATCCGATCAAATATGGCGGAGTTATGGCCAAAAACGTCGAAAAAAACCGTGAAATCTGGCAACTCTTCTTTTCGCTCTCCTGGCCACAAAAAATTTTATTTTTTAAATCTGTTTGCTGATTTGAAAAGGGGACACCCGTACCTTTAATTTAAGCCAACATTCGTCAAAATCGGACCACAGGAACAGAATTTCGAAAAATCGCCCCAAAAAATGGCAAGGGGTTTAGTGGCATTTTTTTTGAAAATTCAAAATTTGAAATTTTTCCAAATGCTACATGAAATGAAAGGGGGGCTCAACAGCTGCTCGAAACTGCAAACCAAATTGAAATCCGATCAAAATTGGCGGAGTTATGGCCAAAAACGTCGAAAAAAACCGTGAAATCTGGCAACTCTTCTTTTCGCTCTCCTGGCCACAAAAAATTTTATTTTTTAAATCTGTTTGCTGATTTGAAAAGGGGACACCCGTACCTTTAATTTAAGCCAACATTCGTCAAAATCGGACCACAGGAACAGAATTTCGAAAAATCGCCCCAAAAAATGGCAAGGGGTTTAGTGGCATTTTTTTTGAAAATTCAAAATTTGAAATTTTTCCAAATGCTACATGAAATGAAAGGGGGGCTCAACAGCTGCTCGAAACTGCAAACCAAATTGAAATCCGATCAAAATTGGCGGAGTTATGGCCAAAAACGTCGAAAAAAACCGTGAAATCTGGCAACTCTTCTTTTCGCTCTCCTGGCCACAAAAAATTTTATTTTTTAAATCTGTTTGCTGATTTGAAAAGGGGACACCCGTACCTTTAATTTAAGCCAACATTCGTCAAAATCGGACCACAGGAACAGAATTTCGAAAAATCGCCCCAAAAAATGGCAAGGGGTTTAGTGGCATTTTTTTTGAAAATTCAAAATTTGAAATTTTTCCAAATGCTACATGAAATGAAAGGGGGGCTCAACAGCCGCTCGAAACTGCAAACCAAATTGAAATCCGATCAAATATGGCGGAGTTATGGCCAAAAACGTCGAAAAAAACCGTGAAATCTGGCAACTCTTCTTTTCGCTCTCCTGGCCACAAAAAATTTTATTTTTTAAATCTGTTTGCTGATTTGAAAAGGGGACACCCGTACCTTTAATTTAAGCCAACATTCGTCAAAATCGGACCACAGGAACAGAATTTCGAAAAATCGCCCCAAAAAATGGCAAGGGGTTTAGTGGCATTTTTTTTGAAAATTCAAAATTTGAAATTTTTCCAAATGCTACATGAAATGAAAGGGGGGCTCAACAGCCGCTCGAAACTGCAAACCAAATTGAAATCCGATCAAATATGGCGGAGTTATGGCCAAAAACGTCGAAAAAAACCGTGAAATCTGGCAACTCTTCTTTTCGCTCTCCTGGCCACAAAAAATTTTATTTTTTAAATCTGTTTGCTGATTTGAAAAGGGGACACCCGTACCTTTAATTTAAGCCAACATTCGTCAAAATCGGACCACAGGAACAGAATTTCGAAAAATCGCCCCAAAAAATGGCAAGGGGTTTAGTGGCATTTTTTTTGAAAATTCAAAATTTGAAATTTTTCCAAATGCTACATGAAATGAAAGGGGGGCTCAACAGCTGCTCGAAACTGCAAACCAAATTGAAATCCGATCAAAATTGGCGGAGTTATGGCCAAAAACGTCGAAAAAAACCGTGAAATCTGGCAACTCTTCTTTTCGCTCTCCTGGCCACAAAAAATTTTATTTTTTAAATCTGTTTGCTGATTTGAAAAGGGGACACCCGTACCTTTAATTTAAGCCAACATTCGTCAAAATCGGACCACAGGAACAGAATTTCGAAAAATCGCCCCAAAAAATGGCAAGGGGTTTAGTGGCATTTTTTTTGAAAATTCAAAATTTGAAATTTTTCCAAATGCTACATGAAATGAAAGGGGGGCTCAACAGCTGCTCGAAACTGCAAACCAAATTGAAATCCGATCAAAATTGGCGGAGTTATGGCCAAAAACGTCGAAAAAAACCGTGAAATCTGGCAACTCTTCTTTTCGCTCTCCTGGCCACAAAAAATTTTATTTTTTAAATCTGTTTGCTGATTTGAAAAGGGGACACCCGTACCTTTAATTTAAGCCAACATTCGTCAAAATCGGACCACAGGAACAGAATTTCGAAAAATCGCCCCAAAAAATGGCAAGGGGTTTAGTGGCATTTTTTTTGAAAATTCAAAATTTGAAATTTTTCCAAATGCTACATGAAATGAAAGGGGGGCTCAACAGCCGCTCGAAACTGCAAACCAAATTGAAATCCGATCAAAATTGGCGGAGTTATGGCCAAAAACGTCGAAAAAAACCGTGAAATCTGGCAACTCTTCTTTTCGCTCTCCTGGCCACAAAAAATTTTATTTTTTAAATCTGTTTGCTGATTTGAAAAGGGGACACCCGTACCTTTAATTTAAGCCAACATTCGTCAAAATCGGACCACAGGAACAGAATTTCGAAAAATCGCCCCAAAAAATGGCAAGGGGTTTAGTGGCATTTTTTTTGAAAATTCAAAATTTGAAATTTTTCCAAATGCTACATGAAATGAAAGGGGGGCTCAACAGCTGCTCGAAACTGCAAACCAAATTGAAATCCGATCAAAATTGGCGGAGTTATGGCCAAAAACGTCGAAAAAAACCGTGAAATCTGGCAACTCTTCTTTTCGCTCTCCTGGCCACAAAAAATTTTATTTTTTAAATCTGTTTGCTGATTTGAAAAGGGGACACCCGTACCTTTAATTTAAGCCAACATTCGTCAAAATCGGACCACAGGAACAGAATTTCGAAAAATCGCCCCAAAAAATGGCAAGGGGTTTAGTGGCATTTTTTTTGAAAATTCAAAATTTGAAATTTTTCCAAATGCTACATGAAATGAAAGGGGGGCTCAACAGCTGCTCGAAACTGCAAACCAAATTGAAATCCGATCAAAATTGGCGGAGTTATGGCCAAAAACGTCGAAAAAAACCGTGAAATCTGGCAACTCTTCTTTTCGCTCTCCTGGCCACAAAAAATTTTATTTTTTAAATCTGTTTGCTGATTTGAAAAGGGGACACCCGTACCTTTAATTTAAGCCAACATTCGTCAAAATCGGACCACAGGAACAGAATTTCGAAAAATCGCCCCAAAAAATGGCAAGGGGTTTAGTGGCATTTTTTTTGAAAATTCAAAATTTGAAATTTTTCCAAATGCTACATGAAATGAAAGGGGGGCTCAACAGCCGCTCGAAACTGCAAACCAAATTGAAATCCGATCAAAATTGGCGGAGTTATGGCCAAAAACGTCGAAAAAAACCGTGAAATCTGGCAACTCTTCTTTTCGCTCTCCTGGCCACAAAAAATTTTATTTTTTAAATCTGTTTGCTGATTTGAAAAGGGGACACCCGTACCTTTAATTTAAGCCAACATTCGTCAAAATCGGACCACAGGAACAGAATTTCGAAAAATCGCCCCAAAAAATGGCAAGGGGTTTAGTGGCATTTTTTTTGAAAATTCAAAATTTGAAATTTTTCCAAATGCTACATGAAATGAAAGGGGGGCTCAACAGCCGCTCGAAACTGCAAACCAAATTGAAATCCGATCAAAATTGGCGGAGTTATGGCCAAAAACGTCGAAAAAAACCGTGAAATCTGGCAACTCTTCTTTTCGCTCTCCTGGCCACAAAAAATTTTATTTTTTAAATCTGTTTGCTGATTTGAAAAGGGGACACCCGTACCTTTAATTTAAGCCAACATTCGTCAAAATCGGACCACAGGAACAGAATTTCGAAAAATCGCCCCAAAAAATGGCAAGGGGTTTAGTGGCATTTTTTTTGAAAATTCAAAATTTGAAATTTTTCCAAATGCTACATGAAATGAAAGGGGGGCTCAACAGCCGCTCGAAACTGCAAACCAAATTGAAATCCGATCAAAATTGGCGGAGTTATGGCCAAAAACGTCGAAAAAAACCGTGAAATCTGGCAACTCTTCTTTTCGCTCTCCTGGCCACAAAAAATTTTATTTTTTAAATCTGTTTGCTGATTTGAAAAGGGGACACCCGTACCTTTAATTTAAGCCAACATTCGTCAAAATCGGACCACAGGAACAGAATTTCGAAAAATCGCCCCAAAAAATGGCAAGGGGTTTAGTGGCATTTTTTTTGAAAATTCAAAATTTGAAATTTTTCCAAATGCTACATGAAATGAAAGGGGGGCTCAACAGCCGCTCGAAACTGCAAACCAAATTGAAATCCGATCAAAATTGGCGGAGTTATGGCCAAAAACGTCGAAAAAAACCGTGAAATCTGGCAACTCTTCTTTTCGCTCTCCTGGCCACAAAAAATTTTATTTTTTAAATCTGTTTGCTGATTTGAAAAGGGGACACCCGTACCTTTAATTTAAGCCAACATTCGTCAAAATCGGACCACAGGAACAGAATTTCGAAAAATCGCCCCAAAAAATGGCAAGTGGCATTTTTTTTGAAAATTCAAAATTTGAAATTTTTCCAAATGCTACATGAAATGAAAGGGGGGCTCAACAGCCGCTCGAAACTGCAAACCAAATTGAAATCCGATCAAAATTGGCGGAGTTATGGCCAAAAACGTCGAAAAAAACCGTGAAATCTGGCAACTCTTCTTTTCGCTCTCCTGGCCACAAAAAATTTTATTTTTTAAATCTGTTTGCTGATTTGAAAAGGGGACACCCGTACCTTTAATTTAAGCCAACATTCGTCAAAATCGGACCACAGGAACAGAATTTCGAAAAATCGCCCCAAAAAATGGCAAGGGGTTTAGTGGCATTTTTTTTGAAAATTCAAAATTTGAAATTTTTCCAAATGCTACATGAAATGAAAGGGGGGCTCAACAGCTGCTCGAAACTGCAAACCAAATTGAAATCCGATCAAAATTGGCGGAGTTATGGCCAAAAACGTCGAAAAAAACCGTGAAATCTGGCAACTCTTCTTTTCGCTCTCCTGGCCACAAAAAATTTTATTTTTTAAATCTGTTTGCTGATTTGAAAAGGGGACACCCGTACCTTTAATTTAAGCCAACATTCGTCAAAATCGGACCACAGGAACAGAATTTCGAAAAATCGCCCCAAAAAATGGCAAGTGGTTTAGTGGCATTTTTTTTGAAAATTCAAAATTTGAAATTTTTCCAAATGCTACATGAAATGAAAGGGGGGCTCAACAGCTGCTCGAAACTGCAAACCAAATTGAAATCCGATCAAAATTGGCGGAGTTATGGCCAAAAACGTCGAAAAAAACCGTGAAATCTGGCAACTCTTCTTTTCGCTCTCCTGGCCACAAAAAATTTTATTTTTTAAATCTGTTTGCTGATTTGAAAAGGGGACACCCGTACCTTTAATTTAAGCCAACATTCGTCAAAATCGGACCACAGGAACAGAATTTCGAAAAATCGCCCCAAAAAATGGCAAGTGGCATTTTTTTTGAAAATTCAAAATTTGAAATTTTTCCAAATGCTACATGAAATGAAAGGGGGGCTCAACAGCCGCTCGAAACTGCAAACCAAATTGAAATCCGATCAAAATTGGCGGAGTTATGGCCAAAAACGTCGAAAAAAACCGTGAAATCTGGCAACTCTTCTTTTCGCTCTCCTGGCCACAAAAAATTTTATTTTTTAAATCTGTTTGCTGATTTGAAAAGGGGACACCCGTACCTTTAATTTAAGCCAACATTCGTCAAAATCGGACCACAGGAACAGAATTTCGAAAAATCGCCCCAAAAAATGGCAAGTGGCATTTTTTTTGAAAATTCAAAATTTGAAATTTTTCCAAATGCTACATGAAATGAAAGGGGGGCTCAACAGCCGCTCGAAACTGCAAACCAAATTGAAATCCGATCAAAATTGGCGGAGTTATGGCCAAAAACGTCGAAAAAAACCGTGAAATCTGGCAACTCTTCTTTTCGCTCTCCTGGCCACAAAAAATTTTATTTTTTAAATCTGTTTGCTGATTTGAAAAGGGGACACCCGTACCTTTAATTTAAGCCAACATTCGTCAAAATCGGACCACAGGAACAGAATTTCGAAAAATCGCCCCAAAAAATGGCAAGGGGTTTAGTGGCATTTTTTTTGAAAATTCAAAATTTGAAATTTTTCCAAATGCTACATGAAATGAAAGGGGGGCTCAACAGCTGCTCGAAACTGTTACCCAAATTGAAATCCGATCAAAATTGGCGGAGTTATGGCCAAAAACGTCGAAAAAAACCGTTAAATTTGGCAACTCTTCTTTTCGCTCTCCTGGCCACAAAAAATTTTATTTTTTAAATCTGTTTGCTGATTTGAAAAGGGCACATCCGTACCTTTAATTTAAGCCCCCAATCGGACCACAGGAACAGAATTTTGAAAAATCAGAAACTGATCAGAAGCGATTCTGATTTTTTTCGTCGTCGTACGAACTTAAGTTGGCTGCACTGCGACTGTGGCGCGCCGAATTTTGCTGAATACGCGCAATTCGGGGCTGATTGACATTTGTTGTTGTTGTTGTTGTTTAAGACTGTCAAAGCAATCGTGCAGTTCGCACAAGTGGAATTATTTTCGCCCTGTTCGTTTTTCGCGGTATTTCGTCCACGTAAAAGTCGCAAAATCGTCGAAGAAACAAAAGAGAAACGTTCGAACGAACCGAACACAGAGTTTTCGTCGGGTCTGTTTATTTTCTGGGCGGCCATCGGGCGTAGTTTTTGTTTTTTTTAAGTGATTGTTTTCGTACGCGGGTGACGCCCATCTCTTGGCGCGACTAATTAAATTCGAAAACGGATTGGATTCCTTGTCACACGGTCGGCAACAACATGAATTACGGACGCAAAACACCGTCGACATATCGATCGAATCCTTCGGTTTATTCGCATGCAACTGGCAGGTATAGTGCGGCCCTAGGCCCCGCCCACGTTCGTCCTTGTTTTTCGTTTTGTTAATTTTTTCCGTCCCCCGTTTTCCCGTCAACAGGTCGTCGACTAACTTGCATTCGATTAAGTCCCGATCGATGCGTTCCGTCCGGATCCCGTGGTATCAGAAGCCGATACTAAAAAACAACGAGTACATGGACATTCAGAAGGGTGCTCTGCTGACGGCGTTCTTTTCGGTCGTAAGTATTCGGTTTTTGACGGCTTAGGCTTTAATTGAATTTTGTGTTTTCTTGTTCTGTTCGATTCGGGGGACAGTTTGTGGCGCTCTTCACAATTGGAACGTCGATTTTTGATGTCTATTGCTTGGCAATGGCCGCGCCAGGCTCAACACACTACGGCTACTACATTATTTCGTACGAGTTCGTCTATGTTGGAAATGTTCACGGTGAGTGTGATGCCCCCTCGCCCCTCGTTTCTGACCAGATTCTTATTGTTTTCTTTCCGTTTCAGTGCGAAACGCGCTCATCATATTCGCCCTGTTCTCGCTAATCGGCGGCATTATCGTTTTGTTTACGAGCATTTTGCTGGTTATTGCGCTACGCAAGGTATTTATGGTCGTAATATATATATTAATTAAGTGGTGGGGATTTTTGTCTTATGGTGGCTATGGAGGTGGGTCCTCTAGTCGGACAACGACTGGTCTCGTCGTCGCCCGCATGCTGGCCAGTCGTGTCCAGAAGAGGTCACAACCTGAAAACAAAATAACATTTCTTCTTTACTAAAACTTCACCTCTTCATCTTCGCACGCACATTTCACCCCAATCTCATTTCGCCAAGATTGACAATAAAAATCCGACGGGACAAACTAGACTACACAAGGTACTTGTTATGTGTTTTCAAATCATATCTCTCTCCCCCCCCCCCTTTTCCCCCGTAGATTGCTTATTGTTTTCATACTTTAACTCATTTTCATCCGTCCCCCCGCTGTCTCCTCCTATCAAACACAAATCGTATTAAAACCCCCCTCGCCCTCTCTCTCTCTCCAATCAACAAACTTCTCAGGAATACGAGCGAAAAATCCAACCATGGCTCTGGTCGTTTGCCGTCTTCATTGTTTTTCGTTTCTTGGCGTTTCTGTTCTTTGCGATTGTCAACGATCTGATCTTCGCGTACAATATTCTGATGGTGTTGTGCTGGATCGCAATAATAGCGGCTGCATCGTACGGCTGGCTTATTGTCTACTCGTTGTTCCTGGAACTGGTCGATCTGACAAAACTGGAAGATCTCGCCCATTTACGGGTAAGTTGTGATGGTTTTTGGTTGTTAAAATTTTTCCCGGTTTTAACCGCTGCTTTTTGTTTTTCTTTTCTCTTCGTAGATGGGCACGATGGCGTCGCTGAATGCTTCGACAACACATTCGTTGGCTGGTTCGCGTCCAACTACACCGCATAGTACGGTCTCAACAATGCCAGTTGGCTAGGTACCAACGCTTCTTCAGCAAGCACAACTACCTTTTTCCTTTCTTTTTTTTTAATTTTATATACAAACCTCGAATGTAGTTACGATTGCCGTCCATTGATCGGATCTCTAATATTCCGCCCCCCCCCCCCTGAATGCCGTAGTAAAGCTACGACTGAATTAGTTAGCGTGTAAATTTTAAGGCGATTCTCTCTCATGACGTGTTGTTAGTTGTAAGAAACATTCCGCGTTGCCTTATTTTTCCAATGTATTGTATTGTTTAGGTTTTTCCATGTTTTTTATCGACAATTTACAGTTTTTTGTTTACAAGAAAGTTGATTAAGTAAAAAGACAAAGTAGCGTTTAAACTTGTTTACTGCTTTTGTGTCCCTATTCCTGTCCTGAAGGCCCTGGCCCGATTTGGGCTGTTGACGATGAATCCTGTCCTTGGAGAAAAATTAATGAAAAAAAAACACCCAATCTCTTCATAGTTCTCTCTTTTATTGCGTTCCAGTTTTGATCATTGACATGAATTAAAAACAAAATTAAATTGTAAGGCAATCAGCGACCTAAGATCTTCTCGATAAACAAAAAAAAATCAATTCCGTCCCGACTTAAAGAAAAACAAAAAACAAACAGTTTTTTTGTCCGCATTCCGCACAACTTCTAAAGCGTGCGGACAGAGAGAGAGAGAGAGAATAAATTCACGATCATGTGAGATGTGCCAGCAGAACTAAAGGGATCCAGTTGGAATGTGTTTTCTCTTCTCTTCTTTTTTGTTTTGTACTATTTTACGTATTAATCTAAATAAGTTTGATATCATGGCGCCTAAATTAAAATGGCAAAGCAACTTGTGTGGTTCTTGGGCGCTCGCGCGAAATATAAATAAACAAAGACAAGAGTTTACGACGTCTCTAAATAAGTAGTGCAACGAATAAAGCGCTGTTTGGTCTTGGATGTGGCGAGGAGAAGAGAGAAGGAGCTGCGTTGCACTTAAACGACCTTAAGCCTATTTTCTCCTTAAGTAGCAAGGAAACTAAAATTGACTCGATTGAAATAAATTATAATTCTCTAAATCTAAAATAAAAAGGAGTACAGTCTAAATGGGGAAATAAGTTTAGGGGGGGGATGAGAGAGATAATTGATCCTGAAGCGCGCCAGTTGTTCGAAGCGTGGCCAACTCAGCATTAACCGGTATAGTATCTAGTTTTCTTTCCATTATTTTTTTTTTTTTGGTTTTTTGTTTTTTTTATACAAACATCTTAAAAAAACACAAAACTCTTTCATCTCCATTAAAAATTCGTCTTAGTTAGTTTTTTCTCCTTAAACTTTACGCGCTAATGCTATGAACGTTCCTTCAGTGGTAACGACGACGACGACGTGGGCGGGGTATCTTGCCGCGACGGCGTTGATAGCTCATAGGCAATTCCGCCCCATGCCAACTTGTAGACACGTGTACGCCATCGTATTGCCGGATTCCAAAGGGCATGTAAAAATAGATAAGGTCCGGTTATTTCGCGAAATAGCCAGCCAACAACAAATTCAAATTTGTTAAACGGTAACGAGCCGTTCTGAAAAGAGAGAACGAGAGAGAGAGAGAGAGAGAGATTAAAATCGATTTGAATAGGACCGCAAACGCTGCCCCACTTACTTGAACTATCGATAAAAGTATCCAATCGGATAGGAACCACATTAAAATATGTATTAAATAAAATACAAGCGAATCCCAGCCGAACAGCAGCGAAACCGACCACGAAGCGAACGCTCCGACAACCATACATTCGGCTAACGGTTCGAGAAGTATCGTTGTCGGTACCATGGCAACGCGTAGCTTAGCCCAGCGTGTCAGACGTGCCTGGAAATTTCCAATATCGCACAGGCCGGAATTTTGCAAGGCCGGCTGACTACAGACACGCATCTTCCAGCCGCGATCCGTTAGGGCTTTTGCTATGAAAAAATCTTCGGCCAGATAGCAACCGAACGTTCGGATGCCGCCCAATTCGTCCAGTACACTTTTACGGAGCAGACACGACATGCCCGTGTGACAATTGATGCCGAGAAAATCGGCACTTAAGTAAATACGAGATTGTACGGTACCGAAAAATATCTGTATGAAGAGAAAACGCGATTGAAAATCAACAAAAGACTTCTCTTCAACCGGGGGCGGAGGGGGGGAGGGAAACAGTCTTTTGGGTTTTCATCAAAAGAACAGTGTATCCCTCCCCCATCCCTCCCCGACCAAATCGCAATTCACATACCTTTTCGAATGTAGCTGCAAAACCATCTCTATCACAGGTAAACGGCATTTGATGGACCAACGCAACACTATCGGTCATATGATTGATCATATCGAGTAGTGTGTCCTCTTTCATACGTATTCCGCTATCCGATATCATTATAAAATCATATTTAGCGTCCTGATAGCCCGGATTCATATTGTTTATTTTCGGATTAACGCCGACATTCGAACCGCCCAGAAAGAGTCGTGCATCGATTTGCGGATATTTTGCGAAAAGATTCTCGACGATTTTAACGGCCGGATCGTTTGAATCTTCGATACAAAAGAGTAATTCGTACTGTAACGGTAAAAGGGGCGGGGTTAGAAAGGTAATTTGGTACGGGGAATGCTCTCTACTCACCTCGGGATAGCTCATTGTGAAAAATGTTTCCAAATTCGCGGATAGATTTGGATCGGTGCCCATCAATGGTTTCATTATTGAGACGCCAGGTAGTGGAGTTTCGTGCGGTATATTACATGTTTTATTATGCAATTTGTACTTTCTGGAACGAGAGAGAAAAAAGCGGAAATACTTTTAGATGTGTTTTGTGTAAACAGGGGGAGGGGAGGGAGGGAAAGGCCCGGGGATCGTCTTCAATCGGGTGCCCGGGGTGAATGACTCACTCCCAAGAAACCTGCGCGTCTGATTTGTCGCATAAATCATCGGAATTTAATCGCTACCGTCAATCGGGTTGAGATAGGCGAGAGAGAGAGTGCGTCAAGTGCACGGGACGGTTACGTAACGCAATTCGAAGATAAGGCGAGCAAATAAACCGTAAATTGATAAGACGCTGCCGGCTGTTTGATTTAATCCCGTTCCTGGGACGCCGCCGTCGCGTCCCGATCGAGGCTGTTCCCGTAGCAGCCGATCGGCGGGGTGGCGGCCGCCAGGAGCCAGACGGATGGGGCGTGCCGTCTGTCGCGAATAGCCCAAGGGGCATCGTCATCGCGCGCCCCTGATAGCGACGAGACAGTTTCCCAACGATGCGTCATCCGTTGGGGGGGGGGGGGGGTGGCATCTCACACACGATAAACAAAAATTAGTCAGACCGTTTGCGGCGGGGCCCCGCATTGTGTCTGCGCTTTCTCCACCGCTTGCGCAGGGCCCTCGCCCGCTTTCGCCGCCGGAACCCGGGAGCTACAATGGATCAAGAACTAATTAGGGATTAGGGGTCGCCGCCAAACACTTACCCGTACGTGATTGCAAGTAAATGAATGAGCCACTTGCCGCACCAAAAGATGAAGAAAAAAATCGCGAAGCCGTACAATGTGTAGATCATCGGTGACATTTCGTCGCGGGGCGGGGGGGAGTTTGATGCCGCCGGGAGGTCGAGCAAGGTCCGTTCCACTGCGGTGCCTGTTGTTTCGCGCGCTCGTCGGGACATTCAACGCGGACCACCCACGCAATCACTTCCCGTCTTTTCCTCTTCTCGTCCGGGCGGCGGGAACCGCGTTCAATTGCCTGGCGGGCTTGCAGGGTACAGAGTAGATCCGTGCGCGCGCGCGCGGCAGCGACGATCGCGAAAAACCCGCCAACAAATCAAAAGAAACGAAAAAAAAAAAATCTATTCGCAACGACAACGACGACCATCAGCAACCGGACGAACATTCAAATTGACAGTTCGCGCTGTTGCGATCAGTTTCTTTCGTTTCGGAGTCTGTGACAGTTTCGGGAAAATGATCGGTTAATTGTTTTGGCATTTTCGCAACAAAAAACAACACGGGGAAAAAATCGCGCAGCGTTCAAAGAAAAACCCGCACAAAAAAATCCACACAACAACAGCCCAGTGGCAGTGGCAGCAACACGAAATGTTGCCTGACGTTTCGACGGGACAGGGGGTTTCGCGAAACGTCACTGCTACTAGAATCACGCTACGCGGCGCGGCGCGGCGCGGCGAACAACACCCCAAGCACACAAAACACAAGAATCGTGCAAGTTTTTTTTTCCGGTTCGCACACAGCACAAGAATCGTGCAAGTTTTTTTTTCCGGTTCGCACGAAACACGAGAATCGTGCAAGTTTTTTTGGTTTCACCTCGCTGCTGACTTCTCGATTCGTTACCAACTTCACACCACTTTTAAACGGGGCGGGAAGGGACTTGTCAAAAAAAAAAAAAAAAACCGCCCACGAAGCAAAACTGCGAAAAAAATTCCATACGCTGCTCCCCCGACGATACAAAACCCCAAAAAAACCGAATCACTTTCGCGTTTTTTTTCGTTTCTTACACATTTTTATTTGCGCCGAGACACGAGGCGAAAAACCGCCAAGCCGAAGCGAGACACGATGCACGTCGAGACGCAAGTCGCGGACGCCGTTTGAAGCGTAGTAAATCCGGTGACTCAGCGTTTTCAGGGGGGGGGGGGGGGGCGAGCAGTTACGGTTTTGTTCGGTTGGAAATCGGGACACGGACGAGTTCCGTGTAACGGGTTTGGAAAAATTACAGAGCGCGAAAAAAACTAACAACACTAAATTGGCGACGAATTTCGGACTGTGTCACACGGCGCTTTTGAAGTATGCAAAGTCGGCGTGGATATGTCAAATGGTTGCGGGAGGGGGGGGGGGGTCTGCAGTACAACATTCCACACGGAGGAGAAAGAGAATTCAGCACTCGCGCGCTTACATTTGGGCCAGTGCTGCCCCCAATATAGGCTAAAGCTGACATTAGGTTTGTTCCTTTTGCCCGGTGTAAGTTGCACTTTCTTGCACCCGATTTTCTAAACAGCCTTTGACGTCAAATCAATGACACAAACTCAACCTCAAATAGTGTTCTTGTTCCTTCCCCGCCACTCCCTTTTACACTTTCTTGCACTAGCTCGAGAGCCAGTGCAAAAAATGTAGAAGGTGTACACTACACCCGTCAAATAGAATAGACCTATTCAGTCTCTAGTCTCGAAAACGTTTGGACCCTACATGGAGATGTAGTGGAGATGGCGAGAAGCGACTGTTTCAAATCCGCAAACAGAATCATTGAATTTTTGGGGCCAGTCGAGCCACAACAAATGATGCGAATAATCATTGATTTTTGTCCACGTTTTCAGTCACTTTAGAACATGTTTTGCGCCATCTATCGGGAACCAGAGAAAAACCGGATGTATGACTTATCGGGGACTCAAACAGGATACACATTAAAACTTTTGATACACGGAAATCTGCTTTGACGGGTACTTTTAAATCTTAACGTGTTTTTTTCCACGTTTTTGGCCCCCACTCCCCCAATTTTGATCGGATTTCATTTTGGGTAACAGTTTCGAGCAGCTGTTGAGCCCCCCTTTCATTTCATGTAGCATTTGGAAAAATTTCGAATTTTGAATTTTCAAAAAAAATGCCACTAAACCCCTTGCCATTTTTTGGGGCGATTTTTCGAAATTCTGTTCCTGTGGTCCGATTTTGACGAATGTTGGCTTGAATTAAAGGTACGGGTGTCCCCTTTTTCAAATCAGCAAACAGATTTAAAAAATAAAATTTTTTGTGGCCAGGAGAGCCAAAAAACGAGTTGCCAAATTTAACGGTTTTTTTCGACGTTTTTGGCCTCCGCCAATTTTGATCGGATTTCAATTTGGTTTGCATTTTTGAGCAGTTGTTGAGCCCCCCTTTCGATCTCGAGTTGGGGCCAGGCGATGGAGGTATCCCCTTTTCTCTGTTTGCTTGTTTTTTTTTTTTTTTTTCACAAGAAAATCTTACACGGTGTGAAAACGAAACGTCCGCCGTCGCTACTTGGTCGAATTGACGCAGAGCTTTATGAAACCGCTCGAACGGTACGTGGCGTCGTTAATTCGGCTCCAAAAGGACATCGGCCCCGTTCAAGGCAGCTCCGAACCGGAATCAATTCAAACAGGACGATTTTCTGGCCAAGCTCGACGAAGCCGACGGGCCGCATTTTATTCGAACCGCCATGACAGTTAAGTTTGACGTTTCTCGTCAATATGAACGCGAAAAAGGGAGTTTAAATCCCTTCAGCGTCGCATAGCTGCACGAAACGTAGTTGAAGCGTAGCGCGCGTCAGCCAAACATGGCGTGGTCGAATTGCACGCCTTTAGTCTAACGTAGAGGACGCCCTTCTTGACCATTAAATTCTTCTCGGTAGTAAATTTGGAATGGGATGTGGCTATATAGAATTTACCTCAGCGATTCCACCAGCTGTCAAGGTGTTTCGGTTAGTAGGCAAGAATACACCTTCTGAAGAGTCTATGCCCTTCGGGGGGGGGGGGGGGGACGGAGGGTTAAGGAAAGAAAAGAAAAGATTGTTTTGTCCTTTTTATTGACCAAATTTAGCGCTTCTCTGCTCGAATTTAATTGATTTAAAACTCTTTGAACTGTTTTAGTTTTGTTCTTGGTGTTTTTTTTCTCGGAGAGAGAAAGTTCCGGAAGATTATAGCTTTTATTGTTTGATTTTTTTGTTGTTGTTTTATTTATTGATTTTTTTCTTAGACAAAAATATAGTAAGTTTTGTTGTTGTTGTTGTTATATTTCTTTAAATAACTTGCGATAAACATTAAAAGAGAATTTCGCGCGCGACAATTAAGTTAATAGATCTTTTCTTTACGTTTTAATCTCGATTCAATTGATTCGGGACCGTGGTCGAGAGGGAGAAGGGGTGGATGAGTCGGGGGGGGGGGGAGGGAGTAGTGGACTCGGCGGAAAGGGGTGCAGGACTCAGGGGTGATTTCTCAAAAATACTTCAGTTTAGCTTTAAATTTTTTCGTTGTTCTTATGATACAATAAATAAATGGCACTCTCTTTTAATTAATTAGTTTTTCTCTTTTACTTTATTGTTTTTAATAATAAAGTATTTAAATATAGATTTCTTTGGATGATTTGTTTATATTTATATAGTTGTAGAATATTTTTAATTAAACCAAGTTTTATGTGGACTTAAAATTTGTTTAATTTAATTTTCTTTTCGTTTTGTTTTATTGCTTAAAAATAGTATTTTGCAGTTTAGTGGGTTCTGTTTCGGTATTTTCCGGAGAGTTTTTAGTTTAGTTTGTTAAACGATTAAAAAGATATACATATATATTTTGATTTGATTTGACTTTCGTTTTGACTGAAAGGACTTGCGGTTGGTGACCCCGTTCCCCAATGTATTGTGTGTGGGAGAGAGTGAGTAGGTGGCGCCATGATAGTATATGATATCATCATTAAATTTCGTGGCGGAAAATCGCTCGTAATTTTCATTCAGAAAGAAAAAAAAACCAAACAAATTTCGATTGTCGGCTAAATTCCCGGATGTAATCGGCAAAAAATTCCGCGAAATCCTAGCGAACGCGTTGCGCGTACGAAGATTTACGGTGCATTTACACTCAGCCGTTTGCGACGAGCCTCTATCCCCACCATAAAAAATCAATCAATCAATCAATCAAATAGCTCGTGCAGTCGCATGAGTCTTACATTGAGAACCCGGTTTGCAATGGCCTGATTGGGGGGGGGGGGGGGGGGGGGTACGCCTCACGGGTGAGTGTAAACGCACTACCGCGCGCTGTCTGGTGCAATCGGCGAGGGGGGGGGGGTGTCACGCATAACGTCGAGGGATATATGATGTGTGGTGGACGGCCATTGATGTTTCCTGTCTATTTCCTGTTCGAATTGAATCCATCATTTTTGTCCACTTCGACACATCATTTGACTGTACTTCGTTGCGCCCCGTCGTTAAAATCCCATCAGTTTTACGGGGAGCAGTCTCCGCCCTGTGTGTGACCCGCCATACTGGCCACCGCGGTGATAGTAAAGACTATCTATGAAAATAACAAGACTGAACACTACGCAGTATCATTTTTTTTTTTTTGTGTGTGAAAGACCAACAAGCGGTTTGAATCGTTCGACTTTGCGATTTGTCACGGCGCTCAGAGATGTTTTAGCGCCCACGTCTGCCCACTCTGCCCCAGCCACGATATGGACAAGTTCAACTGTCAGTTAACCACTGTCAGTTAACCACTGTCATTTAACCACTGTCATTTAACCACTTATTGGCACATTAGTTACGAAACTATTGATGTTAACTTTACATTTGTTGAGAACTACCCGCGCGGGGCCTTTAACCGCCAGAACAGACGCAAAAACTGCATACTATTCTATAAAACATCAATGGCGCCGCTATAGCCCGAATCGGTTGCCAGGACCTCACTGAGACACAAAATCAAAATTTCATTTTTGCAGACTCATCATCAATGAACAATGGCGCGACAGTTCCAATCGGGCCTTGGGTTTTTTTTTTTTTTTTTGCAACCATAAAATGCATATGTATGTACATATATTAAGTGTCCAGTCATAAAGATGACAAGCAGCGATTGAATTAAAGGCGGACATCGTCGCATTCACGTCGCACGCAAAACAACAACAAAATGGACATAAGGTTCCTGTTTTGTTTCACTCCCTCACACGCTTAAACCGCCCGAACAATTCGATAGAACGAAACTGTTTTGTTGTCTCACTTTTCACCGTGTTTTTTTTTTTTGGCTTGACAGCGCTTTATACAAAACCGGTGGCTTGTCGTCTCCACTAGCTTCATGTGTCCTGTCTTTGCGGGGGGTGGGGGGAGGGTCTAGTCTTTGGGTTGAATAGCCTTTTTGGTTTGACACCGGTTCGACCACAGAGCGAGCTATTGGAGATGACAAGCCAACGGTTTTATATGTATAAAGCGCTTTGAAGCCAAAAACACGATGAGAATTGGAGACAAGACATTTTCAAATTGTCGTTGGCGTCTTGGCGTGTGAGTGAGTGAGACAAAACAGGTGCGTTATGTCAATTTGTTGTTGTTTTGCGTGCAAATGAATGGCGCCTTCAATTCAACTGCTGCTTGACAGCTCCAGTATATATATATATATCTTTGTGGGTACAACACAGCGCTGATTCGGAACTTGTTCATTTTGTTTTCAAACGTTTTTTCCTTTTTTCTAATTCTTTTTTGTGTTTAATTTCGTTATTTTGATAGTTTTTTATAGATTTTTTTCTTTTCTTTAATTTAATTAAACCACGTATCACAGTGTGTGCATAGAATAACAATAATGTTAACTATAATTAATAATATTTTCTTTCTTTCGATTTGTTTGTTTGTTTTTTTTTAATTTTTTATCTTCGTTACTTACATATTAATATTTTTTTCTTTTTTAACAATTTTTTATATTTGAATTCTTTTTTTTTTGTATTTCTCTTGCAATATTTAGTGTTTGTTTTTTTTTTTCTTTTCTTTTAAATATTTAAACAACAATTCTCCTATTTGAATTCAATAAATTTACTTTCTTTATGGGGACTAACTGGGCCTGGGGGAGGGGGGAGGGTGGGGGGAGTGTGCGAGGGTTAGTTTGAATTATTTTTGTTCTCAGCAAAATACATAAATGGAAAAAAAATGTTGAGGGCGGGGGGAGAGGGAGACTGGCATTGATAAATTGAAAAAAAAAAAAAAAGAAAAAGAAAATAAAAGAACTCAAACCTCAGCTCCGTTGGAATGGAACGTTTCGGTACATTCGGGAAAATTTTCCACGTTCCATTCGACGGAACGGAACAGAACAGAAGCATTGTGTTCGGGCCCTTTACAATGGCTTCGCTTCCGTTTCGTTCTGTCGAATGGAACGAGGAAAATTTCCCCGAATGTAAGTACCGAAACGTTCCATTCGACGGAACGGAAGTGAAGCCATTTTAAAGGGCCCGCGCCGAACACAATGCTTTTGTTCTATTTTCCGTTCCGTTTCGTGAGCTGGGCGGGGCCGAACACAAATTTAACTGCTATGAATCACACATAGCCCGCGGGAACGGAACGGAAATGAAACCATTGTGTTCGGGCCCAGGGACGTTATTTGTGTGGGGGGGGGGAGGGGTGGGGGTAGGGAGGGCATTTGCCTTCCCATGATTTTTGTTTTCTCATATATTATCAGTGGCGACTCGCCGCATAAAGCTAGTAAGGCTTAGGGTTGCTGCATAGACTAAGCCTCTAAGAGGGCTTAGTCTATCCAGGAACCCTAGTGAGGCTGAGCTTTAAGCTTGTGTTACACTCTATGGCCAATCAGAGCTGTCTACAAGCTCGCCATACATTTCACGAAAATATATGCAAAAAAACTGGGAAAAAAGCGAACAGTGTAACACAAGCTTAAAGCTCAGCCTCACAAGCTTGAAGCTCAGCCTCACTAGCTTGAAGCTCAGCCTCACAAGCTTGAAGCTCAGCCTCACTAGCTTAAAGCTCAGCCTCACTAGCTTTATATGCGGCGAACCGCAACTGATATATATATACATTCATAACATCTTGCCCCACCCCGGGAAAAACGTCTGGAAATGACGTCCTTGTTTGGGGCCAATAACAATAAACAAATTTCAATTAACAAAAACAGATGATTGGCCATTATGTGGAGGGGGGGGGGGGGGCAGTGCAATTGTGCTTGAATTCTTATTTATTTATTTTTTTAAATGTCTGGCATACGCGCTCTTATTTTAATTTTAGTTTTTTTTTTTTAATTTTACAATTTACTGCGATTATATTTAGACTCGACCACTTAGAACAAATTGTTGCTGATGGAGGGGAGGGGGAGGGGGAGGCAGTGGCGACTCGCCGCATAAAGCTAGTGAGGCTGAGCTTTAAGCTAGTGTTACACTGTATGATCAATGAGAGCTTTCTACAAAGCTCGCCATACATTTCACGAAAATATATGCAAAAAAAGCGAACAGTGTAACACAAGCCTAAAGCTCAGCCTCACAAGCTTAAAGCTCAGCCTCATTAGCTTTAGGCGGCGAGCCGCCACTGGGAGGAGATGCCATTGATTTCAAGATTTTCTTAGACTCTATGAACAAAAAAGAAAACGGTTTTGTGCATTTAATAATGATTTTTTTTTTTGTTTTTGTTTTTGCGGTTGCAACGATCGTCACCAAAAATATTTCATCTATCTACGTAAATATGTCAACAGGAATATATTTTGTAGTTTTATTTATTTTTTTTTTTTTTTTTGTATGTGTGCGTGGGAAGCTGGATGGATTTTGATTGGTTAGGGACGCGCGAAAACAGTGCACTAATGGTACAATAACCATTTTATGTTGACAGCCAAGCTGCCGTCAAGGCTGTTGAGGCGCACATTACCAGGTCTAGGCTTGTGGAGGAACGTAAAAGAATATTACAGAGAGTGGGCTATGAATAAGAACCTGAGGATCTCCTCGATTTCCCGGTCACAGTGACTTTCCTGGAAATGAAATGGTCAGACGAGCTCGCCAGAACGGGGGTCGGAGAGTTGACCGACGAATCGGTTTTTTTTTTTTACGGCCATCGTTTTTACTTAGGGGGTCACCCTTTAATGCGATTGCACAGCTATAACGACATAGGTTGGTGATAAAATGGTCTGGTGTGGGATTAAGGGCGGTGGAACAGGAGGGAAACGTCTAAAGAGAGTAGGTGGACGTTGTTTTTGAACCGCTGAAGGTTATACTTATCAGGGAACAGATCAGCTGGCAATGCGTTCCACATTACTGTTGTTCGGCAGGTTAAAGGACTGCCTAAATTTCACTGTTCTCCACGAATGGGGTCGAATTGGCGAGTGTTACGGGGGGGGGGGGCGACTAAGAGTGGGGGAATAAGTTCTTTACTACATTTACCATGAAAATATCGGTAGTAAATACTGAGTGCTCCGACATTACGGCGATGCTCACGGGAGTCTATAGAAGCTGCAACGACTTCGTCTCCAATTAGTCGGAATGCATGTTTTTGAACACGTTTAAGCAAGGCTAAATGGGATTAAGGGGCCCCCAGCCCAGATATGCGAATTGTACTCGAGACGTGGTCTGATATATGCCTGATAGACTGTAGCTAAATCGGACGCTGAAAAGTATTTCTTACACTTCCGTAGAATTCCAAGGCGTTTAGAAGCATCAATTGCGACGTCATAGATGTGCTGGTTCCAGTTTAGGTGGCTGTTGATTTTTACACCAAGTAATTTGAAGTCATCAGAAGAAGAAATTTGAACGCCGCCACCAAAGGATATGGTTGGTTGGTTGGTTTACGTGGCAGCCCATCCGCCGAGGACAGGGCCCAATTAGCACAGGAAGTGCCGTTTTGATACCACAACTCGTTTAACCTGGCCGTTTTAGGATTGATGCGAGTGTTTTCAAAGCTGGGGACTCCGATGAATTATCATATCCATCCGGAGCTGTTCAGGAAGATGATCAGCTCACCGATCTTGTTCTTCGAGATCTCACCAAGGTCATTGAAGAAGAAGCGGTTTGCCCAGTACGCGAAGTCTGGCCCGAGCTAAGGCTGGACGCTCGCAGAGAAGGTTCGATGACAGTTTCCCTCTTATTTGCTTCGCCACAACTGCGGCAATTGACGTTGAAGGGAATACCCAGTTTGGCCGCGTGGTCGCCAATCGGCCAATGACCCGTGCTGATTGCCGTTACTCTGGAGACGTCCACGCGGCTTCTGCTCAGGAGTTCATCTGTTTTTTTTCGGCAGTAGGATGGCCATATCTTTCTAGATATGACGCAGTTGGTCAGTCCTCTCCATCTGGAGTTTGCGTTTGCGAGAAAGTGGATGGATATTTGGCGCTTAACAGTCCCTAGTGGAAAATGAACGGGTTCTGTGAGAGAGAGCCCTGAAGAGCAGAGCCTTGCCTAGCTAGTTCGTTTGCCCGTTCGTGTTACCCTCTATCTTGCTGTGGCCTGGAACCCAAAGCAGAGTAGCTTTGACCTGGCTTCCCAGGAAGATTAGCTCTTCACGGCCACTGTTCGACGAGCTTAGAGGAGGTGATAGCCGAGTCTAAGGCCTTGATTGCGGCTTGACTGTCAGTGAGTATTACAACATTACGCTTTGGCGTAGCGTCTTGCTGCAAAGACCGACAGGCCTCCCGAATACCCAGGATCTTCGCCCGTAAAACGCTGGCGTAATCCGGTAGGTGGTAGGACTTTTCGAAAAAGTGTGTGTCCGGGAAAACTCCCGCTCCGACTCCGCAGTCCATCTTTGAGCCGTCAGTATAGATGACTGTGTCGAAATCAAGTATAACTGAACCGTCCTTCCATTCCACTCTGGTTGGAAAGCCCACAGCGGAATTCTTCTTGAAGGTCAGTCTCGGGATAATGTAGTCGGTTGGCGAATTAGCTATCTCCGCCGGTAGGGATTCCAGGATGTTGCTGTGACCGTAAGGCCTGGCATACCAGCTCCCAGATTCTTTGAAGTGGTTGTTGACCCACGAGGGTCCATGGAAGACCCAATATACATATGGTAGGTGCGCTTGCGTTTCGATCTGTGTTGAGAGCTCTTCGTTTAATTCGAAAGGTCCCTGTTGCCATAGCAAAGTCGAGCAGACTCTGCATGCTGTTAAAAGAGACTTCTTTAAGGTTTGTGAAGGTCGGTGCACCCAGGGCGCTTTTACCAGTCTCCTAGCGAGAGCTGGGCAACTATACAGGAGCGTGTTCTAGCGTTTTCCGTTCCCCCGGGAAGTTAACAGTTCTGGCAGATATCGTTTGAAATCAGCCCCAATCTATACGCATGCGCTCCGATCAAACAATGGCCGCTAACAAGAGTTTAGTTCTTTCCTAATTGTGAGTGTTCCACCAAGGATCTGCTGGGCTTAGTGACCTCTACGAGGCTTTGAAGGGATCGCGCTATGAGTCCGCTATGCTGTGGTAACCTTACGGCTCGCGTAGGTACACCAAAGCCGATTTTGTCGGCCGATGGCGGACAGAACTGCGAGTAACTCGGACGTGTATGTGCTTACATTGCAACAGTGTTACCACTTGGGCCGATATTGGACGTTGCCGGTAAATGCACTCAATTTGCACTGTCGCACGTCGGCAGACTGGCGAGAAATCCCAACAAGTTTGGACTCGACGGTTGATCGGCCGTTTCCGGACGATGACGGTCGTGTTTGTGTACGCGCTCTGTTTCTTTTACAAGTGTTTGATTCAATAGTCCGAGTTCGGCTGTCGTCTCCCGAGCAAAGCTCAGCCGATGACGGATTAGGTGTACGCGAGCCGTTAGAAATAAAATACGATTGGTACAACTGATCTCACCAACACCCTCCCCCCCCCCCCCCCTTTGAAGACCAGGATCATTTCTGTAGAATGTCTTCATTAACTTTCAAATTATATCGGAAGATTTTGCCCCGAAAGGAATTAAGGACGAAGAAAAACCCGTTCGGAAACGAGTCGAGGGAATTCGGGGTGGTCGGTCAAAGAGGAAGGATGCTGTTTCATGCGGAGTGGGAGTAGGACACGGGGAAGATGGCGTTGTAAATATGTTTGTGTGTGTATTTATATATAAAAATATTTTCACTTCGTTCAAAAACTTAAGTTTCGCCACGATTTAACGTTCCTGCCGCGTCGTCTCTCAAACGGACGACGTTGCATGACACTCGCTGTCAATCGTTAGGCTTGACGCTCGCAAACTAAGCGATGCCAGCGACAAATTACTACGATAAAAGGGACGCGGTGACGACGCAGACGTCGTCGTATGTATCAGATTATCGATAGTCGGTATCGATGAGTTGATTAATAGACCGCTTGCGGCGCCACTCGATGCTATTCCCAGATTATTGACAGTAGGCGGACCGCCGCACGCGCCGGCATAGCTAGCGCCACCGGCAGCAATCGGGCCAATTAAACCGGTCGCGCCATTTGTGCTACTTATGCTGCCCGTTAAAGAACCGTTACCGTTTGTAATTGCCGTTGCGGTCGTATCGCCGCACAGATGCAAACGCGAGCTGAGCAGCTTGTTACAGGCGGGACAGGCACGCGATGCGTTCTTATCGCGTCGCCGTAAGATCTCGTTGGCACATCTGGCAAAAAAAAAAAAAAAAAATATTAGTCAAGGATTCTGGACGACCCCGCGGGGGGATAGTGTGCCGTTTCTGAGAAGCGGCGAATGTAACGAACCTGGCGTGAAGGATATGCGCACAGGGTAGTGCCTCCAGTGAGTCTGCTTCAATGCCGAATACTTCGCCGCACGCGCCGCAATTAAGTCCTAAGGCTGCCTCCGTTTGGGTCGCAAGGCGCGAATGTGTTTTGTATTGTTCTTCGTCGCCAAGAGCTCGATAGATCAGGGCCAGGCGGCTACGAATTTTCCGGACTAGGAGCTGCGAAAAGAGATTCAATTGAAGGAGGACGACGGGGGAGGGAGCTTCGGATCAAACTGACCTTTGCTCCAACGGAACTGGCAACCTCAAGTAAGCGCGTATTAAACTCTAATGGACGACAATTACAAATTTTCTGCTGAAGTCGAAGCGCTTCGAGACATCGGGCCGCACCGTCCATTGCTTCCATCTGGGCCATACGATCGCCTAACGCTGCTGCCGCTCCCATTGTTTGTTCGTACTGTCGAAACGCTCGCTGCAAAGGTTCCAGAAAAGACGGGAAAGAAACCAAAAAAAAAACGGCCGATTAAATAAAAATCAAAACCATAGACGGGTCTACGAACATCGATGTCCATTTTTTTCCGGTAGATGTCTCCCATGACGCGTATACTTCGGGTGTAAGTTGCCTGATCGCCGGATATTAGAGACAACCGGGTGGCTTCCTATGTGCGAGAAAACAAATCAGATGCGGGATTTAAGCGATCGCACCAGCGGTTCCCGCTTTCTCTCAACTTACCGTACAGTAATCATGCGCATCGCCCAGTTCACCCTGTTTCCGGAGTGCCGCGGCCATTCGAAGCAGCGCGGCCCGATGATGTGACGAATTCAAGTCGCCTAGCTGCAGCGAACGCGATAAATCGTACGCCTTCGAAGCGTACCGGGCGCTCTTATCGTTGTCCTGAAGTCGACCGAACAGTTCGGACAGCGCAACATACACTTGGAGCTCGAGCGACGGATCGCCAATCGATGTAGCGATCTTATGTGCACCCTGTAGTCCTTCGAGCGCTCGCGAAAATCCGCCCATTTCCAGATAGACACGGGCAACGGTCAAGTGAACGAGACCGCCCGTCCGACATTGGGCGCCGCATTCGTTATAGAGCGAATGTCGCGCGTAGCTTAGCGCCCGCTCGAGACCGCCGAGACGTTCGTGAGCACGCGCCAAATTCAAATAGGCCTCGGCACGCATTGTCGGCGAGTCGAGCTCTTCGGAAATGCCGAGCTGCCGGTGCCCGAATTCGATGGCCTCGCGATATTTTCCCCAGTCCATGTGCGCCTGGTACAAGTAGCCGAGCAATTGAAAACGATCTTCGCGCTTATTGGTCGCTTTCAGAGCGCTCCGCCACGTTCGGACCGCTGCGTTCTGATTGTGTTGTTCGTAGAGTCGAAGGCCGCGCTCGATCTGTGCGAGGAAGAAAAAGAAGAAAAAAAAAAAACCATAACGTCTCTGGTCAATGGTCGCTCGGTTAACGGTACTTCAAGCCAACCGTCTGGACTTAATCCACCTTTAGCCAAAGGTGGATCTTGGAGGATCTTGGAGGAACTTGGTGTAACTTGGAGTAACTGGGAGAAACTTGGAGGATCTTGGAGCCAAGGAATCACCGTCTTACCTTTCGTCGCGCCAAATACTGCTGAATACTGCGCTGACAGGCCAGAAAGCAATCGAGCACGGAATAGCGAGATCGCGTGAATCCATGCCGCGCCCACAAAGACGTTCCGTCCGGGCTCGAACCGTAGCCGGCCAAACGCGAGTAGCTATCGTCCAATTGGCAGACATCGGTTGCATTGTCGAGCGGGTGTCGCGAACCGTCCGGCGATGCCAGTAAATGCGTGGCCGAAAGGTTATGACTGTGCGGTATGCTGTGCGAAAAATGTGTCCGGAACAGCGCGGAAAATAATTGAAAAAAAACCAATCCAAATATATATATGACACGATCCGAAACGGAACAGAAACAAACACTCACCTAAGAAGATCCCGGGACGCTATACTCTCCCATGACATGACTCCTTGGAAAATAATTTTTTCCGAGATTCTATTTTTTTTCTTTTTTTTTAGACGCGGTCGTCGTCGCCGATCGACACTTTTGCGCGTTTCGCTCTTTTCGCGCAGTTTAAAAATCGTTTCGTGATGTTTTTCGCGAACAATTGATAATTTTCACATACTGAACAGGTGTTTTGAACATTTGTGTATGATCGCGCTCGCGGTGGGCACTTTCCCGGTTCCGGATTAACAGGGAGCGGGCCGGCTAAGATCAGAGAACCGCCGTCGTCGTACGCATTGTCGACATGCCTTCAAATTTCAATGACCTATTCACCAAAGAAGGAAAAGAGTTCCATTTTAGAGAGCAACAAGAAGAGCCTTGCGTGGCACAGAAGGGGCGCGACGGGTCACTTAAAACGGGTCGCTTAGAGCCTAAAACACTTTCACGTCACACTACCATCACACCTCCCCCCCCCCCAACCCGATATTTGCTTCGCATGCAATGATACTAGACGACCAGCCCTTTTCTCTTTTCCTGCACTGACCTACACTTCCGTTGGCGCCCTCATTCTGGAATCCCGCGGGCGGCAACAGGTCAAACCCCCCCTTTGATCACACGAAGCTTTGAATTTTTCCGCACAGAAGGTCACTTGCGGGAAAAGGAAAAACTCTCAGACTCTAGAGAAACACTTCATCCCCCTCTCACCCCTCATCCCTTGCCAATTGTTTTTCACGCTAAATCGTCCCTGTTTTTTGTTATTGTATTGTATAAGTTTTTCGGTCTCGCACTCTTCTATGGTCACACGGTGGGCGAATGGCTGGGGACTACGCCCAAAACGCAGTCTACCCTTCGACCCTTCTGCCTGCGATCAAATGATGATATGAAGCTTGGCCTAAACCACCGCGATCCACAGAGACCCCTAAAACGGGACCAGCTGGTCCCGCCCACCACCCACCCCCACCGCCTGGCACTCCTCTGGCACACGGAATTCACAACGGAAACTCGGAACTTTGGTCGGCACGCGTGGGACCCTCGTTTTCATAGACTTTATTCCGATGGGGCGACAGCCTCTACCCAATGCAACAATAACAACAAAAACAAGAGGGATGAACGGGTCCGTGAGTCCTTCGGACTGCCTTCCCTTTTTTTTTTTTTTCACTCGAGTAATTTTTTTTTTTTCGCACACACCATCGAATTTGCTGAGAGAGAGAGAGAGAGAGAGCGCGAGAGACTTGTTTGTTGTTGTTGTATTTCGGGGTAGGCTCCCATTTTTCCGGAGGATCGAACGTTAAGAAGAGTGGGCCTCGTCCCCGCGAGCGGGTCGCATTAAAACCCACCGCAAAAAAAAAAAAGAAGAAAATAAACCAAAAGAAATCAAAATCAAACCGAAACCGCACTGTCCGTCGCGTTCAACTTTGGAGGCTACGCGTGGTGCAAACTCTAGAAGCTACCGAGTCCGGCCTCTTTCATTATTTTTGTTGATCTGCTTGTGAATTTTCTCGCATCCTCTCCCTGGGATTCAGAAGGACTTTTCGGTCCTGGGCACACTTCACACATCCACCCTGTTCTTGTTACCCCGCAATGTGCCACCCCCCCCCCCTTCCTCCCCGTTTCCCGACTGTGTAAGACGCACGAAACGATTTTCCTCGAGCGCGCGAGATAAGCTTTTCGTGTAGTCAGTCCAGCGGGGTGGGGGGGGGGGGGCAGAGGGAGGGGGATGGGAAGTTCGAACAGGATTCAGTTCGTACCGCGAAAAAAGTCATCCAAACACCCCCGGGACGTGCGTTATCCTTTCAATGGTCTCACGCTGATCTCTCGGTTTAACGCACGAAGGGTGGTTATCATCTTGAACCTTCTAGGGGCGGCAGCGGCGGCGGGGGGGGGTTGGGGCGGGAAGATACTTCGAAAGCTGGAAACGAAATCTCAACACAAGAGGGATGCTGCGCAGTTTCCTGCCGCGCAATGGATACCGCGCGAAGCTTTGTTCCCCGAGGCGAAAAGCTGAAAAATATCGGAATGAAAGTCCAAACGAAGGACACAGTATCAGCGCCTTCCTTGACCGCCGAAGCATCACCCACCCCCACCACCCCCCGCCCACCCTTCGAGTCCTCATTTAAAGACAGGACAAGCTCCCGAAGGTGACGGAATTTTTTTTGCCATTCCTAGCAAGAGGGACGCGCAATAAAACTGACTACGATGGGATGACTGAGCGGGTTGCAGGAAGGCGGGGGTCGTGTTCGTGTACTCAAGGTCGCCAGTCTGTCAACCCACCTCTCTCGTTAGTAAAACTACTAGCAAGTTTTTCGCGTCCAGCATCAAAGTCTGCTCTGTGTAATAGTCTTTTGTTCGTACAAGGTTTGTAACTGGACCGCGGGGCGGGGGGGGGGGGGTGGTTGATGTTTGATATTATTGTAAGGTACCCCTTACCCCCTTAAACTGCCATATCTACATAACCAAAACTATTTCATCATAGCTGTAAAGGGAACTTTTGCCAGAATCTCTAAAATGTACCACAATGCTGTAGCTGCCTGAATTAATATTATTGAATAAATGTTATGTGTGTCGTCGCTCGCTCCAATGGGTGGCTGATACGTCAACGTGGCAACGTGGGTGGCTGATCTGTCAACGTATTAAGTCTAGTAGTAGATAGACGGATAGATATTTATTGGCGATAATGAAATTACATGTTTTTTCGTAAATGACTTAGGGCCGTATTATTCACCTCGCGCGTTATTTTCGCCTTATCTAGCTGATAACTTATCTGGGGTATTAAATTTAATCACTGATTAACTTCTCTGGGTGAAAAATTGTATTATTCATCTCTGATTAGCATTTTAAAAGGTCGGGCAATCAATTCAATTCATGTTTGTTTATTGCCATAGATAAAGTTCGTTTTTACATAATGATTTTGCTTAAGAGTTCAGTTTTACAAACTATACAACTTTTGAGAATGTATCGAGTTATTTTACAGTCCGGCGATGCCAGTAAATGCGTGGCCGAAAGGGGTTATGACTGTGCGGTATGCTGTGCGAAAAATGTGTCCGGAACCGCGCGGAAAATAATTAAAAAAAAAACCAATCCAATGTATATGAAACGATCCGAAACGGAACAGAAACAAACACTCACCTGAGAAGATCCCGGGACGCTATACTCTCCCATGACATGACATCCTTGGAAAATAATTTTTTCCGAGCTTCTATTTTTTTTTTTCTTTTTTTTTTTTTAGACGCGATCGTCGTCGCCGATCGACACTTTTGCGCGTTTCGCTCTTTTCGCGCAGTTTAAAAATCGTTTCGTGATGTTTTTCGCGAACAATTGATAATTTTCACATACTGAAAATGGCAAGAAAAAAAAACCTAATTGATGCATTTTAACTATAACTAAAAGCTTAACCGAAGTATTAAAACTAAATACTTATTAAAAGAAAGTATGTTACTAGTTTTTCATGGTCATGCTACCATTGAAGCTATTAAATGTTTTAGAGTTTGTTGTTCGTTCCGGTGTCAGTGGAGTGAAGCTCCAATACGAAATCCCCGACTGTTGATTGATCGTAGTACTTGACAAAGTTTGGAAAGAACTTTCACTGGAGAGGCCAGTTTATCATAAGATTTTTTGTTGGACTAAGTCCGAAGGAGCTGTTTCGTCATCGGAATGCAGAAGACTCTTCAGAGGGTGTATTCTAGCCAACTTTCGAAACACCCTGACAGCTGATGGAATTGCTGAGGCAAATTCTATATAGCAACATCATAATCCAAATTCATTTCCACGAATAATAAATAATAAAAGAAAGTAGTTCAATTTAAAACTGTAAGTTTTTTATTAGACTATTATCCGCTAGTTCTAGTCGAATTCTAATTTTATTTATTAGTGTAATTGCTTTAGCTTCGATATATTCAGTTTCGGCTAAAGATTGTAATCTTTCAGTTGAATAATATCTTGAAAGGTTATGGATTAACTTTAATATTTCGTTCTGAGCTATCTGCAGTTTGTTTCGATGACTTTTGGCACAGGATATCCACAGTGGAGCCCCACTAAAGTAGTACAGGCTGAAAAATACGACTTAAATATGAGCATTTTATTTGTTGATGCTTAACGGTTCCCGCACACTGACGCGATTTATTCGCTGACGCTGCGATTATTTGCAATTATTTTGCAGCGGTACGGTCATTCTTATTAGTTGCCATGTAAATAAATGAAGGCGAATGTACCGCTGCAAAATAATCGCAGCGTCAGCGAATAAATCGCGTCAGTGTGTGGGAACCTTAATAGTGATTTTCTGTTTATGAAAGGATAACGGATTTTTATAAGGGAATTAGTTTTATTTAACGTTTCTGTGATATGGTTAATAGACGTTAGCTTATCGTCGAAATTAAAGCCCAGGTATTTTAGGTTTTTAGTCCATTGTATTTCTTTCACGATGAGAGAGAGATTTTGGGTTGGAATATAAGAATGAGTTTGACGTTTAGTAAAAAAAATTTTGCTTGCGTTTTAGAGGCGTTAATTTTGATTTTCCATTTGTGTAGATATTAAAGTTACCACTGTCAGGGCATTGTTGACAGAGTTGCAGATATTAATCCAGTTGGTCGCGTCTGCGAGAAATCTTGCAGATATCTCGAAGACTATGGCGGCCTGTCTGCGAGATTCTTCGAGACGTCTTATGGGAAAAGTACACGGTATCGAGACAAATGCTCCCCGAATCTCGAAGACATGTCTGCGAATGTCTCGATAGAAAAATGGCTTTGGCAATAGCGCCATCTGTTTGATGATAGCGTTTTGTGATAAAAGCACGTACTCGTATGAATATTACGCGGAGATTGCTATCGGCTGGAAATAAGAAAGGGGGCTATGATATGAAACGTGCAGGCAAGGGTGAAGTTACCTTACTGAAATCTAATAAATATAAAAAACTAATAACGTAGTGACACATTTCCAATCACTTCACATCGCACTTGTGTCGTTTTATTGTAACCGCACTTGAACTGTAACTTTTCGCGTATTTAATTTTTATCGTGTAAGTCGGGGATGACATTTGCTGCGCTCGGAGTGATGCGGTTGTTTTTTGCCTTACAAATAGATCGTGGTGGGAGCACATGTTTCTATTGCTATTTTTCTTTCTATCTAGTGATGAAGAAAGATAAGCAATATGATTCCTAGGCTCAAACCATCGAGGTTATGTCTCTTAAGTCAGAACCTGGGTGTGCCTCTCTTCACATGTAAACTGCTACTGAGACTGGACTCAATTGAGAAAACCAACTCAAGATGGGCGGAGGGTACAACATGTCACACTGCGAGACCCGATCTGGCCAGAGCTGAATCTAAAGGCTGACTCTGCTCAAAAGGGCGGACATCAGCAAAACAGTCGGTGTCCTAACCGGACACTGTCTTATAGGTCGGCATGCAGAAAGGCTTGGACTTTTCTCAAACGACTTCTGTAGAAGCTGCCCAGGACGACGAGGAGGACGAGGAGACAGTCCTTCACCTTCTCTGCACTTGTCCAGCTCTGTCCGTCAGATGGAAAGCTCATCTCGGAGCTACTACTTCTTCAACTGTCTTGGTGAACTTGCCACAATGGAGGTCGCGAGAATCCAACGCTTTATTATAAGCTCTAAATGGTTCGGACGAATAGGACCGGAGTCGAAGATCCTGTGGTACCACAACGGACCTTTTAGGTCTAAGTGTGTCCGTGTTCTCACGGACAGCCACGTGTACCTACCTACCTAAGTCTCTTAAGAGACAAGCGACCAACTGGGTTGTTTTCATATTATTACCTGCGCATTGCGCAATGTGTTGTCTTGTAGGCTTTGTATCAGAGTTCTGTTCTGTGCTTCGCATTGCACCGCAGAACTACAGTAAATGCCACAGTTCACATTGCAGTGAAGTAAGCAAAAATTTGAGAACGGTTGAAGGATGTGTCAATGCTGAGATCTAGAAACCAAAATTTTTCATTTAAAACCCTTCCCACTCCTCCCCCCCCCTCTTATCACCACACCCCCTCTAAAAGATACCCCAGTCGTAGAGGTTCAACCTAACCTACCCACCATTGAAAATTTCATGATAATACCTCAACGGGTTCGGGAGTTACGCGCCCTCAAACTATTTTTGCGTACGGCGTATAGACGGACATTTTTTTTTTTTATTACTATTTTGGGGTCTACTGGTCCTAAAACGTGAAAACAAAAAAATTTCAGGGAAGTAAATTTTTTTGGTTGAAATTTTATTATTAAATAATAAATAATAAAGTAAAATGGTGGACATTAACCGATTGCTCCCCTTGTTGAATTATGACGCCACGCCACTGGACTCCATTGCATAAAATCTCAATTTCACTAACTAACATTCTGGGCTGGGTGAACAGGCGCTCAGATTTGGCAGCAAGACTCCAACGACAACCTTGCGCAGACTGGGAATCAGTCGAGCGTCGAGGAGATTCGAAAGCTCCTCCGTCCTCTCGTACCCGGAGCCCGAAACGTCCAGACTGTTTCAGGTCGTTCCCCGTCCTTTAACTACTCGGGAACAACATTTCCAAACAATTTTTCTTCCACTACTTTTTGTCTATGGTTGCGCTCTCCATATGAAGTCCCGACCGATGGTAACAGGCATGCAGACTTTGCAGCAAGGATATTCCAGCCATTCATCCCAAATGAACTCTGTACCGATTCGTTTAGTCGAGATTCGATTTGATTGGAATCCGTTTGTACGGACAACTAGACGTCAGTAGATGTCAAGCTTTTCTGCCTCTCCCGCATAACAAAACACACGCCTTCACTGCCCGAAAAATTCGCGAACGCCTCGTAAAATTTCCGACTGGGTAACAGGCGTCCAGATTTTGCAGCAAGACAACATTTGACTTGTTATCATAGATTCGAATCGTACCGATTCGATAGTTGAGACTGGAATTGTCGGCCATATTCGTAGAATCTATTTGAAACGATAACTAGATGGCTGTAGATGTCGGGTGTTGCTGGGCAATAAAAAACAAACAACACTACTTTAACTTTCGATTTTGCCATATGGAAATTTCCGAGCGGTTAACAGGCGCTCAGATTTTGCAGCAAGACAACGGCACCGAAGCCTCGAACCGAACCGATTCGATAGTCGAGACTCGAATCGTGGATTATGATGTGGTATCTAGTTCCAACGACAGCTAGACACCAATAGAAGTCGCGAATTTATACCAGCGCCAAGGATATAAGACGAACGACTCCACTGCATAAGATCTCGAGGTGGAAATTTTTCCAGTTCATTGAGCTGAGTGACAGCATTTTCACCGGTTCTCTAAGCAAAGAAAGTGCGCCCAAATGGGGATTTCTTCTACAACTCTCGAGTTGGGAAGGAACCGACGACCATTTTGCATGAAGGGACTAAATCTATTATTATTACTTAATTTCACTAAGTAAAATTCTGGCTGGGTGAACAGGCGCTCAGATTTGGCAGCAAGACGACAACGACAACCCTGCGCAGACTGGAATCGGTCGAGGAGATTCGAAGCTTACGTTCGATTCGAACAGTTTCATCGAATCCGTTGATGCGGTACGCGGATAAGTACGCAACGCTTACAGATATAATGAGGCTATAACCCGCACCCCACTTTCATTCCAACAGCCAATCAGTTTGCTCCATAGAGCTGTATATGTGTATAGCTCCATGATTTGCACCTTCACAGTTTCGAATAGTCTCGAAAGCTCACAGCTCTGAGCTATAGAAAGCCGGCACTAAGGAAACAGGCGTGCAGAGCTTTTCATCAATTCTTTTATTGTGCACACAGAGCGAGTGACAAGCTACCCAGCGAGAAATTTGAGAAGAGTTTCCCAATAGAAGCTTAACAGAACCGTTCGTTGTTGATGGCAGGATTACTATTTAGAAACACTACGAACAGTTTGCGTTCAAGATTCGTTTTAGCTTCCTGGAAAAACAATAAGCAATCACTGGTTTTCCAGGAACTAAAACAACTCTTCAGTTTGCCGTTTAGTTCATTCGAATGCCTTAGCAATTGAACTATTTAACCTCAGCCAGCACTTGAACTATTTAACCTCAGCCAGCACTTGAACTATTTAACCTCAGCCAGCACTTGAACTATTTAACCTCAGCCAGCACTGGAGCTATTTAACCTCAGCCAGCACTTGAACTATTTAACCTCAGCCAGCACTTGAACTATTTAACCTCAGCCAGCACTTGAACTATTTAACCTCAGCCAGCACTTGAACTATTTAACCTCAGCCAGCACTTGAACTATTTAACCTCAGCCAGCACTTGAACTATTTAACCTCAGCCAGCACTTGAACTATTTAACCTCAGCCAGCACTTGAACTATTTAACCTCAGTCAGCACTTGAACTATTTAACCTCAGCCAGCACTTGAACTATTTAACCTCAGCCAGCACTTGAACTATTTAACCTCAGCCAGCACTTGAACTATTTAACCTCAGCCAGCACTTGAACTATTTAACCTCAGCCAGCACTTGAACTATTTAACCTCAGCCAGCACTTGAACTATTTAACCTCAGTCAGCACTTGAACTATTTAACCTCAGCCAGCACTTGAACTATTTAACCTCAGCCAGCACTTGAACTATTTAACCTCAGCCAGCACTTGAACTATTTAACCTCAGCCAGCACTTGAACTATTTAACCTCAGCCAGCACTTGAACTATTTAACCTCAGCCAGCACTTGAACTATTTAACCTCAGTCAGCACTTGAACTATTTAACCTCAGCCAGCACTTGAACTATTTAACCTCAGCCAGCACTTGAACTATTTAACCTCAGCCAGCACTTGAACTATTTAATCTCAGCCAGCACTTGAACTATTTAACCTCAGCCAGCACTTGAACTATTTAACCTCAGCCAGCACTTGAACTATTTAACCTCAGCCAGCACTTGAACTATTTAACCTCAGTCAGCACTTGAACTATTTAACCTCAGCCAGCACTTGAACTATTTAACCTCAGCCAGCACTTGAACTATTTAATCTCAGCCAGCACTTGAACTATTTAACCTCAGCCAGCACTTGAACTATTTAACCTCAGCCAGCACTTGAACTATTTAACCTCAGCCAGCACTTGAACTATTTAACCTCAGCCAGCACTTGAACTATTTAACCTCAGCCAGCACTTGAACTATTTAACCTCAGTCAGCACTTGAACTATTTAACCTCAGCCAGCACTTGAACTATTTAACCTCAGCCAGCACTTGAACTATTTAACCTCAGCCAGCACTTGAACTATTTAACCTCAGCCAGCACTTGAACTATTTAACCTCAGTCAGCACTTGAACTATTTAACCTCAGCCAGCACTTGAACTATTTAACCTCAGCCAGCACTTGAACTATTTAACCTCAGCCAGCACTTGAACTATTTAACCTCAGCCAGCACTTGAACTATTTAATCTCAGCCAGCACTTGAACTATTTAACCTCAGCCAGCACTTGAACTATTTAACCTCAGCCAGCACTTGAACTATTTAACCTCAGCCAGCACTTGAACTATTTAACCTCAGTCAGCACTTGAACTATTTAACCTCAGCCAGCACTTGAACTATTTAACCTCAGCCAGCACTTGAACTATTTAACCTCAGCCAGCACTTGAACTATTTAATCTCAGCCAGCACTTGAACTATTTAACCTCAGCCAGCACTTGAACTATTTAACCTCAGTCAGCACTTGAACTATTTAACCTCAGCCAGCACTTGAACTATTTAACCTCAGCCAGCACTTGAACTATTTAACCTCAGCCAGCACTTGAACTATTTAACCTCAGCCAGCACTTGAACTATTTAATCTCAGCCAGCACTTGAACTATTTAACCTCAGCCAGCACTTGAACTATTTAACCTCAGCCAGCACTTGAACTATTTAACCTCAGCCAGCACTTGAACTATTTAACCTCAGCCAGCACTTGAACTATTTAACCTCAGCCAGCACTTGAACTATTTAACCTCAGCCAGCACTTGAACTATTTAACCTCAGCCAGCACTTGAACTATTTAACCTCAGCCAGCACTTGAACTATTTAACCTCAGTCAGCACTTGAACTATTTAACCTCAGCCAGCACTTGAACTATTTAACCTCAGCCAGCACTTGAACTATTTAACCTCAGCCAGCACTTGAACTATTTAACCTCAGCCAGCACTTGAACTATTTAACCTCAGCCAGCACTTGAACTATTTAACCTCAGTCAGCACTTGAACTATTTAACCTCAGCCAGCACTTGAACTATTTAACCTCAGCCAGCACTTGAACTATTTAACCTCAGCCAGCACTTGAACTATTTAACCTCAGCCAGCACTTGAACTATTTAATCTCAGCCAGCACTTGAACTATTTAACCTCAGCCAGCACTTGAACTATTTAACCTCAGCCAGCACTTGAACTATTTAACCTCAGCCAGCACTTGAACTATTTAACCTCAGTCAGCACTTGAACTATTTAACCTCAGCCAGCACTTGAACTATTTAACCTCAGCCAGCACTTGAACTATTTAACCTCAGCCAGCACTTGAACTATTTAATCTCAGCCAGCACTTGAACTATTTAACCTCAGCCAGCACTTGAACTATTTAACCTCAGTCAGCACTTGAACTATTTAACCTCAGCCAGCACTTGAACTATTTAACCTCAGTCAGCACTTGAACTATTTAACCTCAGCCAGCACTTGAACTATTTAACCTCAGCCAGCACTTGAACTATTTAACCTCAGTCAGCACTTGAACTATTTAACCTCAGCCAGCACTTGAACTATTTAACCTCAGCCAGCACTTGAACTATTTAACCTCAGTCAGCACTTGAACTATTTAACCTCAGCCAGCACTTGAACTATTTAACCTCAGTCAGCACTTGAACTATTTAACCTCAGCCAGCACTTGAACTATTTAACCTCAGCCAGCACTTGAACTATTTAATCTCAGCCAGCACTTGAACTATTTAACCTCAGCCAGCACTTGAACTATTTAACCTCAGCCAGCACTTGAACTATTTAACCTCAGCCAGCACTTGAACTATTTAACCTCAGTCAGCACTTGAACTATTTAACCTCAGCCAGCACTTGAACTATTTAACCTCAGCCAGCACTTGAACTATTTAACCTCAGTCAGCACTTGAACTATTTAACCTCAGCCAGCACTTGAACTATTTAACCTCAGTCAGCACTTGAACTATTTAACCTCAGCCAGCACTTGAACTATTTAACCTCAGCCAGCACTTGAACTATTTAACCTCAGCCAGCACTTGAACTATTTAACCTCAGTCAGCACTTGAACTATTTAACCTCAGCCAGCACTTGAACTATTTAACCTCAGCCAGCACTTGAACTATTTAACCTCAGCCAGCACTTGAACTATTTAACCTCAGCCAGCACTTGAACTATTTAATCTCAGCCAGCACTTGAACTATTTAACCTCAGCCAGCACTTGAACTATTTAACCTCAGCCAGCACTTGAACTATTTAACCTCAGCCAGCACTTGAACTATTTAACCTCAGTCAGCACTTGAACTATTTAACCTCAGCCAGCACTTGAACTATTTAACCTCAGCCAGCACTTGAACTATTTAACCTCAGCCAGCACTTGAACTATTTAATCTCAGCCAGCACTTGAACTATTTAACCTCAGCCAGCACTTGAACTATTTAACCTCAGTCAGCACTTGAACTATTTAACCTCAGCCAGCACTTGAACTATTTAACCTCAGCCAGCACTTGAACTATTTAACCTCAGCCAGCACTTGAACTATTTAACCTCAGCCAGCACTTGAACTATTTAATCTCAGCCAGCACTTGAACTATTTAACCTCAGCCAGCACTTGAACTATTTAACCTCAGCCAGCACTTGAACTATTTAACCTCAGCCAGCACTTGAACTATTTAACCTCAGCCAGCACTTGAACTATTTAACCTCAGTCAGCACTTGAACTATTTAACCTCAGCCAGCACTTGAACTATTTAACCTCAGCCAGCACTTGAACTATTTAACCTCAGCCAGCACTTGAACTATTTAATCTCAGCCAGCACTTGAACTATTTAACCTCAGCCAGCACTTGAACTATTTAACCTCAGCCAGCACTTGAACTATTTAACCTCAGCCAGCACTTGAACTATTTAACCTCAGTCAGCACTTGAACTATTTAACCTCAGCCAGCACTTGAACTATTTAACCTCAGCCAGCACTTGAACTATTTAACCTCAGCCAGCACTTGAACTATTTAATCTCAGCCAGCACTTGAACTATTTAACCTCAGCCAGCACTTGAACTATTTAACCTCAGCCAGCACTTGAACTATTTAACCTCAGCCAGCACTTGAACTATTTAATCTCAGCCAGCACTTGAACTATTTAACCTCAGCCAGCACTTGAACTATTTAACCTCAGTCAGCACTTGAACTATTTAACCTCAGCCAGCACTTGAACTATTTAACCTCAGCCAGCACTTGAACTATTTAACCTCAGCCAGCACTTGAACTATTTAACCTCAGTCAGCACTTGAACTATTTAACCTCAGCCAGCACTTGAACTATTTAACCTCAGCCAGCACTTGAACTATTTAACCTCAGCCAGCACTTGAACTATTTAACCTCAGCCAGCACTTGAACTATTTAACCTCAGCCAGCACTTGAACTATTTAACCTCAGTCAGCACTTGAACTATTTAACCTCAGCCAGCACTTGAACTATTTAACCTCAGCCAGCACTTGAACTATTTAACCTCAGCCAGCACTTGAACTATTTAACCTCAGTCAGCACTTGAACTATTTAACCTCAGTCAGCACTTGAACTATTTAACCTCAGCCAGCACTTGAACTATTTAACCTCAGCCAGCACTTGAACTATTTAACCTCAGCCAGCACTTGAACTATTTAACCTCAGCCAGCACTTGAACTATTTAACCTCAGCCAGCACTTGAACTATTTAACCTCAGCCAGCACTTGAACTATTTAATCTCAGCCAGCACTTGAACTATTTAACCTCAGCCAGCACTTGAACTATTTAACCTCAGTCAGCACTTGAACTATTTAACCTCAGCCAGCACTTGAACTATTTAACCTCAGCCAGCACTTGAACTATTTAACCTCAGCCAGCACTTGAACTATTTAACCTCAGCCAGCACTTGAACTATTTAACCTCAGTCAGCACTTGAACTATTTAACCTCAGCCAGCACTTGAACTATTTAACCTCAGCCAGCACTTGAACTATTTAACCTCAGCCAGCACTTGAACTATTTAACCTCAGCCAGCACTTGAACTATTTAACCTCAGTCAGCACTTGAACTATTTAACCTCAGCCAGCACTTGAACTATTTAACCTCAGCCAGCACTTGAACTATTTAACCTCAGCCAGCACTTGAACTATTTAATCTCAGCCAGCACTTGAACTATTTAACCTCAGCCAGCACTTGAACTATTTAACCTCAGTCAGCACTTGAACTATTTAACCTCAGCCAGCACTTGAACTATTTAACCTCAGCCAGCACTTGAACTATTTAACCTCAGCCAGCACTTGAACTATTTAACCTCAGTCAGCACTTGAACTATTTAACCTCAGCCAGCACTTGAACTATTTAACCTCAGCCAGCACTTGAACTATTTAACCTCAGCCAGCACTTGAACTATTTAACCTCAGCCAGCACTTGAACTATTTAACCTCAGTCAGCACTTGAACTATTTAACCTCAGCCAGCACTTGAACTATTTAACCTCAGCCAGCACTTGAACTATTTAACCTCAGCCAGCACTTGAACTATTTAATCTCAGCCAGCACTTGAACTATTTAACCTCAGCCAGCACTTGAACTATTTAACCTCAGCCAGCACTTGAACTATTTAACCTCAGCCAGCACTTGAACTATTTAACCTCAGCCAGCACTTGAACTATTTAACCTCAGCCAGCACTTGAACTATTTAACCTCAGCCAGCACTTGAACTATTTAACCTCAGCCAGCACTTGAACTATTTAACCTCAGCCAGCACTTGAACTATTTAACCTCAGCCAGCACTTGAACTATTTAACCTCAGCCAGCACTTGAACTATTTAACCTCAGCCAGCACTTGAACTATTTAACCTCAGCCAGCACTTGAACTATTTAACCTCAGCCAGCACTTGAACTATTTAACCTCAGCCAGCACTTGAACTATTTAACCTCAGCCAGCACTTGAACTATTTAACCTCAGTCAGCACTTGAACTATTTAACCTCAGCCAGCACTTGAACTATTTAACCTCAGCCAGCACTTGAACTATTTAACCTCAGCCAGCACTTGAACTATTTAACCTCAGCCAGCACTTGAACTATTTAACCTCAGTCAGCACTTGAACTATTTAACCTCAGCCAGCACTTGAACTATTTAACCTCAGCCAGCACTTGAACTATTTAACCTCAGCCAGCACTTGAACTAAAAAATTCGAATTTACGCATGTTAAAAAATGTTCAAGGGCTGTTGTTCTAAAAGCATTGTTTTCCAGATCTGTTCCAGCAGCAAAGGATGTCGGGCTAAGGTTCAATGAGAATAAGACCAAGTTCATGACCCAAACAAGAAGAAGCGCGCCAACTAGACAAAATATGACCTTGGGGGACTACAACCTGGAGAATGTGGATCATTTCTCATACTTGGGATCACACCTTGTAAGAGACGGTAACGAACGGGACGAAGTAAATCATCGGGTCACACTAGCAAATCAGCCATACTTCACGGTTCTCCCGATCTTAAGATCGAAAAAAGTGCACAGGCTGAGCAAACTTCGCATATACAAGACCTTAATAAGACCTGTGCTACTATATGCAAGTGAAACGGGGACTCTCCACCCAAGCGTCTGAAAAATCAATAGACGCTTTTGAACGACGAAATTCTTCGAAGAATTTTGGGACCAGTAAGAGAAGGCACTGAATGGCGTATTCGGTACAACAACGAGTTGACAGAACATCTATGACGACCCAGCCGCATCGACTCTTATAAAATTCCAATGGGCAGATCATGTGGAGCGAATGGAGGACTGAAGAATTCCCAAGCGCACATTGAAACGTAGAGCCCGCGGCAAGCGACCGGTGGGAAAATCGCGAAAAAGATACGCGGATTCAGTTGACGCAGATCGCAAATCGCTTCTTAGATGCACAAACTGGAGGACGCGGTCGCTGGAACCGAGATGACTTCAGACAATGTATCCTGCAGGCCCTGCGCTCGATTTGGGCTGTCGCGCCATTGATGGATGATACCACATCGAACCAGTAAAGCAACACCACCTCTTCTAATTTTTCGGCCGGCTAGGCTAGTCTTAGCTCGATTGGGAGCGCACCATTCCACATTTTCGCTCTCCATATCGACAATAGTGAAGGTGAGCGTCTTGCGGAAAAGACAAGCTGCGCCACTTTTGTTGTGATTCGACGTTAATTCTCCGAAAGTTTAAACCAGTCTTCAAGTTTCGAGGCCCACGCCACCGTCGCCACCATCCTCGGTCGAGGAGCATGAAAAGGACACCGCTCACCGTCCTCACGGTGTTACCACCATTTCGCCGTATTCAGCCCGGCCGCAAGCTGTCAAAACTTTGTCAGCACCAGTGGTGGACACATTGCACTTAATTTCAAGCCGCGCACCTATGACAGTTCGTCGTGAGAAATGCCTCGATTTTGCCTCGATTAGTGACGTCATGGCTCGGTTCCCCTTACAAAATCGTCACTCATCGAGGGGAAATCGAGGCATTTTCGCACGACGAAATATCAGTTGCGCGGCTTTTGTCCAGAGGCTATTGATTGTAGCGCAAATCGACTGAAGTTTCCGATTGGTTGCAGCTCGACAGGTTGTGTGTTATTACTGCTGCTGGCTCTAATCTTTCTGTCCGCTGTCCTCGTCAGTTCCCGAAGGATTCGTGCGCGTCATATCGTCTGACTCCTTGCTTCCGGTTTTCGCCGTCGAATAGAGAAAAGTTAATCGTGCGATTAGGACGCTAAGTCGACGTTCGTGCCGTTCGAATTTTTTTTTTCCCCGATTTTTACTGGAGCGCCGGGCAGTCGCCCGCCATCAATACCGGGTGAATCCTACCGCCCGCCGCCTACTGGATTTGAGCGAAACAAAATGAGCGAACTAGTTTGGAGCATTAAAAATGGTGAATTGGAGCAGGTTCGCGATGTTTTTGAGAACAAGGTCAGTGTTTTGGGTGAGATGGGAAAGGGGGGATTCACCGTATTGAAGAACCGTTGTTCATTTCATTCTGTTTTGTTTTTTCTTCTTCTTTTTCGGTCCCGCCAATCGTAGAAAATCGACGTGAATGTGAAAATCAGCGGACGAAGCCCTCTTCATTATGCCGCCGATTACGGACAGTCCGAAGTTCTGGGCTACCTGATTGCGAAAGGGGCTGACGTTAATGTATGTTAATGACTTCTCTGTTGCCAACCCCTCCCCCCCCCTTCCCTCGAAGCACCCTTAATCACGATTTTGTTGTTTTTCTAGGCCGTCGATAAGCACGGAATAACGGCATTACTGTCTGCCATTTGGGAAGGACATCTCGAGTGCGTGCGGATTCTTCTACAAAATGTTGGTATTTTTGTCCCCGCGGTCGGTTTTGTGCGTTGGTTAGGGTATTGTGTGACGGAGGAAGGGGGAGGCCGACCACCCCCCAAACACTACGGGTGAACTGCCCCCGCCGGACTTAGAGGTCAACAAATCGAAATCAGGCGCCGCCGCCCGGCTTCAATTGATTTGTTGCTCTCTCCAGTCCCCCGACACCCTTAAATCCACAAAACCGCCGAATCTTCAAATCCCCCCCCCCCCCCCCGTCCCGTTCCTACCCCCTCTCATCATTTCTAACCGACTTTCATTTTTTCTCTGTACAGGGCGCAACGAAGACTGGATTGACGCCGGACGGTAAGCCGTACATTGATGCCGCCGAAAATCCCGAAATTAAAAATCTTTTATATTAGAAGTTTTCATCATTTCCATTTCCAACGTTTAACTTTATTTTATTATATTAATTTTTATTTCCAATTTTACGCCGTTATTTTTCACACTTTTTTTTGGGGTTTTAAACGAAGCGGAGCGCACAAAGTTAGTGGGGGGGGGGGGGGGCGGAGACGGAGGTGTGTAGTCGCGGGAAAGGAAACCGTGAAGGGAGCGCGGACTAAAAAGAAAAAAAAAAAAGTTATTTAATTTTAAAGTATTTTTTTATGGCAATCGAAGAGAGTAGGGGGAGGTGCGAAGTATCATCGCCCTCGGGACGAAGGAACATCACCCTCCACCCTCTCCTCCCCCTTCCCCCCCTCGGCATCATCACATCACGCCACACACTCTCGCATTTAAAGTTTCATTTTTTTTGCTTTAAATTACTTTGATTTCTTCTGTTTTTTGTTTAATTAAATAAATATCGAGTATAAATTAATAAATGTAAGTACCCAAACTGTTTTCTTTCATCCCTTCATGAACCTGCCCCCCCCCCCCTCCCACTATCTTCCTTGGTTTTTTCAGGCTGAACGAAGCTCGAAAGGAGCATCCAATCTTCAGTTCCGGGAGGAGCTCGAATCAATCACTGGGGATCTTGGAAGATTAGTTTGATTCCTGGGGTCACCAGTGCGCAGGCCCGGGTGGATAAGCTCGCCAGAACGGGGGTCGGGGGATGATCATCAAGAGCTGGCTGGAGCTGAATTGGTTCAATGTGTCCCCAATTGATTGTCTAAAGGGCGAATGATTGATAGTGAAGCGCAGCGCTCAGACGAAGGGCACCTGGATGAATCACTCGGGGACGCTGGCTGGCTGGCTGGACAAAACTTGATAGGACGAACTCTAGCTTCGTTTTTGTCTTTGAGCGGGGACAGGGAACTTATATGGTTCCTAACGGGACACTGTCCTTTTGGGACGGGCTTCCTGTGCGGGTCGACGACTCCACACGCATCCAAGTCATTGTATCAATCAATCAGTGTCCGAAGAGGACCGTGGAATCAAGATGCCCCCCCCCCCCCCCCCCCGTGGCAGGTGTTCACGTAAACACGAGACAAACTGTCCTTTTGGGAGGCACGGACAAAGACTGGGGAATACCCCATTGGCTGATCTGTGTTGCAGTGATCATCACAGCTGTGTAGCTGGGGACTGGGGACTGGGGAATACTCATGGCTGATCTGTGTAGAAGGGTTTTCCCCAGTCTTTCTCCATGCCCATCCTAAAAGAACAGAGCATGTTGAAGCCTCCCCCCCGACACTGCGTCGCGTCTGGTGTGTGAATGTGAAAGTCTGGCACATACCGCAGATATTGGGTACTTGGGGGGGGGGGGAAATTCTCCTTGACCGATCTATCAGAGAACTTGCTTCCTTACTTACGATGGCGCTACAGTCCAAATCGGACTTTGCCCCCCCCCCTCTCCCTGAATGTGACGCCACAAAGCCTTCTCGGTTCCAGTGACCGCGTCCCCCCCCCCCCCGTCAGTTTCTGAATCTTAACAGTGATTTGCTGTCTGCCTCCAAGGGCTTTTCTGCCCTTTCGTCTTTGGTCTTTGTCGATTTAGTGTGCACTTGGGGGCGATTCTTCCGCCTCTACGTGACCCGTGTGCTTTACAGTGGCGGCTCGCCGCATAAAGCTAGTGAGGCTGAGCTTTTGTATGGCGAGCTTTGTAGAAAGCTCTCATTGGTAACACAAGCTTAAAGCTCAGCCTCGCTAGCTTTATGCGGCGAGCCGCCACTGGTGCTTTATCACATGGCGGAGGAATACAACGAATCGGCTGACATGATCATGTTTGTCCTTCAACAGCTAATTCCGTACTGACCTTATTATCGAAAACGGGCTATACCATTTTGATCAAAAAGTTCCGGGACTAACCACCGTGTGGCGCTTTTATTGCTCCGATTTTAGTTATGTTTTTTTTTTTGTTAAGTTGGTACAACTGTTGTTGACATTCCCTCTAAATCTTGGCGTCATAGCTTGACATTTGCAAAAGTTACGTAGCCAAGAGTACACCTGTACTACAATCGCCAACACACACACACAGATAGATGTTACTCTTGGCTACGTAACTTTTGCAAATGTCAAGCTATGACGCCAAGATTTAGAGGGAATGTCAACAACAGTTGTACCAACTTAACAAAAAAAAAAAAAAACAGAACTCAAATCGGAAGAATAGAAGCGCCACACGGTGGTTAGTCCGGGAACTTTTTTTGATCAAGGTGGTATTAATACTGGCCAAGGGTTGTCAACTGTCAGTACTAACGTAAGTGAAAGAATGAGTCATCGATAAGGTCAACCGCCCTTCCTCCCCCACATAAGCAATAATTTTACAACCGACCTTAAATTTCAATTTGAATTTATTTTTTTACAACTACAATTTTGTGGAATTAAAGGCACATAATATAAATTTATTTATTCTCTTAAAACATATAAACGAGTTTTTGTTCTTTTTTCTAAATTATTATAGTCCATTGAAATTCTTCTCTTTCGTAAATTCCCTGTTGCGCAAAGTTAGGGCGGGGGTGGGTTAGTCTTGAACCTCCCTCCCCCCCCCCCCCGCATTACAGCTTTACATTTGGAATGATTTTTGAACAAAAAAAAAAAAAAACTTCGGATTGCTTCTTCGTCTCGAATGGCGTGCGCGCCCTCCCTGGAAAAGAGTCGAGGGCCGCTTAGCCACGCCGCAGAAGACTTTCGGAGGGATGGACAAGCGCCCCTTGACTCCTGTTGCGTGTTCAGTGGGTTTTATTGGGAGCAAGGGATGGAAGTTTACAGGACCTCGTGTTTTTTTTTTTTCTTTCTTCTATTTGACACATAAGAGGAAGAGGGATTCGGTTTTGTTTCTGTTTTTGTTCTAATCTAAAGTTTCTCATTCAACAATTATTTACTTTCCCCGAGAGTGGAAAACGTTTAGACGTCAAGACTAGAAATGGTTTTGTTTTTTTTTTTTTTGCAATAATTGTGAATGTCACGTCCGTTCGCCGGCCGGCCGATTCGACCAACTGACGCATGATGGCTGCGTGTTGTTTTGTTTTAAAAAGTGCTTTATTTGCCGCAAGTTCTTAATGCTAACAGATTTTCTATCGAATTGATTTTCGCCTTGACCAACTGACGCATGATGGCTGCGTGTTCGGTGTGTGACTGTCGATTGACAGTTTGATCGTAACGGTTCTGTCGTTCTGACTGAAAGTGACGCGTGAAATAAATGCAAAAATGAGCTTGAATTCAACGGTTTACAGCTGTTGAGTCGGCATCAGAAGGGACGTGGCGCGACATTCACAAATCGGGTAGTAACAAATTGCGTCGTAGTTTTCTCGGATCAGTTTTTTTTTACTAGAATTTCGCTATTTTTTTTGTTTATAACTATTTTTTTAAATATGCTTTAATAGTGGTTTTTGTTCGGTTAATTTAATTTCCACTAAGTGGTCGCCTGTAGGAGCGAGGGTCTCCATCTCCAGACGTGAGGAAGTTGTGTAAAATCACAAGGAATGTCGTTATCATGCGATTAGTTGAAAATTCCGCGCGTCATCTACCGACCACATCCTTCCGGAAAACGTACAAAAAAAAAAAACTATAATCTATGAAGAGTATTATGGTCTCAAGGTTGGGTTTTGGTGGCGGCCCCCCCCCCCCCCTCTCCTATATTCAGTTAAAATTCAACTGATAGTTATTAACGGCATCGTTCAATTGCCGTCCGCTCGACTGTATCATCGCGCAGAGAGCATCGCTGCGCTGCTTAGCGACCGCTTCGCGCATTATAACCTCGAACGGATTTGTTTCGTCGACGCCATCTTGTGTTCGTGTCCGGTACTTTCCCAACTTCCAGAAGCTGTTGTCCTTCTCGATCGAATAGTCGCTACGATTGATCTCCTGTTCGGGAATACAAGCGAGAAAATCATCGAGAAGTTTGCTCGCGACAAGACTTCGGAGAATATCTGCGAGAGAGAGAGAGAGAGAGAGAGAGAGAGAGAGAAAATTAGTAAGGCACGCACGGTGGTTGCAGTAAGATCAATCAAATTGTACCGTCGATAATGCGATCGTAAAGTTCGATGGCGTCCTGTTGTGTTTCGCTGCTCAGTTCACGCTTCTTGATCAGGATTCGTTTGAACAGGACCTGCCATTGAGTCGGCGTAGACAGGCGGCACTAATAGAGAGAAAAAACGGTTAAAAACAGTCAAAAAACGGTACAAAACGGTACAATACGGTCAAAAAGGGGTAAAAGCCGGTCAAAAAGCTGTTAAAAACGGTCAAAAACGGTAAAAACCGGTCAAAAACAGTAAAAACCGGTACAAAACGGTAAAAACCGGTCAAAAAGCGGTAAAAGCGGTAAAAGCCGGTCAAAAAACTGTCAAAAAAGGTCAAAAACGGTACAAAACGGTACAAAACGGTCAAAAACGGTACAAAACGGTAAAAACCGCTCAAAAACAGTCAAAAACAGTACAAACCGGCACAAAACAAAAACCGGTGAAAAAGCGGTAAAAGCCGGTCAAAAAACTGACAAGAACGATACAAAACGGTCAAAAACGGTAAAAGCCGGTCAAAAACTGTAAAAGCCGGTTAAGAAATGCCAAAATCGGTAAAAAAAAACCATAAAAACCGGTACAAAAAGGTAAAAACCGGTTAAAAACAGTCAAAAACAGTAAAAACGGTACAAAACGGTCAACAAAAGGTAAAATCCGGTCAAAGACGGTACAAAACGGTCAAAAATAGGTAAAATCCGGTCAAAAGCAGTAAGAACCGGTCAAAAACGACGGTAAAAGCCGCGAAATTCAAAGGCCAAGTTTTCAATCGAAAAAGATCGAACTTTGTGGTTACAGCGCTCCACAGTTTCGACCAGCACTGCCTCATTTTTCACCCGATTTTCATTCTGTTTGATTTTTTCAGTAGCTGACAGTCTCATCTTTATTTTAATTTGTGACTACTCGAGAAAATGGTTTCTCAGAAAATTGAGTTTTTTCCCGAAAAAATGCGCGAAATTCACAAGGGTACACCCTTGCCAAGTTTTTAATCGAAAAAGATCGAATTTTGGGGTTACAGCGCTCCACAGTTTCGACCAGCACTGACAAAAACGGAACAAAAGCAGTAAAAACCGGTTAAAAACGGTACAAAATGGTCAAAAAAACGTAAAAGCCGGTCAAAAACGGTATAAAACGGTAAAAACCGGTAAAAAACGGTATAAAACGGTAAAAACCGGTCAAAAACGGTATAAAACGGTAAAAACCGGTCAAAAACGGTATAAAACGGTAAAAACCGGTCAAAAACGGTATAAAACGGTAAGAACCGGTCAAAAACGTTAAAAACAAATGTTAGCTGAACAGCTCCACACTCACCTTGGCGTAGTCGAGTAAGAAGCGCGGATTTGCATGAATCAGGAGTTCGACACCTTCGGATTTCGGCAGAAGGATCGCGAGCAGACTGTCGATCCCGATCACCGCCGGATTCGAATGTACGAACGTAACAAAGTCGCCAATCAGCGAGCTGTCCAGTTTACCGCTGCTCAGAAGAGCCTGCGAACGAGAGGAGCGGTTATGGGGTGGAATATTGGCAATGAACTCTCGAGGTCGCGGCCTTACCTGAATTTTGATCAGAACCACGCTGATCTCGCTGTCCCAGTCGTCGAAATGGAGAACACCATCGAAATCGGGCCGAAAGCAACCCGTTCGATTCAACGGCTCCATCCGATTCAAGAACATTTCGCGCGACTCGAAGAAGACAATTGTCCGGCGAAACGGTACCGGACCGAAATCCCGGCCGTCGTCGTAGTCGGGAAGCAATTGTGGCGACGGCGGCGCCACTGTCGTCGTCGTCGTGTTCAGCATCGAATTCGACGCGGCAAAGTTTCGATCGAATTTACAGTGGGTGTCCTTGATGAGCGCCACGTTACGAAACATGTAGTCGATAAAGGCCAGCCGATAGCCGGTCACGTCCGGCAAAATATCATGCGGATCGACGGCCGGAAAAACATTCGGTGTTGTCGTCGAGCATTGCTTCAGGAGGCCGAGATACATGCGAAAAAGGATCTTCATCGCTTCGAATTCGGGATCGTCGTAGTTTGAGTCGGCCGTTATCGTTGTGTTCGCCGTCGACGACTCCTCCGATAGCTGCAGGCTGTTGTTGTTGTTGTTGTTCGGATTCGAATCGATTATCGACGGTAGCGACTTGTTGCTATCGATCGATGAGTGAGCGGCGGGAATGGCCGTTGGAAAATCGGCAGTGGCCGACGGTGGCGCCGTGGTCGACGCCGGCGCAAGCATAATCAGAGCGTTTCGATCGTTCGAACTGTAAAAATCGCAAAAGTACGCTTGCAAGAGAATCTCGAGAATATTCTGCGACGTTCGATAGCCCTTCTGGCCGACATTGATCGCAAAATAGTTCATAAACAGTTTGAGAACAAAGTCCAGATCGATTCGGTGCTCCTGAATCAGAAGCCGAATGAAAATGTCGGCGACGGCTTCGATAGCGTCGCGACGATCGCAAACGAACAATATCGATTCGGTCAGGTCGGAAAAGGACGCGGACTTTCGATAGTTGTCCGACTGGAAATTATCGAAGAGCAGAGCCGGCCAGTATTCGTGCAGGACCGTGTAGATGTCGTGACGTCCGAGCGTTTCGAAAATTGCGAGCGCACGATCGGTTTCGTGACGATGGCACAGGCACAGAATTCGGCAGACTGTTTCTTCGGGCGTGCTGCGGCGAAAGAAATGTGAAAGTTATTAAAGCGGGGGGGGAGGGGAGGGAGGGGGCTGGAGGATGGGTGAGTGACTTACCGAACTTCGCAATCGTCGTACAACCGTTCGAACCGATCGTGGAGAATTTCCCGAAAAACCGACGAACTTAAAGCGATCGGTGCCAGTTCGGCGTAAGCGTGCCGTTCGAAAAGATGGAAAAATTCGTCGGCATACGTCCGATCCGACGATGTCGACGTTCCCGGAATTGTTTGCGTTAGGTATTCCGCTCGGGACTTGATCGAGCCGATTCGCGACAGAATCAATTTCAACGTGTAAATCAATCCGGTACGATCGACAGATGGCGCGTCGTTCGACACGTCGATAAACTGCCGATAGATGTCGGGAACGGCGTACTGGCACATCGAGTAGTAGGCGATCGCTTGCGAGAAGATCTCTTTGCGATCGGACCTGCAACAGATCGAGATTGGTTAGAAGGAAGGTTCGGGTCCCGCTTCTTTTTTTCTTTTTTTTCCGGCGTACCGTATTGTAAAATCGGCCAGCATTTTGCACGTCTTGATGTACGATCGTTCCAGGATCACGTCGTCGTCGTCATCGTCCGCGTTACAATCGTTCGATGACGACGACACGTCCGCAATTGGCGTAACCATTAGACCGCGTGCCAAACGTATAATAATGTGCGCCTCTTCCATCAGTTCGTAGTAAATGTCCGGACTTGTTGTACTGTAGATTCCGGCCAACGTTTCAATGTCGGCGACAAGAGTTTCCGGTTTCGGTAGATGAAGATCGTAGATGGTCCACTCTAAGCTATCGTCGATAGTGCGTATCGCGCGGGCTCCTCCTACTCCGACACGTGAAACGGCAGACGATCGTTGCGACTGACGTGCTCCGATCGTTCGTTCGTTATCGGTCGTCAAAAGGATCAGATTTTCATTCGATGCGGCCACGAATTTTATGCCGAAAAAGCCACAGATTCCCATCACGCAGATCGGCACGTCGACAAGGGGACTGGTCTGTGAAACGAAGGGAGGCGATGAACAGAGTTGCTTACCCAAAAAGGGGACTGTTCTGTGAATATCACGTCACTTCATTTCGATGCCGACTGAACGATCGACTCAGGTTCAGAGGGCTCTGCACCGATGGAACTTAACGACCGAAGCGACAGCTGTCGATGACAAGCGACAACCCGCAAACGCTTCGTCAACTCCGGCGGACTTCGTGGGTATTTAAACGATAATTATACATTAAGATTGCAGTGAAATAAAGGACTCTGATCCCCCCAAAACATCCCTCCGACTACATTTATATCTTAGAGTGCAAATTGAGGCCATTAAGAACGGGCGTCGCCAGTTGTCGTCGGATCGGCATCGAAGTGACGCCCATTGAGGCCATTAAGAACGGTAGCAGCCTAGATATAGATTAATTTTAGCTTTAGGATTCAAATAGAAAACTGATCGAAGGCAAATAAAGCACTCTTCGTCATGGCTTCGTCAGTTGTCGAATCGGTATCGAAGTGACGTGACGTGACATTCACAAAACCGGTCGGTTAAACTGCCCCGCAATCCAGAACCAAACTCACTTCGTTCGGATACGGATCGCTCATCATCGGATATTCAAAGTAGCTCGAGAACAGCTTGTGCCCGATTCGGGACGAGAACGTTTCAATGCCGCACTCGGTGATCGCATGAATTACAAAGCTATCGATAACAATGTCGATAACGGGCGCCGTAAACGGATAAATGGCCAAACATTTTGTATTCTCGGTGTACCACTTGCCTGCAAAGAGACGACCCATGAATTGATTTAATTATCCCGTCTGGTAGCCGCCCGGGGGGGGGGGGGGCTCCGTCTTCACGCTTTGCCATCAGTGGCGGCTTGCCGCAAAAAGCTAGTGAGGCTGAGCTTTAAGCTTGTTTTACACTGTATGAGCTTTCTACAAAGCTCGCCATACATTTCGCGAAAATATTTGCAAAAAAACTGAGAAAAAAGCGAACAGTGTAACGCAAGCTTAAAGCTCAGCCTCACTAGCTTTTCGCGGCGAGCCGCCAGTACTTACCATGATTGCTAAACTGGTACATATAGCCGTCGGACACGGTCGATATGAACAACGAGAATCCGGCGCAATTCTTGTAACAATTGGACTTCATCAGATGCGAATTATCGATCAGTAAACTGTCGATCTGTAGATTGCGATTATCGTTGCCGTCGGCGCCGCCGCCATTTCGCGGCGAATTCGTCACTTTGTAGTAGATCGGTTTCAGTGCCAGGCAACGGAATTCGTCGTGAATTGCGGTCGTCGTTCTCGTCTGATTGGTCGTCTGTTGATGCAAACGCAATTGAACCAACGGTCGTATCGAGTAGAAAACGCGATCGTTAGCCTGCAAGAAAAGTAGCCGCCATTATTTTTCACTAAGTTTTGCGCGGTGCGCCGGGGGATCTTACCGACGTCGTCGTTCCCGGCATATTCTTAACGGTCATCTTAATATCGTTAACGAGAATCGGACGATCTTCGGAAAACAGCGATCGACGTTCGGCATCGTTGTCCCACGTCGATCGTAGATCGCTTCGAAACTTGCCACCATTCGCCTGATTGAATCGCTTCGCTACCTCGAAGTCGATCGGTTCGTTTCGCCGTCGATTCGAGTTCGGACCGGATCTAAAGTTATCGTACGGTCGATGATCGGCGCCGATTAACGAACTGTCTGAAAAGTTTCAAGGGGAACTTAGAAAAAAACCAATCCGGATGTCTCTGGGGAGGCAGTGGCGGCTCGACGCATAAAGCACGTACGGCTGAGCTTCAAGCTTGCGTTACACTGTTCGCTTTTTTCCCCAGTTTTTTGCATATATTTTCGCGTAATGTATGGCGAGCTTGTAGAAAGCTCTGATTGGTAATACAGTGTAACACAAGCTTAAAGCTCAGCCTCACTAGCTTTATGCGGCAAGCCCAGTGGCAACTCGCCGCGAAAAGCTTGGTGTGCAGTCCTTTAAGCTTGTGTTACACTGTGTGATCAATGAGAGCTTTCTACAAAAGCTCGCCATACATTTCGCGAAAATATTTGCAAAAAACTGAGAAAAAGCGAACAGTGTAACACAAGCTTAAAGCACTGCACACCAAACTTTTCGCGGCGAGTCGCCACTGGGCAAACCGCCACTGGTCCGGGGGTTCTGGGTTTCGCCTACCGGTCGTCATACTATTGCTAGTTGTTCCGTCCTCCGTGTTGATGTCGCTCATGTCGACAATTTTAAACGCAACGGCCGTATCGACGTTCAAACAGGCGACAACGTGTTCGGCTATCGCGAATTTGCTCGGTCGAAATTCGAGTTCGACGCAAAACGGAAATTCGAAAAAGTCGATAAATTGAAATTTGTTGGAATCGTTGGTACGACGACGAAATTCATAGAAGAAAAGCTTCGAATCGCAGCTGATTGCAATCGTTCCGGCCAGCTGAAAAATTCGAAAAAGTGATTAGAGTGGTGGGTGTTCTTGTTGACACCCGCCTTAAAAGTGGGTGACACCCACTATTCCTTGTTTACACCCTCGGAGTAGCGAGCAAACACCCCCTGAATAGTGGGTGTCCTCTGAATCCCTGTTCAGGGGGTGTCAACAAGGACACCCCCTGAATAGTGGGTGTTGACACCCTCTGAATATTGAGCGGACACCCCCTGAATTAGTGGGTGTCCTCTGAATCAGAGGGTGTAAACAAGGACATCCACTATTCAGAGGGTGTCTGCCCACTATGCGGAGGGTGTCAACAAGGACACCTATTGTATTCCGTCGACACCCGCTGAATATTGTGGGTGTTCGTGTTGACACCCTCTGAATCACTAAGACCCTCTGATGTCCTTGTTGGCACCCTTTGAATCACTATTTGAGAGGGTGTCAACGAGGACACCCACTATTCAGGGGGTGTCTGCCCTTGTTGACACCCTCTCAATAGTGAGTGTCCCTCTCAGACACCCGCTGAATATTGGGTGTCCTCGTTGACACCCTCTGAAATAGTGATTCAAAGGGTGCCAACAAGGACATTAGAGGGTCTTAGTGATTCAGAGGGTCGCAACAAGGACACCCACTATTCAGGGGGTGTCTGCCCACTGTTCAGAGGGTCGCAACAAGGACACCCACAATTCAGTGGGCAGACACCCGCTGAATATTGGGTGTTCACGTTGAAACTCTCCGAGTAGTGGGTGTCCGTGGTTAACACCCGCTGAATAGTACCGCGTACACCCTCCGAATAGTCGGTGCCCTTGTTGACACCCGCTGAATAGTAGGTTGACACCCCCCAAACAGTGTCTTTCCTTGCTAACACCCCCCCCCCCCCGTCAACAGTGTCGCTACTTGTTGACACCCAACCCCGCTTCCAGCCCGCGCGCGCTTACAATCAACATACCTGGCAACATGCTATCAAATCGGGCATTGAATCGTACAGCTGAATCTCGATGACCTCGATATGATCGTCCCGACTAACGTTCGGCGTAGTTTTCGATGCAATTCGCGCCCGAATCGGTATCGAGAAACAATTCTCCGAATTGGCAATATCAAAGTTGGTGTACGCACGAACGTAGCGTTGCTGACGAACCGTCGAATCCGGCATCTCTGTCGATTTCTGTTCGAGCGTGAGCAAAAAGTTGCCTGCGAATTTCCGAAATTAATATGAAAATAGTTACAGGGAGGAGGGGGGGGGGTTGGTGGGGGCACACTTACCAGCCGCACAGTAATGCAATTGTTCGACCTGATCAATAGTCGGAAACGCGATCTTATTCTGCTGACGACAATTGTCGTTTTGATCGTTGAAACCGCCGTAATCGGGTGACGACGACGACGACGACCCGTACGTTTCCCGCTGGGCTGTTGACGGCGGCGGTCTTGCTCGCCGGCGGCTTCGACGCCGACGATCCTTTAACGTTACGATTTCGATCAGATGATTGCGATGAGCGATCGCAAGTCGCGACGAACCGATCAGGCATGTTGCCGCTATATCGCCCGTGCTCGAGTACGTGTTCTGCTCCTGGAAATTGTACGCCGAAATTACTTTGACCATTTTGCCGCGGCTGGGTATTTCGGTTGCAGAGCGGCGCGCGCTTTGGACACAACTGTAAACTCGCCCAAGTCCCAGGCGCACGGGACTCTATCACCTTAAGTCAAGAGACGGTCGGTCACACACTTGTTTTTTTATCCAGCGCACACACACCCTCCCCGCCCCCCCCCCCCTCTTCTTAAATTTACACCGCCCAAGAAAAAAAAAAACGGTCCCGTCCGGGAACCGGTCGGCTTTTGGGATATTTCTTTACTGATTTTTCGAACTGCGAAACAAGCGCGAAAACAAAAAAAACCGATCAAGTTGATAGAAAACGGAAAAACCGCGCCTTATCGCAGGACTAGGTCAGAGGTCGTGTGAAAAAGAGGCCGTTGGCTGTATTTTCTCGCGTCATCGGACGGGGCTCTTCCTTCGTACTCTGCACTCGGAAAACTTCAAACGCACAGTGCGCATAGTCCGAAAAATTGCACACAAACAACAAAAAGGTCCTGAAAATCACTACCGACGTTCCCCGGCGGTTGCCGGCCCTTAATATCTCCGTGTCTTATTCATTTTTTTCTTTTCTACCTCGTTGAAAAGGTTGAACGGGAATGTTGTTGTTTATTCGGACCACAGACTATCGCGCGCTCCTTCCGCCATTTTGCTTCTATTTTTTTTCTTCTAAAAATAAACCAGATTAGCCGGGAAGGTATGAGCAAGAGGTGAATGCTCCGCTCTCATATACAAATATAGCCACTATTCTTCTTCTTAGCCTATTCTTTATTCGTCTTACGCTTTGTTTGTGTTGTGTATTAAATGCCCAGTGGGAAAGAAAGCGCTTTAAAACGCGTTTGTGAAGGCTTTTAAACAAGCTTCAAACTAGCTCTTGGCTTCATGGAAAATTAACAGTACATGTCATTAGACAAAAGGTCTTTTATTAAGATTCTATGACGCGCTATAGAGAATTATAACGGAAATAGCTTTATTTAAGCGTTCTAAATTGCTCCACCGAATGGTTTATCGCGACATCTCGACATGTGATTGGTTAGGTGTACTAAGTGAACCGGATGTTGAAACTGTCACTTTAAACTACGGCGTATACTTCATACGTCAATAATATTATATCATCGATAAGGGAGAAACCGAAGCGGTTCTGGGATTTCGTCAATTCAAAAAGGAATTCGGACAGATACCCTGCTTCTTGATGTTGTCAGCGATGACCCTTCAGTCATTAGCAACTTTTTTTGGGGTCTACTTTCGTGCGGCTTTCACTTCTTCTAAAGCCTGAATTAGATTACCACGGCAGCGACAGCAACAGCAAATTGATTTCATTGGACGAGAGCGATCAGCTGATTGAGTGACAGCAGCAAAAACGTCGTGCTTCCGAGTCATTTCTAATTCTAAATTTGCTGTTGCTGTTGCTGCCGTGCAATCTAAATTCAGGCTTAAGGGCTTTTCTTTGCGAACCGCTTTAAAATCGCTTTTCTAGATATTGAAGAAAAGCAAGCACTTGACCAGTTTTCGATCGAAATGGAACTTTGAAAGTAATGGCGGCCAGCAATGACGGGGAGTTAATATCATCAGAAATTACCTTGAATGCAAAAACAGTTCTGAGGACATCTCGTCGATCAATCAATGACTCAATCGGCAGGAGCTTAAAACGCTCATGGTGAGGAGGCAGATGCAGTGGATCTTGCCAAGGAATCGCAAGAATCTTTTCCAAGCCGACTCAATTCTATTCATGTGAACTTCATAGTGTGGAGCCCATACCGGGCAGGCATATTCCAGAATAGAACGGACGAAAGTGCAGCACAACATTGTTGTAAAATGCGAATCATTGAAGTCCTTGCACCAACTTCGCACAAAGCCCCAGACGGAGTTAGCCTTACCGACAATATAATCAAAATGGTCATTAAAAGTAACATCGTTACTAAAATCTACACCTAAATCGTTCACTTTGACAGTTCTATGTAATGGGTTTCCTTCTAAGCTATAATCAAATATAACTGGAGTTTTCTTTCTAGAGAATGACACAGCGATACATTTGCTAATATTCAAATTGACGTCATAAAACCCGTTGCAAGTCACTCTGAAGAAGAGAGCATTCAGCCGCATTAGTTACACTACGAAAAATCTTTGCATCGTCAGCATACATTAAAATTTTAGAGTCGGAGAGAACCGAACTCACGTCATTTATGAACAGGATGGAAAAAAAAACGGGCCCAAATTGCTCCCCTGAGCTACTCCAGACGTGTTATGTATATCGGACGAAAGAGCTCCACGAGAACACACCTTTTTTGAGCGCGATTAAGTAGATACGAACGGATCCAATTAATAAACGTCACTGGAAAGCCAAGTAATTGAAAATACAAGGTTTTCCGGTCGAAATTAATTAATTAGTTTTTGGAATCGAAGATTTTTTGGTAAACGTTGTTTTTTTCCAAAAACGTAGACAAGGTAGCCAAAGTGAAGAGAGATTGTATCCAGCGTCTCGGTTAAAATTTTGTGAATGTTTGGTTATCTCAATTGCTTGCTCTGACAATTCTTTGAAAATAATGTTTCGTCCTGGCCAATATTTTGACGTTGTTGAAATCGATTGAATGGTTCTCTACCGCTGCATGTTCCGCAATCGCTGATGAGGGGACCGGGGGTTTTTTTTTTTTTTTTTTGTGTGCAGCGATGATGTTCACGAATCCTTGTTCTGATGGTCCGTCCTGATGTCTCCGATGTAGACATTGTTGCAAGAGAACCGCAGGGAACTTTTGTAAATGCCGTCCATTTCCAGTGGGATTTTGTCCTTTTGACTTCCAAAGAAACCTCGAAACGTGGTTGCCGTAGAGTAGGTCGTACGTATGTCGGCTTTCCTGAGTACCCAGCCGATTCGATCTGTTGCACTTTCTATGTAAGGTAATGGTCATCCATCTTTTTATGCTCGTTTGTTCGTTTTCTTCCTGGTTCTTTATGGCTTTGGGTTTCTGTTTGCATACTTTGTTGACAGTGCTCCTAGCAGTGGCGGCTCGCCGCAAAAAGCTAGTGAGGCTGAGCTTTAACCTTGTGTTACACTGTTCGCTTTTTCCCCAGTTTTTTGCATATATTTTCGTGAAATGTATGGCGAGCTTGTAGAAAGCTCCCATTGATCATGCAGTGTAACACAAGCTTAAAGCGCAGCCTCACTAGCTTTTTGCGGCAAGCCGCCGCTGGCTCCTAGTGTATCCGTTGGCTGCAAAGGTTTTCTGTAGGTGTTCCATTTCGTTGCGAAATGCGTGTGTGGGTTATCGTTGGTGATACATTGTGCTCTGTGGATAAGTGTTCTAAGTAGTCCTGTCTTCTGCTTGGAATGATGGTGGGAAGACGCATGTAGATATCTGTTAGTGTGAGTAGATTTTCTGTATACGGCGAAATGTAAAGATGGTACAGCTTTTTCGACTAGTTTGCCGTTCTTTTTCCATCTCCATTGTGAACTTGATGTTTCTGTGTTGTGAGTTGAGTTGGTCTAGGAACTTATCTAATTTCTCTTTTCAATGCTGCCAGATAATGAAGGTGTCGTCAACATATCGAAGTTTCGGTTTTAGTGATGCTGAGTTGAGAGGGTTCTTTTCGAATTCTTCCATGAAAATTTCCGCAACTACTGGAGGATAATGGAGACCCCATGGCGGCGCCTTCCGTCTGTTTGTAGAGTTTGCCGAATGCTGAGAAATAGGTGTTCGATTAAATCCACTCTGTTATCCGGTATGAGTTTTTTTTTGATGAGATTCATAGTGTCCTTGATCGGAATATTGGTGAAGAAGGATTCGACGTCCAAACTTACTAACATGTTCTCCGGATTTATTTCGATGTTTCTTAATGTTTCAACTAGATGTGTAGAATTTTTCACGGTCCTGGGTGTGTTTCCGACGAAAGGGCGTACCTCAGCTGAGAGAGCTTTTGGCCAAACCTTTTGTAAGCGCTCCGATGGAACTAACAATGGAGCGAAAAGGAGCATCCGGTTTATGGATCTTTGGTAAACCGTACATTTTCGGAGTATGTGGAACATCATACAAAATAAATTTAACAGTATTTACCGGAAAACCTTGTATTTTCAATTACTTGGCTTTCCAGTGACGTTTATTAATTGGATCCGTTCGTATCTACTTAATCGCGCTCAAAAAAGGTGTGTTCTCGTGGAGCTCTTTCGTCCGATATACATAACACGTCTGGAGTAGCTCAGGGGAGCAATTTGGGCCCGTTTTTTTTTCCATCCTGTTCATAAATGACGTGAGTTCGGTTCTCTCCGACTCTAAAATTTTAATGTATGCTGACGATGCAAAGATTTTTCGTAGTGTAACTAATGCGGCTGAATGCTCTCTTCTTCAGAGTGACTTGCAACGGGTTTTATGACGTCAATTTGAATATTAGCAAATGTATCGCTGTGTCATTCTCTAGAAAGAAAACTCCAGTTATATTTGATTATAGCTTAGAAGGAAACCCATTACATAGAACTGTCAAAGTGAACGATTTAGGTGTAGATTTTAGTAACGATGTTACTTTTAATGACCATTTTGATTATATTGTCGGTAAGGCTAACTCCGTCTGGGGCTTTGTGCGAAGTTGGTGCAAGGACTTCAATGATTCGCATTTTACAACAATGTTGTGCTGCACTTTCGTCCGTTCTATTCTGGAATATGCCTGCCCGGTATGGGCTCCACACTATGAAGTTCACATGAATAGAATTGAGTCGGCTTGGAAAAGATTCTTGCGATTCCTTGGCAAGATCCACTGCATCTGCCTCCTCACCATGAGCGTTTTAAGCTCCTGCCGATTGAGTCATTGATTGATCGACGAGATGTCCTCAGAACTGTTTTTGCATTCAAGGTAATTTCTGATGATATTAACTCCCCGTCATTGCTGGCCGCCATTACTTTCAAAGTTCCATTTCGATCGAAAACTGGTCAAGTGCTTGCTTTTCTTCAATATCTAGAAAAGCGATTTTAAAGCGGTTCGCAAAGAAAAGCCCTTAAGCCTGAATTTAGATTGCACGGCAGCAACAGCAACAGCAAATTTCGAATTAGAAATGACTCGGCAGCACGACGTTTTTGCTGCTGTCACTCAATCAGCTGATCGCTCTCGTCCAATGAAATCAATTTGCTGTTGCTGTCGCTGCCGTGGTAATCTAATTCAGGCTTTTAGTCTTTGTCGCTGCAACGTTTTTTAATCAACTTCGTAGCACAATGGCTTACACGAAAAAAACGAATTCTCCGAATAAACAAACCACTCACTCGAGTGTAGCATCCATAAAAGCTATTTTAAAGGGTTTGATAAAGGACTCAGTCGAGTCCGAAACGTCATACAAAATAAATTTAACAGTATTTACCGGAAAACCTTGTATTTTCTATTTTAAAGCCGTTCGCAATGAAAATGGATAAGCCCTTCAGTTATTTATGTCTACAGGAGACCTTTTTTAAGCGCTTCTTCGCAATGCGCTTCGAATTTTCCCGCTGGGTTCTTAGCCTATTCTTTATTCGTCTTACGCTTTGTTTGTGTTGTGTGTTAACTGTTTGCCATGTGATCAAACCCGTTACACGTTCCATTTTGTCTTGACGTCATCGTTTTTTTTCTCGCACGCACATAGACGACGGCTCAACGGGTCCTAACACTCTTCAGCGCTTCGCCATATCCGACGGACAAAAGATGAATTAGTCGCGGTGCGCGTATGGCAGCACCTGCAGGATAAGCAACGGCCATTTTAATTTCCTGAAGCAATGACACGAACCCGTTCGGGTTTCGGGATGTTGTTTGGAACCGTTTAGGGGTCTCCCTCCCCCCCCACCCCCGTTTATTTAATTGCTCGCTTCCTTTAAGTTCGAGTTAAGGGCGGCTTTGCTCCTGCGGTTTCACTCCTGCGGCTTGACAGTTCTGTTCAAGGCGAGTCGTTTTAAACAAGTCCATGCTCGTTCCGCAGATGTCGGCTACTAGATGGCAGCCGACACACGAAATTCCGGCTGCGTCACAGCCGTGGGAAAAAAACACATGCGCCTTTAAGAGAAAACACCCTGAGGGGGGGGGGCGGGGAAGAGACTCGAAGCCGAAAGAAGGGGTGTGCGAAAAAAAAAGAAACCCTACCCGATTGTTGGGGTTGCGGACTCACTTGCCGCCTTTGCTTGTTGCGTGTGCCGCCTAAAAAACAACCGTTAAACTGTGCGGTTTTCCCACTGGGACCTCGTGCATTTCTCGGGCATCACCCAGCCGGCAATGCTCATATCTCCGGTGTAAGAGCGTTTTTCTCTTCTTCTTTTTATGGTCCATTGTCTCGGCGCAGTCTCACACCCCTCGAATCCCCCACCCAACTTATTCGCTTCTCGGAGATTTTTCCCCGGCTCTCTTCGGGATCGGAAACCCCCGGTAATTCTTCGTTCGAAAAAAAAAAAAAACCAGTTCAACTTAGCACGATAAACGGAATCATCATCGACGACGTCACAAGTTAATTTTGACGCGCCGCGCAATAAAAACCACGAGATAAAATTTAAACCGCATTTATCGCCGCCACCTTCTCCTCAGCTCCGCGGGATTGTTGTTTTTTTTTTCGTAGCCGCAATCGCGTAAATGATGGCGTTGTAATATAGTCCGGACGTTTCTTTTTTTCTTTTCTTCGCCCCGAAATTATCATAAAATTTTGCACGAAAACCGTGGAAAAAATCGCGCGTAGGCAGCGAAAAAAAAAAAAAAATCAAGTTAATCGCAAGTTTTTTTTTGTTTTTGGGCGCTTTAATTGTTTGTTTCCCCGGGGTTCTTCGTCACGGGATTTAAAGTTCGCGTGTTTCCCAGACGGGGAGTGCGAACAAAAAAAAAAAAAAAAAAAAACAGAATAAACGAGCGCGCGCGGCGGCCGTGGCGGCATTAAACGGCGGCGCCCCCAGTTAAAACTTTATGGCCGGTTTTTATCGTTGGTGTTAAACGCGTAGAAAAAAAACCGACGAGAACAAAAAGCGATAAAAAAAAAAAAAAAAACTGCCCACACCCTGCAGTGTTTTTTCTTCGGTTTCGTTTTGTTTTTTTTTTTTATTCCGCAGTGTGGCCTCGTAAAAAAAAACCAAAATCGATTACCCGGGAAAATCTTGCGAAATTTTTGTCCGGGCGAAAAAAAACAGTTCACACAAAATGCTTTTGTGTCGCGCCTAAGTGTTTGTTTGTTTGTTTGTTTTCGGTTGTTCGCTCGACGCGGATCCTTCGGTTTTCTGTCCAACTTGTAGTCCGCCCCGTGCCCGGGACATCTTTTCCGGGGTATTTGGTGCGCCAAGTGGCTACTTCTCCGGATCAAAGGAACTTTTCCTCTAAAAGATAGTAGGTTTTTTTTTTTTGTTTATTTTATTCATAAGAAGTTCAGAGAATTGTGCACCCTGTGGTCCGTCGAGCCGGATCAATGAGCAACAAATTGATTTTGTGTATTTGCGGCGTGGGAATGGTGGCGAAGGGGACGCATTAAAAGAATTATTGATGAAAAAAATCCTGTCTCGATCTTTCGAGATCTCCGCCATTCCGAGAACAGCTGATCCCGGCACCAACTCGCTGTGGCTGTAGGCCCGAACTGTCATCGATTTAATTTTTTTGTTGTTGTTGGAAATTTAGTGGTACGTGTCGGTCTGGACGTCAGGGCTGGCTGCTTCGAACCGCCAAGCCAACGATGAATTGTTGGCGTCACTTTACCAAGGTTTTTTTTTTCCGAGGACCTGAGGTCGATGGGGCATGGCTGAGCTAGTCCAGTTCCTTTAGGGGGGGGGGGGGGGATGTGTAGTGACCGGCCGACTGGGCGAGCTGCGGTCGAAGGGAGGGGGGGGGGCATGCGAAGCTAGTCAAGTTCTTTAGGGAATCTTCTGGGTGGTTTAGGTGATGTTCGGTGACCTACGAGGCTGTGAAGGGATCGCTTTGAGCCATTTTGGTGGCTCAGTGCTTCGCCCCTTCTTAAAACTGAAACTAATTCAATTTTATCCTCTGGCTCATCATTTAGTGACGGGACGAAAACAAACATCAACATACCAACACCGAGAAAAACATGTCCAAGGCACAACCCATTTGCATCTTGTTTAACAACAGAATTGTTGCGACTCAGACGATGCCTGCAAAGCTGTCTTAACAGCACTGGCGATGCCCTGGGCCGAAACAGCTTTGGGTGCCGCCGCCGACAGCCCTGGATCCTGATTTTGAGTGATAGAAATCTTTATTTGGACCTTCACCTATTTTTTCTGTTGAGTGGAAGAGATGCTATCCATCAAGTGGCTGACGCCACACATTAGTGCCCATTTTATCGCATTTTCCATGACTTTTCGCAAGTTTTCCCCGACGATAACTGTTCGCATTCTGCCCTGGATCCTTTCCATGACTTTTCGCAAGTTTTCCCCGACGATAACTGTTCGCATTCCTGTCGAATATTCTGCTTAAGGTCTGCGATTGTCGCGAGGCATAAGCCCGCAATTAGCCCGAACGAAAGAAGTCCGAGATCGGGCGATCTTCCCGGCCATGGCAAATCGCCAAAACCGAGACGCTTCCTTCACCAATTGATCTCCATTGTGTCACGCGTGCTATGTATGCAGTTGCACTCGTCTTGTTGAAACCACATGTGGTTCACCCAAGCCTCACTCCAAGCAATTTCGGCAGTAAGAAGTCGTTTATCATGCGGGGCCCTGCAGTGCTCGCCCAGTAACAGTGACCCGAAATGCCGCTGGTATCCGACCCAATCGCTTCTCCTGCGTGAACGCCGCACCACACAGTGACTTCGACTGGATATATAATGGCTGTTCGCGTGTATCACCCGCGGGGGTTTTTCAGTGCCCGAGACCAGCAACTGCAGTGAAACACGAGAATGCTTGGACCGATGACGAGGTTGAAGAACGAGAAAGCAATTGGTTGCTTATGGCCGGAACCGCTCAAATGCTCCTCGTCGCTCACGATGATCGTCCTGCACGATTACTCCACGGAATGTAGCGCTCCGTTTGGCATGTCTGTTTGTAGACTGCAAGAATTGAGGTTAGATTCGATTGCGAAGGGTGTCCCTGAAGCGCTGTGCGCTGTGGTTCTAGTTGCGAAGGGTGTCCCTGAAGCGCTGTGACGCGCAATCTATCCCGAGAGATCCACTCTGCGGATCTATTTAGGATTTTGTTTTCAAAAGAAAGGATGTTAGACATCCATCTCCAGTCTGTCCCCGTCGCCCACTGTCTCCTCTTTTATTATTATTATTATTTAATAGTCAGGAAGGCAGCCGATATCAGAAAGTACAATATTATTACAATTGTTGTGTTATCCAAAACATGGGACATAACCCAAAAAAAAAAAACCCGTTCACTTGTCACATTTCACCGGCGAATCTGTAGTCAACTTTGTCCTGAGCTGTGCGCGGTGGCAAGGGGTGGCAGGTAGTGGGGGTTTGTCTTGTCGCGGAAAATGCCCTCCTTTTTCGTCCGTTGATGACCTGAGCTGTGCGTTGGGTGGGTTCTCTTAGTTGTATGCGGCGGCAAGGGGTGGCAGGTAGTGGCGGAAAATGTCCTCTTTTTTTTTCGCCGCAGAACTTCATTTCTTTAGTCACTATCATCGAATGGCGCGACAGCCCAGCAAGTTTCTGAACAATGGTCCGGTTTTTTTTCTCCGTTGATGCGTTGTTGGCGGCGCCTGTTCCAATCCCTCCCCCCCCCCCCCCCCCCCCCCGGCGACTTAGCCGTCCCGTGGTGGATTTAATAGTCCTTTGAAATTTTCCTAAAAGTCAACCGATCACGCGGTTGCTCCTATAAAAACAGTTTAGCCGCTAGATGGTTCTAGTTGTCCGTCGCCATTTCCGTTATCTTGCCACGATCGCGCTTCAGCTAGTCACCACTCGAGCTTTGTTGACGCAGCAGCATTCAATCGATCGAGCATTTCCTGGTATCGCGGAGACTATCCACGATTGCCACTGGCCCCATCACGCCCCATCCCTCCCCTTGGTCCGACACGAACTGAACAAATTCACCAACACGCGAGGCGGGGACGGTTAGAAGGCCACGCGCTTATCTTCATCGTGATTGTTGGCAATATATTTTCAAACGCATATCGCAACGGTATTACTCATTGGCGTTGTTTGCCTGTCTCCCCTTCGCCTCGCCCCCCCCCCCCTCCCCCGCACTAGACGCGATAGCGCGCTAAAAAACAACGTTATCAAATCAAACGAAATCTTGAGGACTTGTTGATTTCGGGGGTGTAAAGTTCTCTCGACTCGGTTATCTGATTTGCACGAATTTTAATTGTACCCACGCCCCTCCACCCCCGCCTCCCCCCCCCCCACCCCTCCTCCACCGTATCACACAGCGCGCTGAGTGCATTTCGCGACACGAACTCTTTCCAGTTTCTAAATTGAATTTAATTCCGTTGTCAGGTAAATAAAATACGGGAAAAGGAAACGTAGCGGCGCTTAACTTCAAAGGCAACAGATCGCGCGAAAAAACTACGCGAAAAAACTACGCGAAAAGTCCCGAGTTTACGTGAAAATCGAAAATGTCGCATCCGCGAATTTTGAAAAAGAAACACTTTCGTGTCAAGCATCAAAAGGTGAAGCTATTTCGTGCCAACGAGCCAATTTTGAGCGTTTTTATGTGGGGAATAAATCACACGGTAAGTTCAATACTGGCAGGCGTTAATTTTCGTTTTTAATTTCTCTTCCGATTGTTTTTCTTTTCGGGTTCCGTTCGGCGCCGAACAGATAAACGAATTGAGCCATGTCAACATACCAGTTATGCTTTTACCGGACGATTTTCGAGCGTATTCAAAAATTAAAGTGGACAATCATCTGTTTAACAAGTACGTATTTGGGGGGGGGGGGGGGGGGGGTCCTTCTTTTGGGGGTTTGTTTTTTTCTTTTAGGTACCTAAGCCTCGCCGCCAGATCGCGCTTCGCTAAGCCTCGCCGCCAGATCGCGCTTCGCTAAGCCTCGCCGCCAGATCGCGCTTCGCTAAGCCTCGCCGCCAGATCGCGCTTCGCTAAGCCTCGCCGCCAGATCGCGCTTCGCTAAGCCTCGCCGCCAGATCGCGCTTCGCTAAGCCTCGCAACGATCCCCTTCCCTAGGTGCTATGGAGGCGTATTTGTTCGTTTATGTTGACAGCGACGCAAAAGAAGTCGGGCGGCCACAACCATGAGCTGTATGAGTGAAACAACAAAATGCTGGGAGTATAACGTTGACGTGCACCACATCTTCGTGGATCTTCCAACAGGCATATGTAGATCGTACAGTAAAGTAAAGTAGTAACTGGAGATGACAAGCAGCGATTGAGTTGAAGGCGGACGTCGTCGCATTCACTCACACGCTAAAACCAGAACAAATTGACATAAGGCTCCTGTTTTGTCTCACTCCCTCACACGCTAAAACCAGAACAAATTGACATAAGGCTCCTGTTTTGTCTCACTCCCTCACACGCTAAAACCAGAACAAATTGACATAAGGCTCCTGTTTTGTCTCACTCCCTCACACGCTAAAACCAGAACAAATTGACATAAGGCTCCTGTTTTGTCTCACTCCCTCACACGCTAAAACCAGAACAAATTGACATAAGGCTCCTGTTTTGTCTCACTCCCTCACACGCTAAAACCAGAACAAATTGACATAAGGCTCCTGTTTTGTCTCACTCCCTCACACGCTAAAACCAGAACAAATTGACATAAGGCTCCTGTTTTGTCTCACTCCCTCACACGCTAAAACCAGAACAATTTGATAGAACGAACCAGTTTTGTTGTCTCACTTTTCACACCGTGATTATGGCTTCAAAGCGCTTTATACAAAACCGGTGACTTGTCGTCTCCACTAGCTCCTCTATGTAGTACTTGACCTCGGTAGTTCTGTCAAAACTCGTCCCGAATTCCAAGTACAAGGATACAAAGCGTGTTTGGATAAGCTCGTTTTGTATCCTTACTGGGGATTCAGTGGCCAAAATGACGCATGACTGAACACTGAATCACAAATAAGGAGAAAAAAAAAACGACCTGAACCCACTGGTCGTCAATCTTGTACATGTTGTTCGATGGAACGAAAAGTTCCGGAACTACATCACTGAAAGGAACTTGCTCGGCCGGCCATCTTAAATCACGCGACCCAGACGCTTCGACGTGTGTTGAGCGAAAGGAACTGTTCTGGCGGCCATCTTAAATCACGCGACCCAGACGCTTCGACGTGTGTTGAGCGAAAGGAACTTGCTCGGCCGGCCATCTTAAATCACGCGACCCAGACGCTTCGACGTGTGTTGAGCGAAAGGAACTTGCTCGGCCGGCCATCTTAAATCACGCGACCCAGACGCTTCGACGTGTGTTGAGCGAAATGAATTGCTCTGGCGGCCATCTTTAATCACGCGACCCAGACGCTTCGACGTGTGTTGAGCGAAAGGAGCTGTTCTGGCGGCCATCTTTAATTACGCGACCCAGACGTTTCGACGTGTGTTGAGCGAAAGGAACTTGCTCGGCCGGCCATCTTAAATCACGCGACCCTGACGCTTCGACGTGTGTTGAGCGAACGGAACTGTTCTGGCGGCCATCTTTAATCACGCGACCCAGACGCCGTGGAGCGAATGGAACTGTTCTGGCGGCCATCTTAAATCACGCGACCCAGACGCTTCGACGTGTGTTGAGCGAAATGAATTGCTCTGGCGGCCATCTTTAATCACGCGACCCAGACGCCATGGAGCGAATGAACGACGACGACAGAAGAGTTTCCACACTGAAAGGTAGAGAGCTCAGAGCAAACGACCGGTAGAAGAGCGCTGAAGAGATACCAAGAGCTCAGTTGACGTAGATTGCAGATGCTTCTTCGAGGACGCGGAGGAGGGGCTCTGAACCGCCGATAACTTCAGACAATTTATCCTGACCGGGCCCGATTTGGGCTGGCGCGATGATGAAAGGAAGGAATGGAGGTGAGACTGGCGAATAGGAGCCATAGAAGCTACAACAGTGTGGGCTGACCCATGTAAACCGGCGAATGGATGAACAGACGAATCCCCCCCCCCCCATCTTAAAGCAGGCCTTGCATTGACAGATAGGATCACTTTTACCAACTTATAAAGAACGTAGTACCAACTGACATAATAGAAAAGTTAAAGAGCAGTTTATACTTCAACAAATGCGACAGATTTCCGGAGACCGACTTGGAATGTCCGCGCGTCATTGATGATGAAGTCAGATTGCCTTCGTGCGAAGGTGGGAGGTTTGAGAGATGCATTGAATTCGATTTGGCGTGTTCGTTCGGGCTCCAGTTCAGTCCAGTCCATCGGTCGCTCAACGAAGTGGCTTTCGTTCATGATATTAGAGAGAGAGGAGGGGGGGGGGGGAGAGGGGCGGTCAAGCTTTATTCGATCGACCAAATGATTCGCTCTTTTAATCCAATGTCCTTTTCTTTTCTTTTTTTTCCAGAGAAAACATGCCATCACACTTCAAAGTCAAAGAATACTGTCCGCTTGTCTTTCGAAATTTACGCGAACGTTTCGGTGTCGATGATGTCGACTATCGCGAATCGTTAACACGTTCGCAACCGATTCAAATCGATTCGTCCGGAAAGTCGGGTGCACAATTTTATCAAAGTTACGATAAATTTTTTATTTTAAAGAGCCTAACGTCTGAGGAAATCGAACGGATGCATGCATTTTTGAAGCACTATCATCCGGTACGTATAAATAGTTCCCGGACTAACTACCGTGTGGCGCTTCTATTCTTCCGATTTGAGTTCGGTTTTTTTTTTGCTGTTAAGTTGGTACAACTGTTGTTGATATTCGTTCTAAATCTTAGCGTCATAGCTTGACATTTGCAGAAGTTACGTAGCCAAGAGTACACCAGTACTACAATCGCCAACACACACACACACAGATGTTACTCTTGGCTACGTAACTTTTGCAAATGTCAAGCTATGACGCTAAGATTTAGAGCGAACAGATGTACCAACTTAACAGCAAAAAAAAAAAAAAACCGAACTCAAATCGGAAGAATAAAAGCGCCACACGGTAGTTAGTCCGGGAAAGTTTTTGATCAATGTGGTCTATATGAGAAGATGCGCGCACTTTTTACGTGTGGTACAATTGTTGCAGCGCACGTAACCAATTCAGTTTTGTTTCTCTCTCTCTCTCTCTCTCTCTCTCTCTCGTTTCAGTATATTGTCGAGCGACATGGCAAAACTTTACTACCTCAATACCTCGGCATGTACAGGCTGACCGTTGAAAGTGTACAGTACTATTTTGTTGTTATGAGGAATGTCTTTAGCTCGCATTTAACCATACACAAGTAAGTGTGGGTGGGGGGGGGGGGGGGTGGAGGGTGTGGGTGATGGAGAAAAGAGTGACTAACCGTATTAATTCGCTCCCGATTCTTTTTTTTTTTTTTTCAAACACTGTAGAAAGTTCGATTTGAAAGGTAGCACTGTTGATCGTGAGGCGTCCGAAAAAGAACTGGAAAAACCGCTACCGACTTACAAAGACAACGATTTTATGAAGCAAAAAATCAAAATACAAATCGGTGACGTGGCAAAAGAGAAGCTGGTCGAAACACTGAAGAATGACGTCGATGTAAGTTCGATTTTCGTTCGGTTTTTTTTTTTTTCGAAAAAAGTAACGGACGTTTTTAATCCGCGATCTCTCCCCTCCCCCCTCCAGTTTCTTACAAGACTTCACATCATGGACTATTCGCTATTGGTCGGCATACACGACTGTATTCGGGCCGAAGAAGAGGCGGCCGCGCAAAGTGATTGCTCGCGAGATGCTGCCGGACGTGGCGAAACCAGCGAAAGTGAAGAATGTGATAGTGGCGAAAGGTAAGCTTGGCGATTTTTTTGATTCTACCCCCAAAACTAACCTAACTGAAAAACAACAACAACAACAACCCCTCCCATTAGGTATACGTACAATACACCACCGGATTCACCACGATGTATTGGTCAGTACAATGAGATCATTCACGATATCGACATTTATGCCATTGCTAGTCTGGAAGGTGAGTTTGATTGCCGTCGCGAAGCGTGTGTTTGCCGAGAGTTAAACGGTTTCCGATTTCTTTCAGATCGTCATGAAATTTACTTTATGGCTATTATCGATGTCCTTACGCAGTACGGAGTTAAGAAGCAGGTTCGTATCCCGTTTTTGTGTGACGTGTGAATGGCGCTTGCGGGGGGGGGGGGAAGGGCCATCACCAGAATCATGGGTCCACTTTATTTAATTTATTACAATGTTCCTTGAATATAACAATTTATCATTCATAATTTTTCCTTGTAACTATTCCGGGCCGAGCCATTCGCCACCTGGCCACCGATAGCTGTATCCGTTCTTGTGTGCCGTGTGCCGTGTGGCGCTTCTCTTTGTGTGAGCGGCCGTCACCAATCTAAACCCGAAGTGAATTTTGTGCTTGAAAAGACACTTGTCTCCGTGTTATATTCGTAATTTATTCTTTAGTTCACTTCGGCATTGTCGTTTATTGCGATGGCATGCTTCTACTTCTTCTTCTTCTTCTTCTCGCTCCCGGGTCCCTTCCTAGACCGCCATCTTGCTATGGTGACTTTCCAGCCAGATTCACCACTTAATCTACGTCACATCTTATTTCTGTCATGTAATTTTCGTTTTATTTTACCGTTTTAACAGGCGGCCAAAGCTGCTAAGACCGTCAAGTACGGCAGCAACGTGGACGGTATTTCAACTTGTGATCCTGAGCAGTATGCAAAACGTTTTATCGATTTTATGGATAAGGCGATCGAGTAAAATGGCCGCCAAGTATGCGGCGGCGTAGGCGGCGGCGGCGGCAAACAGCATTTCATCCGAAAACAAACGCGTGCGCCCCAACCAACTTCAGACAACGGAAAGAAAAATCGTCGGAGCATAACAAAGTAAATAGAAAACAAAAAGGACTGTATTTAAGTTAGAAATTAAATGGAAAAAAAAAAAAATTAAATAAAATAAATAAACAAATCTATGGATAACATATTAAATATGAAATATGAAAAAAAAAAAAAAAAAAAACAACAACTATGAAAAGATAATAAAGAAATCAACGTAAAATTTAACTAACCAAAGCTGTTGAGCTCCCCTTTCATTTCGTGTATAATTTGGAGAAGGTACGGGTGTCCCCTTTTCAAATCAGCAAACAGATTTAAAAAATAAATTTTTTTGGGGCTAGGGGAGCCAAAACACCAGTTGCCAGCTTTAACGGTATTTCCGCGTTTTTGGCCCCCACTCCCCCAATTTCGATCGGATTTCATTTTGGTTGGTTATTTTGAGCAGCTGTAGAGCTTCCCTTTCATTTCGTGTATAATTTGGAAAAATGTCGGATTTTGATATTTAAAAAAAATGCCACTTAACCCCTTGCTATTTTTTAGGGCGATTTTTCGAAATTCTGTTCCTGTGGTCCGATTTTGACGACTGTTGGCTTAAATTAAGGGTACGGGTGTCCCCTTTTCAAACGAGCTGCCAATTTTCACGGTTTTTCCACATAAATAAATAATTGTTTCGGTTTGAGTCTTTGTTACCCCAATTTCTCGATAGATGGCGCAATTTAACGTTCTCTATCATTTCCGGTTGCGATCGCATTTTTAAGTAAGGATTTTAACCGCATTTAAATTTCGTTTAGCAAGGATTTGCACCGTTTATTTACCTGTGTATTCGAGCCAATCATTTAGCGAAGATTCAAACCATATGCATTGAACAAGTAACAGGCGACCAATCAGCAGCAAGCAAATTTAAAAGTTTTTTTTTTCTCGTTTTCAATGGAACGAAAGCCCAATTTAATGGCGCTACAGCCCCGAAAGTCCAATTCAATGGCGCGATGGCCCAGAAATTCAAATGCAATGGCGCGACGGCCCCGAGAGCCCAATTCAATGGCGCTACAGCCCAGAAGTCCAATTCAATGGCGCGACGACCCAAAAAGTCAATTCAATAGCGCGACGGCCCAGAAAGTCCAATTCAATGGCGCGACAGACCAATTCAATGGCGCGATGGCCCAGAAAGTCAAATGCAATGGCGCGACGGCCCCGAGAGCCCAATTCAATGGCGCTACAGCCCAGAAGTCCAATTCAATGGCGCAACAGTCCAGAAAGTCCAATTCAATGGCGCGACAGACCAATTCAATGGCGCGACGACCCAGAAAGTCAACTCAATAGCGCGACGGCCCAGAAAGTCCAATTCAATGGCGCAACAGCCCCGAAAGTCCAATTCAATGGCGCGACAGACCAATTCAATGGCGCGATGGCCCAGAAAGTCAAATTCAATGGCGCGATGGCCCCGAAAGCCCAATTCAATGACGCTGCAGCCCAAGCAGCACTGTCGATTTGGATCGCGACGACGTCAGATTTGATTGTGATCGATAAACGGGTCGTCGGCAAGAGGAGCAAAGAAAAAAAACACGTCATTTACATGATTCTTCTCCAGTTATATTTTTATTTTTCATTTTTTGTAAAATTGCTTAGACATCATAATTCTATATTTTTACCCTTAAATCTATTAAAAAAAAGAATACATATTGTGTGTTTTTTTTTAATTTAATTGGAATTCTAGTAACAAAACAAAGAAGAAGCGTATCACTTACGATCTAAGGGGAAGGGGACGAGGGGGAGGGGTGATTTTTGTTTGCTTGTTTAGCGTGCGCGCACACAATCACTCATCATCATTCGCGACATTTTTGTAACGAACTTTGGAACGATTTTTACAACGGAAAAAGCACAGAGTAAAGATTCGATTTCGCTACTCGATGGTGCGCAGTCTGATTCAGGTTTAAGTGTTTAGGGTGGGGGTGGCGGTTGAGTTCAATACAGAGACAAGCAGAGTGATCGAAAATAGAAAAAAAAAACGAAAGTGTGCAAGACACAATCATCCGGTGGACAGAAGCACCGTTAATCGACAGAGGCGAAAGCTTTCACGTTCCGTAAAAGAAAGTTCTTGCCCCGCCCACCCCCAGCTTTGGCTAGATCGACCTACTGTCTTACTTTAACCGGAAGAAGGGTCCGTCTTAGAGCATCGAGTCCTAAGTGGGGCGGAGCTTCTAACAAAAGCGTAGCTCTCAAGATTTACTCGGGTGTCTCGAAAGGCAAGAACAGGCCAAGGCAGTCCCCTGACAACATTCTAACGGGGGGTGGGAGGGAGAGGGAAGGGGCTTAACACATTCGAGCTAAGCTCCGTTCAATCGGTTCCAACCAACATCATCAATGACGCAACAGCCCAAGTCGGGCCGTGACATCCTAATCGGTTCCACAACCATCGAAGCGCTCTGCGCAAACAGTGACAGGCTTAAAAGGGATGCGCTCTCCCCCCCCCCGCCTTCTGCACACCAAAAGTTCTAAGGAACGACAGAAAATTAAATCTAAAAAGAGTTTTGCTCGTGGGGAAACCCCCCCCCCAAATCGAGTGCAAAATAAACAAACAAATAGCAACGAACAAAACCAAAAAAAAAAAAAACATAACAATTCAATTAAAAACGAATCAACAAATTACACCCAATTATGTCCGCAAACAAATTCCTCTTTCCGTTTCGAAATTAATCCAAAACAAATGAATATCATTCATTCGTTCCTTTTTTTTTTAACTGTTAATACTAAATTTCGTTTTAATCTAAGAAATACTTTTCGTATTTCATTAAAAAAAAAAAAAACACCGGTGAACGTGGGAGGAAGGTCGAGTGGAGAGGGCTGGGAACAAAACTGTTCCCATAGTAGCGCTTACGGGGGGCGAAATTAAATCAAAGGAATTCAGTCACGAGGGGCCCTCGAAACTGCTTTTAATTCGGTTTCAGACGAAATTAAGGTCGCGGAAACCGTTCGACTACCCACATATATATTATATACCCCCACAAAAAAGGGGACTTTGTTCATATTTTACCGTTTCTTCTTGTTCACTTTGTTGATTTTTCGCTTTTTTACGATCATATCGTAGAGGGCTTCGAGACCTTCTTGTAGACCCTCGCCCGTAATGGCACACGCCGGCTGAATATGCCAACCCTTGAAATGATGATGTAACGTTGTTGTCATCGTTGTCGTTGTACTGCTGCTACAATTCGTTGCGGTTGGTATAGACGTTTGTAGGATTGTTGCTATTGGATTTGTTGTTGCCGTTGGTGTTTGTTGATCTTTAGCGTTGGTAGTGTCCGATTGTGCGGCCGTTGTAGTTGTTACAGGCGACGTTACGCCGCCCGAACCGGCAGATTGTTGCGACGAGCATGAACTTAAATTAATCGTTGTCGGATAAATGGGCGAGAGTTCGTGCAAGCCGAGCAATCGTTCGAGTTCTTTCGGTTCGCGAGCACCGGGCAGGTCCTGTTTATTGGCAAGAATTAGCACAGGAACGCCCTGGCAAGAACAACGGAAAAAAAAAAATGGTTTATTAAACGCGGGAAGATGGGGACCCATGGAATTGACTTACCTGATTATCCGGACATTTTGCCGTTCGCATCAGTTCCATTTTAGCCTCTTCCATGCGCTCGACATCGACCGAATCCACAACGAAAACTATTCCATCGGTGCACCTAAGAACGGGAGAATTGAATAATATACCCACTGCCGGAAGTATTCATGCGAGAAGAGTCGGAGACTTCCACACTATTCCGGTGTGCATGGAAGAACAAACAACAACGGAGAGAAAGTCATTCTCTCTCTGTTTCACTCTCTGGTACAATGAATCTGAGAGCCTCCGGTGGTTTGATGTCTGCGCGAGAAAACCCTTCGACAGACAGAAAACCTCGGATTCATTGAACCGTAAAGGATCGAGGGCCGTAAACAAAACAGGCCCAAACTAACCCTTACCTTGTATAGCTTCGCCATAGCGGTCGTAACTTTTCCTGTCCACCAACGTCCCAGACTAGAAATTGTGCACCTTTCGCTTTCCCTACGGCACCACGAACCTACAAACCGAAAGAAAAAAAAAACCAAGGGATTAAAATTGCTGCAAACGGTAGGAAGGGCGGGCACGCACCTTTTCACAATTGAAACCAATTGTCGGAACTGTGTTCAAGTACTGATCGAATTTTAGGCGATAAAGTGCCGTCGTTTTACCGGCTGAATCCAATCCAAGCATTACGACGTGTAGCGTCCCCTGAAACGAACAATAAAACGGAATTAAAATCAGCCGGAATTTTCCGATCCGACTGTATTACGAACCTGTGTCGTTGGCAACGAGTCTAACAAATTTCCTCCGCTCTTACCCATTGTTGCCCCCATAGTATTATTTCGCCGCCCCCCCGCTCTTGGTATCTAGGGCTAAGGTTTGTTTCGTCTTGTTCGCTTTCGGCTAGTTCTACTCGAGATGGTTGTGCTGAAAAATATAAAGAAAAAAAAAAAAAAACCGAACGTTAATTAGTGGGTTCGAGTTTCTGAAACAAATTCCCGTTTGTGACGGAATTGCGACTCCTTAAAGAGCCGGCCGGGCACGGAGACCCTCTCCGGGGGAGACTCTCTCCGCCACCGCGATCAGATCAAACAGTAGACTGTCTTTTTCGCCCGACGAAATTCTTCGCGCGGACAAAGTTTCGCTAGCAACTAACCATTTTAAAATTTTCGCCCGTCTCTTGTGCCCGCCACCAATTCACACTTTCACTCAATATCCCGAAGCGTTTGTGGCTGCCTTCCGGCGACGTTCTAAGCGGCTGCATCGCTCCGATAAGAACTTCATGCCGCCGCCGCCTTCACTTTTAAAGTACAGTCGGCGCCGGTATTTTAGCACAAAACACACACGGGAGGGAAAAAAAAAAACCAAAAACAAAGCCAGTCCGTTGACGACTGGTTGCGACAGAGGGGGGGGGGACGACGGCAGGCGCGCGGGCGTTCAATCAAAATTTTCGATTTTATCGATTTTTCCGCGACTATTGTTTCCGCACGCCAACCGAATTCTTTCACTGCACGACGTCCGTTAGGTTCGCGGAAATCGAAATACGAACCTGGCGGTAACTGTGTTTCGAGAATAAAACAAAACAGTTAGTTAGTGGGGCCCGCCGCCCCTCTACCCGCGGAGCACACCACACAACAACAACAACAACAAGAAAGAAGTCGACCTAGTGAATCGGCTGAGTTTCTTTTTCGTTCCGCCCCCTCCCCCCACGCGATATTTTCGCCAGCTTCCGAAACTTTGGCAATAGTTTTTTTGGATGGGGCAAAAGTCGCGACAATGTTCGCGATCCAAAACTAAAGTAACGAGTGAAAATGCACCACACAAAAACGAAACAAAAGAAAAGCTTGTGTTTTTTTTTTCGCCTGCTGTCAAGTTCAGCGAGAAAATCGACACTAAAATTCCGTTTTCTTATTCGCCCGCGCCCTCCCCGTATAAATTCTGCCAACTTGACGTCGACGACTTGTCAGTTCGTTTCGAGAGACTCTCGAAACGAGAATCGAAATGGTCAAATTGGTGTGCTGAATTTGCTGAATTTAAAAATATAAGGTTTGTTCCTTTTGCCCGGTGTAAGTTGCACTTTCTTGCACCCGATTTTCTAAACAGCCTTTGACGTCAAATCAATGACACAAACTCAACCTGAAATAGTGTTCTTGTTCCTTCCCCGACACTCCCTTTTACACTTTCCTGCACTAGCTCGAGAGCCAGTGCAAAAAGTGTAGAAGGTGTACACTACACCCGTCAAATAGAACAGACCTATTGATTTGTGCCCGGGGATTCGCGCGCGAACACTTGGCAGCACTTTTCATCCGCTGAACCGAAATTCGTTCAGATGACATGCAATTTGTATACCGAAAAGTTTCGCGTACTTTTGTCCGGCAGTGATTTGACAGATTGCAGTCGACGCTAACCTCAAAAAAAACAAAGCGAGAAGAAGAAACTGAAGTTTTCCCCGTGTTCGTCTATTCAATATTCATTTTGAATAATTCCCGAGTGAATTATCCGGAAAAACTATCGGCTTGTGAAATGGCTTCGCCCGCTGCTGAGAAAATCGACGAAGTAATGAACGATGTCGAGAAGAAGGACAACAAAGAGGAGTCGCAGGAAATTGTAAGTGGTTCGGACAGGGGGCTGGCTGCGGGAACGGACTGAAAAGCGTTCGATCCGGATAATATTATGTTTGTTTTCTCGCCCACAGTCGGACGAGGATCAGCAGCTGCAAGACGATCTCGCCATGCTGGTCGATCGCCTGCAAAGCACATCCGAAGAGCTGGCCGTTGTTGCGCTGGAAAACATGCGAAAATTGATCCGGGCATCGACAACGAGCATGACATCGGTGCCGAAGCCGCTCAAGTTCATGCGGCCGCACTACGAAACGATGAAGGAGGCGTACAAGAAGCTTCACGGTACGGAAACGCGACAGATTTGTGCCGATATTATTTCGGTACTGGCGATGACAATGGGCAGCGGTAAGGAGTGTCTCGTCTATCGGTTCTTGTGCGATTCGAATCAGCAAATCGGCGACTGGGGACACGAATATGTACGGCATTTGGCCGGCGAGATATCCGTTCATTGGCCGGAAACATCGGGAAATTTTCGCGGCCGACTTATCGATTTGGTTAAGCAAATCATTCCGTATAATATGGAGCATAATGCGGAGGCGGACGCGTGCGATTTACTGATGGAAATCGAACGGCTCGACCTGTTGGAGGAGTATGTGGACGAGAGTGCGTATCCGAGGGTTTGCCTGTATCTGCAGAGTTGCGTTTCGTACGTGCCGGAGCCCGAGAACTTGACAATTTTGAAGGTTGCGCTGACTTTGTCGCGGAAATTCAATCGGTACACGCAAGCCATGCGACTTGCCCTGATGCTGAACAACTCGGAGGTAAGTGGGACGCGCGATCGCGGACTAAGTCGGGTAATTCTTCTTCTTTGCGTTCGCAGACGATCGAAGGCATCTTCCAGGATTGCACGGACTCGGCGATCCGTAAGCAGCTTGCTTTCATGCTGGCCCGTCAACACAAGTGGATTGAGTTGCAGTCGAGCTCGGACTACGACGACTACGACGATCTGGTCGAGATCATGTCGAACGCGCACCTGAACAACTATTTTCTGAACTTGGCACGCGAACTGGACATTATGGAACCGAAAACGCCCGAGGATGTGTACAAGTCGCATTTGGACAATACGCGGGCGCCGTTTGCCTCGACGCAGGTCGACTCGGCCCGACAGAATCTGGCCGCTAGCTTCGTGAACGGCTTCGTCAATGCCGGCTTCGGTGTGGACAAACTGCTCACCGAGGACGGCAACAAGTGGCTGTACAAGAACAAAGAGCATGGGATGCTGAGCGCGACCGCATCGCTCGGATTGATTTTGCTGTGGGACGTTGACGGCGGACTGACGTCGATCGACAAGTATCTGTACTCGACGGAGGATCACATCAAGTCGGGCGCTCTGTTGGCCTGCGGCATTGTCAATTGCGGGATCCGGAACGAAGTCGATCCCGCGCACGCCCTCCTCTCCGACTATATTCACCATCAGAACACTTCGATGCGAATCGGTGCGATTCTCGGCCTTGGAATCGCGTACGCCGGCTCGAATCGGACGATCGTAATCGATTCGCTTCGTACCGTTTTCAATGCCGAACGGAAGAACAGCGCCAATTCGGAAGTGCTGGGCATAACAGCACTGGCCCTGGGCCTAATGTCGGTCGGTTCGTGCAATGCCGAGGTAACCGAAGTTCTTCTGCACACGATTCTCGGCCGAAGCGAGAGCGAATTGCGCGACACGTACACACGTTTCTTGATTCTCGGCCTGGGCCTGTTGTATCTGGGCCGGCAAGAAGCAGCCGAAGTTATTATCGGAACGCTAGACGTTCTAGACGAACCGTTCAATTCGATGGCAACGACTATTGTTGAGATTTGTGCGTATGCCGGAACCGGAAACGTTCTAAAGATCCAACATCTTTTGCATATCTGTTCGGAACACTACGATCCGGCCAGTCCGGATGTCGACGAGAAGCCGACAAAGTCCGCGTCGTCGACGGCGACGCCGCAACCAGCCGCCCCGGCCGCTTCGACCAAAGAGAAGACGGACAAAGAAAAGGATCTGTCGTCGACGCAATCGATTGCTGTTCTCGGCATCGCGCTGATTGCAATGGGCGAGGAAATCGGCGCCGAGATGGCGTATCGTTCGTTCGGTAACCTGTTGCGGTATTGCGAGCCGTGTATACGCCGGGCGGTTCCGCTCGCGCTCGGACTTCTATCCATTTCGAATCCAAAGCTGAATATTTTGGATACGTTGAGTAAATTTTCGCACGACAGTGACGTCGAAGTGGCACACAATGCGATTTTCGCGATGGGATTGGTCGGCGCGGGAACGAACAACGCCCGGCTAGCCGCCATGCTGCGACAACTGGCACAGTATCACGCGAAAGATCCCAACAACTTGTTCATGGTGCGAATCGCACAGGGTCTCACGCATTTAGGCAAGGGCACGTTGACGCTTAGCCCGTTCCATAGCGATCGGCAGCTGATGAATCCGGTAGCCGTGGCTGGCCTGATGGCAACGCTCGTATCGTTCTTGGACGTGAAAAACAGTGAGTATTTCCGTTTCGCAGCTCGCTTAAAACTAAAGCTCGTTCTCTCTTGCAGTCATTCTCGGCCGATCGCACTATCTTCTCTACACGTTGGTTCCGGCCATGCAGCCCCGCATGCTCGTCACGTTCGACGAGAATCTGAATCAATTGCCGGTTCCCGTACGCGTCGGAATGGCCGTGGACGTTGTCGGTCAGGCCGGTAAACCGAAAACTATAACCGGATTTCAAACGCATACCACGCCCGTTCTGCTGGCAATGGGCGAACGGGCAGAGCTGGCTACCGACGAGTACATTTCGTTGACTAGCATCATGGAGAGTTTTGTTATATTGAAGAAGAATCCCAACTATGTTAAGTAAGACGCCCATCCCGCGCGCACGCGCACAAACGACGGAGCAATGTTCCGTTTGCGGTGTGCCTGTTTTTCTTTTTTTAATTATTTAATTTAAAATCGTTTGAATATGAAATGAAATGAAACTAAATAAATCTATATGTAATGAGAATGATCATGTTTTTATTGATGCGTCGGGTGGCAGGGCACAGCGAGATAAATTACTATCCATCACGGGAAATTTTCAGCCAAGAAAAAGAGAAGAAAAACTATTTTTTCAAGATCCGGAAATTTGCTTGCTGCTGTTTATGGTCGCCTGTTGCTTCTTCAAACTTTGGTTAGAGTTTTTGTTGTTGAAAATAGTCACAAAATTCCCAAAAAACGCTTTTCCAAAAAAAACCTGTTCTCGGATTTTCATGATTCGCACACCAAACTAAAGGTGAGACTGTCAGCTTCCAGGAAAACTAAACTCCAAGAAAATGGAAGCAGAAATGAGGAAGTGGGGGCCGAAAATGTGGAGCAAGAACCGGAAAATCCACTGAAAATTGTTACAAGATTCCAAAAAAAAATCATTTCCCAAAAAACATATTCTCCGATTTTCATGATTCGCACATCAAACTAAAGGTGAGACTGTCAGCTTCCAGGAAAACTAAACTTCAAGAAAATGGATTAAGAAATGAGGAAGTGGGGGTCGAAAATGTGGAGCAAGAACCGGAAAATCCACTGAATCCACTGAAAATTGTTGCAAAATTCCAAAAAAAAATCATTTCCCAAAAAACATATTCTCCGATTTTCATGATTCGCACACCAAACTAAAGGTGAGACTGTCAGCTTCCAGGAAAACTAAACTTCAAGAAAATGGATTAAGAAATGAGGAAGTGGGGGTCGAAAATGTGGAGCAAGAACCGGAAAATCCACTGAATCCACTGAAAATTGTTGCAAAATTCCAAAAAAAAATCATTTTTCAAAAAAACGTATTCTCAGATTTTCATGATTCGCACACCAAACTAAAGGTGAGACTGTCAGCTTCCAGGAAAACTAAACCTAAAGAAAATGGAAGCAGAAATGAGGAAGTGGGGGCCGAAAATGTGGAGCAAGAACCGGAAAATCCACTGAAAATTGTTACAGGATTCCAAAAAAAATCATTTCCCAAAAAACATATTCTCAGATTTTCATGATTCGCACACCAAACTAAAGGTGAGACTGTCAGCTTCCAGGAAAACTAAACCTAAAGAAAATGGAAGCAGAAATGAGGAAGTGGGGGTCGAAAATGTGGAGCAAGAACCGGAAAATCCACTGAAAATTGTTACAAGATTCCAAAAAAAAATCATTTCCCAAAAAACATATTCTCCGATTTTCATGATTCGCACATCAAACTAAAGGTGAGACTGTCAGCTTCCAGGAAAACTAAACTTCAAGAAAATGGATTAAGAAATGAGGAAGTGGGGGTCGAAAATGTGGAGCAAGAACCGGAAAATCCACTGAATCCACTGAAAATTGTTGCAAAATTCCAAAAAAAAATCATTTCCCAAAAAACATATTCTCCGATTTTCATGATTCGCACACCAAACTAAAGGTGAGACTGTCAGCTTCCAGGAAAACTAAACTTCAAGAAAATGGATTAAGAAATGAGGAAGTGGGGGTCGAAAATGTGGAGCAAGAACCGGAAAATCCACTGAATCCACTGAAAATTGTTGCAAAATTCCAAAAAAAAATCATTTTTCAAAAAAACGTATTCTCAGATTTTCATGATTCGCACACCAAACTAAAGGTGAGACTGTCAGCTTCCAGGAAAACTAAACCTAAAGAAAATGGAAGCAGAAATGAGGAAGTGGGGGCCGAAAATGTGGAGCAAGAACCGGAAAATCCACTGAAAATTGTTACAGGATTCCAAAAAAAATCATTTCCCAAAAAACATATTCTCAGATTTTCATGATTCGCACACCAAACTAAAGGTGAGACTGTCAGCTTCCAGGAAAACTAAACCTAAAGAAAATGGAAGCAGAAATGAGGAAGTGGGGGTCGAAAATGTGGAGCAAGAACCGGAAAATCCACTGAATCCACTGAAAATTGTTGCAAAATTCCAAAAAAAAATCATTTCCCAAAAAACATATTCTCCGATTTTCATGATTCGCACACCAAACTAAAGGTGAGACTGTCAGCTTCCAGGAAAACTAAACTCCAAGAAAATGGAAGCGGAAATGAGGAAGTGGGGGCCGAAAATGTGGAGCAAGAACCGGAAAATCCACTGAAAATTGTTACAAGATTCCAAAAAAAAATCATTTCCCAAAAAACATATTCTCCGATTTTCATGATTCGCACAACAAACTAAAGGTGAGACTGTCAGCTTTCAGGAAAACTAAACCTAAAGAAAATGGAAGCAGAAATGAGGAAGTGGGGGCCGAAAATGTGGAGCAAGAACCGGAAAATCCACTGAAAATTGTTACAGGATTCCAAAAAAAATCATTTCCCAAAAAACATATTCTCCGATTTTCATGATTCGCACACCAAACTAAAGGTGAGACTGTCAGCTTTCAGGAAAACTAAACCTAAAGAAAATGGAAGCAGAAATGAGGAAGTGGGGGCCGAAAATGTGGAGCAAGAACCGGAAAATCCACTGAAAATTGTTACAGGATTCCAAAAAAAATCATTTCCCAAAAAACATATTCTCCGATTTTCATGATTCGCACACCAAACTAAAGGTGAGACTGTCAGCTTCCAGGAAAACTAAACCTAAAGAAAATGGAAGCAGAAATGAGGAAGTGGGGGCCGAAAATGTGGAGCAAGAACCGGAAAATCCACTGAAAATTGTTACAGGATTCCAAAAAAAATCATTTCCCAAAAAACATATTCTCCGATTTTCATGATTCGCACACCAAACTAAAGGTGAGACTGTCAGCTTTCAGGAAAACTAAACCTAAAGAAAATGGAAGCAGAAATGAGGAAGTGGGGGCCGAAAATGTGGAGCAAGAACCGGAAAATCCACTGAAAATTGTTACAGGATTCCAAAAAAAATCATTTCCCAAAAAACATATTCTCCGATTTTCATGATTCGCACACCAAACTAAAGGTGAGACTGTCAGCTTTCAGGAAAACTAAACCTAAAGAAAATGGAAGCAGAAATGAGGAAGTGGGGGCCGAAAATGTGGAGCAAGAACCGGAAAATCCACTGAAAATTGTTACAGGATTCCAAAAAAAATCATTTCCCAAAAAACATATTCTCCGATTTTTATGATTCGCACACCAAACTAAAGGTGAGACTGTCAGCTTTCAGGAAAACTAAACCTAAAGAAAATGGAAGCAGAAATGAGGAAGTGGGGGCCGAAAATGTGGAGCAAGAACCGGAAAATCCACTGAAAATTGTTACAGGATTCCAAAAAAAATCATTTCCCAAAAAACATATTCTCCGATTTTCATGATTCGCACACCAAACTGAAGGTGAGACTGTCAGCTTCCAGGAAAACTAAACCTAAAGAAAATGGAAGCAGAAATGAGGAAGTGGGGGCCGAAAATGTGGAGCGAGAACCGGAAAATCCACTGAAAATTGTTACAGGATTCCAAAAAAAATCATTTCCCAAAAAACATATTCTCAGATTTTCATGATTCGCACACCAAACTAAAGGTGAGACTGTCAGCTTCCAGGAAAACTAAACCTAAAGAAAATGGAAGCAGAAATGAGGAAGTGGGGGCCGAAAATGTGGAGCAAGAACCGGAAAATCCACTGAAAATTGTTACAGGATTCCAAAAAAAATCATTTCCCAAAAAACATATTCTCAGATTTTCATGATTTGCACACCAAACTAAAGGTGAGACTGTCAGCTTCCAGGAAAACTAAACCTAAAGAAAATGGAAGCAGAAATGAGGAAGTGGGGGCCGAAAATGTGGAGCAAGAACCGGAAAATCCACTGAAAATTGTTACAGGATTCCAAAAAAAATCATTTCCCAAAAAACATATTCTCAGATTTTCATGATTCGCACACCAAACTAAAGGTGAGACTGTCAGCTTCCAGGAAAACTAAACCTAAAGAAAATGGAAGCAGAAATGAGGAAGTGGGGGCCGAAAATGTGGAGCAAGAACCGGAAAATCCACTGAAAATTGTTACAGGATTCCAAAAAAAATCATTTCCCAAAAAACATATTCTCCGATTTTTATGATTCGCACACCAAACTAAAGGTGAGACTGTCAGCTTTCAGGAAAACTAAACCTAAAGAAAATGGAAGCAGAAATGAGGAAGTGGGGGCCGAAAATGTGGAGCAAGAACCGGAAAATCCACTGAAAATTGTTACAGGATTCCAAAAAAAATCATTTCCCAAAAAACATATTCTCCGATTTTCATGATTCGCACACCAAACTGAAGGTGAGACTGTCAGCTTCCAGGAAAACTAAACCTAAAGAAAATGGAAGCAGAAATGAGGAAGTGGGGGCCGAAAATGTGGAGCGAGAACCGGAAAATCCACTGAAAATTGTTACAGGATTCCAAAAAAAATCATTTCCCAAAAAACATATTCTCAGATTTTCATGATTCGCACACCAAACTAAAGGTGAGACTGTCAGCTTCCAGGAAAACTAAACCTAAAGAAAATGGAAGCAGAAATGAGGAAGTGGGGGCCGAAAATGTGGAGCAAGAACCGGAAAATCCACTGAAAATTGTTACAGGATTCCAAAAAAAATCATTTCCCAAAAAACATATTCTCAGATTTTCATGATTTGCACACCAAACTAAAGGTGAGACTGTCAGCTTCCAGGAAAACTAAACCTAAAGAAAATGGAAGCAGAAATGAGGAAGTGGGGGCCGAAAATGTGGAGCAAGAACCGGAAAATCCACTGAAAATTGTTACAGGATTCCAAAAAAAATCATTTCCCAAAAAACATATTCTCAGATTTTCATGATTCGCACACCAAACTAAAGGTGAGACTGTCAGCTTCCAGGAAAACTAAACCTAAAGAAAATGGAAGCAGAAATGAGGAAGTGGGGGCCGAAAATGTGGAGCAAGAACCGGAAAATCCACTGAAAATTGTTACAGGATTCCAAAAAAAATCATTTCCCAAAAAACATATTCTCCGATTTTCATGATTCGCACACCAAACTAAAGGTGAGACTGTCAGCTTCCAGGAAAACTAAACCTAAAGAAAATGGAAGCAGAAATGAGGAAGTGGGGGCCGAAAATGTGGAGCAAGAACCGGAAAATCCACTGAAAATTGTTACAGGATTCCAAAAAAAATCATTTCCCAAAAAACATATTCTCCGATTTTCATGATTCGCACACCAAACTAAAGGTGAGACTGTCAGCTTTCAGGAAAACTAAACCTAAAGAAAATGGAAGCAGAAATGAGGAAGTGGGGGCCGAAAATGTGGAGCAAGAACCGGAAAATCCACTGAAAATTGTTACAGGATTCCAAAAAAAATCATTTCCCAAAAAACATATTCTCAGATTTTCATGATTCGCACACCAAACTGAAGGTGAGACTGTCAGCTTCCAGGAAAACTAAACCTAAAGAAAATGGAAGCAGAAATGAGGAAGTGGGGGCCGAAAATGTGGAGCGAGAACCGGAAAATCCACTGAAAATTGTTACAGGATTCCAAAAAAAATCATTTCCCAAAAAACATATTCTCAGATTTTCATGATTCGCACACCAAACTGAAGGTGAGACTGTCAGCTTCCAGGAAAACTAAACCTAAAGAAAATGGAAGCAGAAATGAGGAAGTGGGGGCCGAAAATGTGGAGCAAGAACCGGAAAATCCACTGAAAATTGTTACAGGATTCCAAAAAAAATCATTTCCCAAAAAACATATTCTCAGATTTTCATGATTCGCACACCAAACTAAAGGTGAGACTGTCAGCTTCCAGGAAAACTAAACCTAAAGAAAATGGAAGCAGAAATGAGGAAGTGGGGGTCGAAAATGTGGAGCAAGAACCGGAAAATCCACTGAATCCACTGAAAATTGTTGCAAAATTCCAAAAAAAAATCATTTCCCAAAAAACATATTCTCCGATTTTCATGATTTGCACACCAAACTAAAGGTGAGACTGTCAGCTTCCAGGAAAACTAAACTTCAAGAAAATGGATTAAGAAATGAGGAAGTGGGGGTCGAAAATGTGGAGCAAGAACCGGAAAATCCACTGAATCCACTGAAAATTGTTGCAAAATTCCAAAAAAAAATAATTTTTCAAAAAAACGTATTCTCAGATTTTCATGATTCGCACACCAAACTAAAGGTGAGACTGTCAGCTTTCAGGAAAACTAAACCTAAAGAAAATGGAAGCAGAAATGAGGAAGTGGGGGCCGAAAATGTGGAGCAAGAACCGAAAAATCCACTGAAAATTGTTACAGGATTCCAAAAAAAATCATTTCCCAAAAAACATATTCTCCGATTTTCATGATTCGCACACCAAACTAAAGGTGAGACTGTCAGCTTTCAGGAAAACTAAACCTAAAGAAAATGGAAGCAGAAATGAGGAAGTGGGGGCCGAAAATGTGGAGAAAGAACCGGAAAATCCACTGAAAATTGTTACAGGATTCCAAAAAAAATCATTTCCCAAAAAACATATTCTCCGATTTTCATGATTCGCACACCAAACTAAAGGTGAGACTGTCAGCTTTCAGGAAAACTAAACCTAAAGAAAATGGAAGCAGAAATGAGGAAGTGGGGGCCGAAAATGTGGAGCAAGAACCGGAAAATCCACTGAAAATTGTTACAGGATTCCAAAAAAAATCATTTCCCAAAAAACATATTCTCCGATTTTCATGATTCGCACACCAAACTAAAGGTGAGACTGTCAGCTTCCAGGAAAACTAAACCTAAAGAAAATGGAAGCAGAAATGAGGAAGTGGGGGCCGAAAATGTGGAGCAAGAACCGGAAAATCCACTGAAAATTGTTACAGGATTCCAAAAAAAATCATTTCCCAAAAAACATATTCTCCGATTTTCATGATTCGCACACCAAACTAAAGGTGAGACTGTCAGCTTTCAGGAAAACTAAACCTAAAGAAAATGGAAGCAGAAATGAGGAAGTGGGGGCCGAAAATGTGGAGCAAGAACCGGAAAATCCACTGAAAATTGTTACAGGATTCCAAAAAAAATCATTTCCCAAAAAACATATTCTCAGATTTTCATGATTCGCACACCAAACTGAAGGTGAGACTGTCAGCTTCCAGGAAAACTAAACCTAAAGAAAATGGAAGCAGAAATGAGGAAGTGGGGGCCGAAAATGTGGAGCGAGAACCGGAAAATCCACTGAAAATTGTTACAGGATTCCAAAAAAAATCATTTCCCAAAAAACATATTCTCAGATTTTCATGATTCGCACACCAAACTGAAGGTGAGACTGTCAGCTTCCAGGAAAACTAAACCTAAAGAAAATGGAAGCAGAAATGAGGAAGTGGGGGCCGAAAATGTGGAGCAAGAACCGGAAAATCCACTGAAAATTGTTACAGGATTCCAAAAAAAATCATTTCCCAAAAAACATATTCTCAGATTTTCATGATTCGCACACCAAACTAAAGGTGAGACTGTCAGCTTCCAGGAAAACTAAACCTAAAGAAAATGGAAGCAGAAATGAGGAAGTGGGGGTCGAAAATGTGGAGCAAGAACCGGAAAATCCACTGAATCCACTGAAAATTGTTGCAAAATTCCAAAAAAAAATCATTTCCCAAAAAACATATTCTCCGATTTTCATGATTTGCACACCAAACTAAAGGTGAGACTGTCAGCTTCCAGGAAAACTAAACTTCAAGAAAATGGATTAAGAAATGAGGAAGTGGGGGTCGAAAATGTGGAGCAAGAACCGGAAAATCCACTGAATCCACTGAAAATTGTTGCAAAATTCCAAAAAAAAATAATTTTTCAAAAAAACGTATTCTCAGATTTTCATGATTCGCACACCAAACTAAAGGTGAGACTGTCAGCTTTCAGGAAAACTAAACCTAAAGAAAATGGAAGCAGAAATGAGGAAGTGGGGGCCGAAAATGTGGAGCAAGAACCGAAAAATCCACTGAAAATTGTTACAGGATTCCAAAAAAAATCATTTCCCAAAAAACATATTCTCCGATTTTCATGATTCGCACACCAAACTAAAGGTGAGACTGTCAGCTTTCAGGAAAACTAAACCTAAAGAAAATGGAAGCAGAAATGAGGAAGTGGGGGCCGAAAATGTGGAGAAAGAACCGGAAAATCCACTGAAAATTGTTACAGGATTCCAAAAAAAATCATTTCCCAAAAAACATATTCTCCGATTTTCATGATTCGCACACCAAACTAAAGGTGAGACTGTCAGCTTTCAGGAAAACTAAACCTAAAGAAAATGGAAGCAGAAATGAGGAAGTGGGGGCCGAAAATGTGGAGAAAGAACCGGAAAATCCACTGAAAATTGTTACAGGATTCCAAAAAAAATCATTTCCCAAAAAACATATTCTCCGATTTTCATGATTCGCACACCAAACTAAAGGTGAGACTGTCAGCTTCCAGGAAAACTAAACCTAAAGAAAATGGAAGCAGAAATGAGGAAGTGGGGGCCGAAAATGTGGAGCAAGAACCGGAAAATCCACTGAATCCACTGAAAATTGTTGCAAAATTCCAAAAAAAAAATCATTTTTCAAAAAAAGTATTCTCAGATTTTCATGATTCGCACACCAAACTAAAGGTGAGACTGTCAGCTTCCAGGAAAACTAAACCTAAGGAAAATGGAAGTAGAAATGAGGAAGTGGGGGCCGAAAATGTGGAGCAAGAACCGTAAAATCCACTGAATCCACTGAAAATTGTTGCAAAATTCCAAAAAAAAATCATTTCCCAAAAAACGCATTCTCAGATTTTCATGATTCGCACACCAAACTAAAGGTGAGACTGTCAGCTTCCAGGAAAACTAAACTCCAAGAAAATGGAAGCAGAAATGAGGAAGTGGGGGCCGAAAATGTGGAGCAAGAACCGGAAAATCCACTGAATCCACTGAAAATTGTTGCAAAACTCCAAAAAAAATCATTTCCCAAAAAACGCATTCTCAGATTTTCATGATTCGCACACCAAACTAAAGGTGAGACTGTCAGCTTTCAGGAAAACTAAACCTAAAGAAAATGGAAGCAGAAATGAGGAAGTGGGGCCGAAAATGTGGAGCAAGAACCGGAAAATCCACTGAATCCACTGAAAATTGTTGCTAAATTCCAAAAAAAAATTAGTTCCCAAAAAACATATTCTCCGATTTTCATGATTCGCACACCAAACTAAAGGTGAGACTGTCAGCTTTCAGGAAAACTAAACCTAAAGAAAATGGAAGCAAAAATGAGGAAGTGGGGGCCACTGAAAATTGTTGCATAATTCCAAAAAAAAATCATTTCCCAAAAAACTTATTCTCAGATTTTCACGATTCGCACACTAAACTAAAGGTGAGACTGTCAGCTTCCAGGAAAACCAAACTCCAAGAAAATGGAAGCAGAAATGAGGAAGTGGTGGCCGAAAATGTGGAGCAAGAACCGGAAAATCCACTGAATTCACTGAAAATTGTTGCAAAATTAAAAAAAAAAAACATTTCCCAAAAAACATATTCTCAGATTTTCACGATTTGCACACCAAACTAAAGGTGAGACTGTCAGCTTCCAGGAAAACTAAACTTCAAGAAAATGGATTAAGAAATGAGGAAGTGGGGGCCGAAAATGTGGAGCAAGAACCGGAAAATGCACTGAAAATTGTTACAAAATTCCAAAAAAAAATCATTTCCCAAAAAACATATTCTCTGATTTTCATGATTCGCACACCAAACTAAAGGTGAGACTGTCAGCTTCCAGGAAAACTAAACCTAAAGAAAATGGAAGCAGAAATGAGGAAGTGGAGGCCAAAAATGTGGAGCAAGAACCGGAAAATCCACTGAATCCACTGAAAATTGTTGCTAAATTCCAAAAAAAAAATCATTTCCCAAAAACATATTCTCCGATTTTCATGATTCGCACACCAAACTAAAGGTGAGACTGTCAGCTTCCAGGAAAAATAAACTTTAAGAAAATGGAAGCAGAAATGAGGAAGTGGAGGCCAAAAATGTGGAGCAAGAACCGGAAAATCCACTGAATCCACTGAAAATTGTTGCTAAATTCCAAAAAAAAAATCATTTCCCAAATAACATATTCTCCGATTTTCATGATTCGCACAATAAACTAAAGATGAGACTGTCAGCTTCCAGGAAAACTAAACTTCAAGAAAATGGATTAAGAAATGAGGAAGTGGGGGCCGAAAATGTGGAGCAAGAACCGGAAAATGCACTGAAAATTGTTACAAAATTCCAAAAAAAAATCATTTCCCAAAAAACATATTCTCCGATTTTCATGAGTCGCACACCAAACTAAAGGTGAGACTGTCAGCTTCCAGGAAAACTAAACCTAAAGAAAATGGAAGCAGAAATGAGGAAGTGGAGGCCAAAAATGTGGAGCAAGAACCGGAAAATCCACTGAATCCACTGAAAATTGTTGCTAAATTCCAAAAAAAAAATCATTTCCCAAAAATATATTCTCCGATTTTCATGATTCGCACACCAAACTAAAGGTGAGACTGTCAGCTTCCAGGAAAAATAAACTTTAAGAAAATGGAAGCAGAAATGAGGAAGTGGAGGCCAAAAATGTGGAGCAAGAACCGGAAAATCCACTGAATCCACTGAAAATTGTTGCTAAATTCCAAAAAAAAAATCATTTCCCAAAAACATATTCTCCGATTTTCATGATTCGCACACCAAACTAAAGGTGAGACTGTCAGCTTCCAGGAAAACTAAACCTAAAGAAAATGGAAGCAGAAATGAGGAAGTGGGGGCCGAAAATGTGGAGCAAGAACCGGAAAATCCACTAATCAACTGAAAATTGTTGCAAAATTCCAAAAAAAAATCATTTCCCAAAAAACTTATTCTCAGATTTTCACGATTCGCACACTAAACTAAAGGTGAGACTGTCAGCTTCCAGGAAAACTAAACCTACAGAAAATGGAAGCAGAAAAGAGGAAGTGGGGCCAAAAATGTGGAGCAAGAACCGGAAAATCCACTGAATCCACTGAAAATTGTTGCAAAATTAAAAAAAAAAAACATTTCCCAAAAAACATATTCTCAAATTTTCACGATTCGCACACCAAACTAAAGGTGAGACTGTCAGCTTCCAGGAAAACTAAACCTAAAGAAAATGGAAGCAGAAATGAGGAAGTGGGGGCCGAAAATGTGGAGCAAGAACCGGAAAATGCACTGAAAATTGTTACAAAATTCCAAAAAAAAATCATTTCCCAAAAAACATATTCTCCGATTTTCATGAGTCGCACACCAAACTAAAGGTGAGACTGTCAGCTTCCAGGAAAACTAAACCTAAAGAAAATGGAAGCAGAAATGAGGAAGTGGAGGCCAAAAATGTGGAGCAAGAACCGGAAAATCCACTGAATCCACTGAAAATTGTTGCAAAATTAAAAAAAAAAAACATTTCCCAAAAAACATATTCTCAAATTTTCACGATTCGCACACCAAACTAAAGGTGAGACTGTCAGCTTCCAGGAAAACTAAACCTAAAGAAAATGGAAGCAGAAATGAGGAAGTGGAGGCCAAAAATGTGGAGCAAGAACCGGAAAATCCACTGAATCCACTGAAAATTGTTGCTAAATTCCAAAAAAAAAATCATTTCCCAAAAATATATTCTCCGATTTTCATGATTCGCACACCAAACTAAAGGTGAGACTGTCAGCTTCCAGGAAAACTAAACCTAAAGAAAATGGAAGCAGAAATGAGGAAGTGGGGGCCGAAAATGTGGAGCAAGAACCGGAAAATCCACTAATCAACTGAAAATTGTTGCAAAATTCCAAAAAAAAATCATTTCCCAAAAAACTTATTCTCAGATTTTCACGATTCGCACACTAAACTAAAGGTGAGACTGTCAGCTTCCAGGAAAACTAAACCTACAGAAAATGGAAGCAGAAAAGAGGAAGTGGGGCCAAAAATGTGGAGCAAGAACCGGAAAATCCACTGAATCCACTGAAAATTGTTGCAAAATTAAAAAAAAAAAACATTTCCCAAAAAACATATTCTCAAATTTTCACGATTCGCACACCAAACTAAAGGTGAGACTGTCAGCTTCCAGGAAAACTAAACCTAAAGAAAATGGAAGCAGAAATGAGGAAGTGGGGGCCGAAAATGTGGAGCAAGAACCGGAAAATGCACTGAAAATTGTTACAAAATTCCAAAAAAAAATCATTTCCCAAAAAACATATTCTCCGATTTTCATGAGTCGCACACCAAACTAAAGGTGAGACTGTCAGCTTCCAGGAAAACTAAACCTAAAGAAAATGGAAGCAGAAATGAGGAAGTGGAGGCCAAAAATGTGGAGCAAGAACCGGAAAATCCACTGAATCCACTGAAAATTGTTGCTAAATTCCAAAAAAAAAATCATTTCCCAAAAATATATTCTCCGATTTTCATGATTCGCACACCAAACTAAAGGTGAGACTGTCAGCTTCCAGGAAAAATAAACTTTAAGAAAATGGAAGCAGAAATGAGGAAGTGGAGGCCAAAAATGTGGAGCAAGAACCGGAAAATCCACTGAATCCACTGAAAATTGTTGCAAAATTAAAAAAAAAAAACATTTCCCAAAAAACATATTCTCAAATTTTCACGATTCGCACACCAAACTAAAGGTGAGACTGTCAGCTTCCAGGAAAACTAAACTTCAAGAAAATGGATTAAGAAATGAGGAAGTGGGGGCCGAAAATGTGGAGCAAGAACCGGAAAATGCACTGAAAATTGTTACAAAATTCCAAAAAAAAATCATTTCCCAAAAAACATATTTTCCGATTTTCATGACTCGCACACCAAACTAAAGGTGAGACTGTCAGCTTCCAGGAAAACTAAACATCAAGAAAATGGATTAAGAAATGAGGAAGTGGGGGCCGAAAATGTGGAGCAAGAACCGGAAAATGCACTGAAAATTGTTACAAAATTCCAAAAAAAAATCATTTCCCAAAAAACATATTTTCCGATTTTCATGACTCGCACACCAAACTAAAGGTGAGACTGTCAGCTTCCAGGAAAATTAAACTTCAAGAAAATGGATTAAGAAATGAGGAAGTGGGGGCCGAAAATGTGGAGCAAGAACCGGAAAATGCACTGAAAATTGTTACAAAATTCCAAAAAAAATCATTTCCCAAAAAACATATTCTCCGATTTTCATGATTCGCACACCAAACTAAAGGTGAGACTGTCAGCTTCCAGGAAAACTAAACCTAAAGAAAATGGAAGCAGAAATGAGGAAGTGGAGGCCAAAAATGTGGAGCAAGAACCGGAAAATCCACTGAATCCACTGAAAATGGTTGCTAAATTCCAAAAAAAAATTAGTTCCCAAAAAACATATTCTCCGATTTTCATGATTCGCATACCAAACTAAAGGTGAGACTGTCAGCTTCCAGGAAAACTAAACCTAAAGAAAATGGAAGCAGAAATGAGGAAGTGGAGGCCAAAAATGTGGAGCAAGAACCGGAAAATCCACTGAATCCACTGAAAATTGTTGCTAAATTCCAAAAAAAAAATCATTTCCCAAAAAACATATTCTCCGATTTTCATGATTCGCACACCAAACTAAAGGTGAGACTGTCAGCTTCCAGGAAAACTAAACCTAAAGAAAATGGAAGCAGAAATGAGTAAGTGGGGGCCGAAAATGTGGAGCAAGAACCGGAAAATGCACTGAAAATTGTTACAAAATTCCAAAAAAAAATCATTTCCCAAAAAACATATTTTCCGATTTTCATGAGTCGCACACCAAACTAAAGGTGAGACTGTCAGCTTCCAGGAAAACTAAACCTAAAGAAAATGGAAGCAGAAATGAGGAAGTGGAGGCCAAAAATGTGGAGCAAGAACCGGAAAATCCACTGAATCCACTGAAAATTGTTGCTAAATTCCAAAAAAAAAATCATTTCCCAAAAACATATTCTCCGATTTTCATGATTCGCACACCAAACTAAAGGTGAGACTGTCAGCTTCCAGGAAAAATAAACTTTAAGAAAATGGAAGCAGAAATGAGGAAGTGGAGGCCAAAAATGTGGAGCAAGAACCGGAAAATCCACTGAATCCACTGAAAATTGTTGCTAAATTCCAAAAAAAAAATCATTTCCCAAAAAACATATTCTCCGATTTTCATGATTCGCACACCAAACTAAAGGTGAGACTGTCAGCTTCCAGGAAAACTAAACCTAAAGAAAATGGAAGCAGAAATGAGTAAGTGGGGGCCGAAAATGTGGAGCAAGAACCGGAAAATGCACTGAAAATTGTTACAAAATTCCAAAAAAAAATCATTTCCCAAAAAACATATTTTCCGATTTTCATGAGTCGCACACCAAACTAAAGGTGAGACTGTCAGCTTCCAGGAAAACTAAACCTAAAGAAAATGGAAGCAGAAATGAGGAAGTGGAGGCCAAAAATGTGGAGCAAGAACCGGAAAATCCACTGAATCCACTGAAAATTGTTGCTAAATTCCAAAAAAAAAATCATTTCCCAAAAACATATTCTCCGATTTTCATGATTCGCACACCAAACTAAAGGTGAGACTGTCAGCTTCCAGGAAAAATAAACTTTAAGAAAATGGAAGCAGAAATGAGGAAGTGGAGGCCAAAAATGTGGAGCAAGAACCGGAAAATCCACTGAATCCACTGAAAATTGTTGCAAAATTAAAAAAAAAAAACATTTCCCAAAAAACATATTCTCAAATTTTCACGATTCGCACACCAAACTAAAGGTGAGACTGTCAGCTTCCAGGAAAACTAAACTTCAAGAAAATGGATTAAGAAATGAGGAAGTGGGGGCCGAAAATGTGGAGCAAGAACCGGAAAATGCACTGAAAATTGTTACAAAATTCCAAAAAAAAATCATTTCCCAAAAAACATATTTTCCGATTTTCATGACTCGCACACCAAACTAAAGGTGAGACTGTCAGCTTCCAGGAAAACTAAACTTCAAGAAAATGGATTAAGAAATGAGGAAGTGGGGGCCGAAAATGTGGAGCAAGAACCGGAAAATGCACTGAAAATTGTTACAAAATTCCAAAAAAAAATCATTTCCCAAAAAACATATTTTCCGATTTTCATGACTCGCACACCAAACTAAAGGTGAGACTGTCAGCTTCCAGGAAAACTAAACTTCAAGAAAATGGATTAAGAAATGAGGAAGTGGGGGCCGAAAATGTGGAGCAAGAACCGGAAAATGCACTGAAAATTGTTACAAAATTCCAAAAAAAAATCATTTCCCAAAAAACATATTCTCCGATTTTCATGATTCGCACACCAAACTAAAGGTGAGACTGTCAGCTTCCAGGAAAACTAAACTTCAAGAAAATGGATTAAGAAATGAGGAAGTGGGGGCCGAAAATGTGGAGCAAGAACCGGAAAATGCACTGAAAATTGTTACAAAATTCCAAAAAAAAACCATTTCCCAAAAAACATATTCTCCGATTTTCATGATTCGCACACCAAACTAAAGGTGAGACTGTCAGCTTCCAGGAAAACTAAACCTAAAGAAAATGGATTAAGAAATGAGGAAGTGGGGGCCGAAAATGTGGAGCAAGAACCGGAAAATGCACTGAAAATTGTTACAAAATTCCAAAAAAAAATCATTTCCCAAAAAACATATTTTCCGATTTTCATGACTCGCACACCAAACTAAAGGTGAGACTGTCAGCTTCCAGGAAAACTAAACTTCAAGAAAATGGATTAAGAAATGAGGAAGTGGGGGCCGAAAATGTGGAGCAAGAACCGGAAAATGCACTGAAAATTGTTGCTAAATTCCAAAAAAAAAATCATTTCCCAAAAACATATTCTCCGATTTTCATGATTCGCACACCAAACTAAAGGTGAGACTGTCAGCTTCCAGGAAAAATAAACTTTAAGAAAATGGAAGCAGAAATGAGGAAGTGGAGGCCAAAAATGTGGAGCAAGAACCGGAAAATCCACTGAATCCACTGAAAATTGTTGCTAAATTCCAAAAAAAAAATCATTTCCCAAAAAACATATTCTCCGATTTTCATGATTCGCACACCAAACTAAAGGTGAGACTGTCAGCTTCCAGGAAAACTAAACTTCAAGAAAATGGATTAAGAAATGAGGAAGTGGGGGCCGAAAATGTGGAGCAAGAACCGGAAAATGCACTGAAAATTGTTACAAAATTCCAAAAAAAAATCATTTCCCAAAAAACATATTTTCCGATTTTCATGACTCGCACACCAAACTAAAGGTGAGACTGTCAGCTTCCAGGAAAACTAAACTTCAAGAAAATGGATTAAGAAATGAGGAAGTGGGGGCCGAAAATGTGGAGCAAGAACCGGAAAATGCACTGAAAATTGTTACAAAATTCCAAAAAAAAATCATTTCCCAAAAAACATATTCTCCGATTTTCATGATTCGCACACCAAACTAAAGGTGAGACTGTCAGCTTCCAGGAAAACTTAACCTAAAGAAAATGGAAGCAGAAATGAGGAAGTGGAGGCCAAAATGTGGAGCAAGAACCGGAAAATCCACTGAATCCACTGAAAATGGTTGCTAAATTCCAAAAAAAAATTAGTTCCCAAAAAACATATTCTCCGATTTTCATGATTCGCATACCAAACTAAAGGTAAGACTGTCAGCTTCCAGGAAAACTAAACTTCAAGAAAATGGATTAAGAAATGAGGAAGTGGGGGCCGAAAATGTGGAGCAAGAACCGGAAAATGCACTGAAAATTGTTACAAAATTCCAAAAAAAAATCATTTCCCAAAAAACATATTCTCCGATTTTCATGATTCGCACACCAAACTAAAGGTGAGACTGTCAGCTTCCAGGAAAACTAAACCTAAAGAAAATGGAAGCAGAAATGAGGAAGTGGGGGCCGAAAATGTGGAGCAAGAACCGGAAAATCCACTAATCAACTGAAAATTGTTGCAAAATTCCAAAAAAAAATCATTTCCCAAAAAACATAATCTCCGATTTTTATGATTCGCACACCAAACTAAAGGTGAGACTGTCAGCTTCCAGGAAAACTAAACCTAAAGAAAATGGAAGCAGAAATGAGGAAGTGGAGGCCAAAAATGTGGAGCAAGAACCGGAAAATCCACTGAATCCACTGAAAATGGTTGCTAAATTCCAAAAAAAAATTAGTTCCCAAAAAACATATTCTCCGATTTTCATGATTCGCACACCAAACTAAAGGTGAGACTGTCAGCTTCCAGGAAAACTTAACCTAAAGAAAATGGAAGCAGAAATGAGTAAGTGGGGGCCGAAAATGTGGAGCAAGAACCGGAAAATGCACTGAAAATTGTTACAAAATTCCAAAAAAAAATCATTTCCCAAAAAACATATTCTCAGATTTTCATGATTTGCACACCAAACTAAAGGTGAGACTGTCAGCTTCCAGGAAAACTAAACTTCAAGAAAATGGATTAAGAAATGAGGAAGTGGGGGCCGAAAATGTGGAGCAAGAACCGGAAAATGCACTGAAAATTGTTACAAAATTCCAAAAAAAAATCATTTCCCAAAAAACATATTCTCCGATTTTCATGATTCGCACACCAAACTAAAGGTGAGACTGTCAGCTTCCAGGAAAACTAAACCTAAAGAAAATGGAAGCAGAAATGAGGAAGTGGAGGCCAAAAATGTGGAGCAAGAACCGGAAAATCCACTGAATCCACTGAAAATGGTTGCTAAATTCCAAAAAAAAATTAGTTCCCAAAAAACATATTCTCCGATTTTCATGATTCGCATACCAAACTAAAGGTGAGACTGTCAGCTTCCAGGAAAACTAAACTTCAAGAAAATGGATTAAGAAATGAGGAAGTGGGGGCCGAAAATGTGGAGCAAGAACCGGAAAATGCACTGAAAATTGTTACAAAATTCCAAAAAAAAATCATTTCCCAAAAAACATATTCTCCGATTTTCATGATTCGCACACCAAACTAAAGGTGAGACTGTCAGCTTCCAGGAAAACTAAACCTAAAGAAAATGGAAGCAGAAATGAGGAAGTGGGGGCCGAAAATGTGGAGCAAGAACCGGAAAATCCACTAATCAACTGAAAATTGTTGCAAAATTCCAAAAAAAAATCATTTCCCAAAAAACATAATCTCCGATTTTTATGATTCGCACACCAAACTAAAGGTGAGACTGTCAGCTTCCAGGAAAACTAAACCTAAAGAAAATGGAAGCAGAAATGAGGAAGTGGAGGCCAAAAATGTGGAGCAAGAACCGGAAAATCCACTGAATCCACTGAAAATGGTTGCTAAATTCCAAAAAAAAATTAGTTCCCAAAAAACATATTCTCCGATTTTCATGATTCGCACACCAAACTAAAGGTGAGACTGTCAGCTTCCAGGAAAACTAAACCTAAAGAAAATGGAAGCAGAAATGAGTAAGTGGGGGCCGAAAATGTGGAGCAAGAACCGGAAAATGCACTGAAAATTGTTACAAAATTCCAAAAAAAAATCATTTCCCAAAAAACATATTCTCAGATTTTCATGATTTGCACACCAAACTAAAGGTGAGACTGTCAGCTTCCAGGAAAACTAAACTTCAAGAAAATGGATTAAGAAATGAGGAAGTGGGGGCCGAAAATGTGGAGCAAGAACCGGAAAATGCACTGAAAATTGTTACAAAATTCCAAAAAAAAATCATTTCCCAAAAAACATATTCTCCGATTTTCATGATTCGCACACCAAACTAAAGGTGAGACTGTCAGCTTCCAGGAAAACTAAACCTAAAGAAAATGGAAGTAGAAATGAGGAAGTGGAGGCCAAAAATGTGGAGCAAGAACCGGAAAATCCACTGAATCCACTGAAAATTGTTGCTAAATTCCAAAAAAAAAATCATTTCCCAAAAAACATATTCTCCGATTTTCATGATTCGCACACCAAACTAAAGGTGAGACTGTCAGCTTCCAGGAAAACTAAACCTAAAGAAAATGGAAGCAGAAATGAGTAAGTGGGGGCCGAAAATGTGGAGCAAGAACCGGAAAATGCACTGAAAATTGTTACAAAATTCCAAAAAAAAATCATTTCCCAAAAAACATATTCTCCGATTTTCATGATTCGCACACCAAACTAAAGGTGAGACTGTCAGCTTCCAGGAAAACTAAACCTAAAGAAAATGGAAGCAGAAATGAGGAAGTGGGGGCCGAAAATGTGGAGCAAGAACCGGAAAATCCACTAATCAACTGAAAATTGTTGCAAAATTCCAAAAAAAAATCATTTCCCAAAAAACATAATCTCCGATTTTCATGATTCGCACACCAAACTAAAGGTGAGACTGTCAGCTTCCAGGAAAACTAAACCTAAAGAAAATGGAAGCAGAAATGAGGAAGTGGAGGCCAAAAATGTGGAGCAAGAACCGGAAAATCCACTGAATCCACTGAAAATGGTTGCTAAATTCCAAAAAAAAACTAGTTCCCAAAAAACATATTCTCCGATTTTCATGATTCGCATACCAAACTAAAGGTGAGACTGTCAGCTTCCAGGAAAACTAAACCTAAAGAAAATGGAAGCAGAAATGAGGAAGTGGAGGCCAAAAATGTGGAGCAAGAACCGGAAAATCCACTGAATCCACTGAAAATTGTTGCTAAATTCCAAAAAAAAAATCATTTCCCAAAAAACATATTCTCCGATTTTCATGATTCGCACACCAAACTAAAGGTGAGACTGTCAGCTTCCAGGAAAACTAAACCTAAAGAAAATGGAAGCAGAAATGAGTAAGTGGGGGCCGAAAATGTGGAGCAAGAACCGGAAAATGCACTGAAAATTGTTACAAAATTCCAAAAAAAAATCATTTCCCAAAAAACATACTCTCAGATTTTCATGATTTGCACACCAAACTAAAGGTGAGACTGTCAGCTTCCAGGAAAACTAAACTTCAAGAAAATGGATTAAGAAATGAGGAAGTGGGGGCCGAAAATGTGGAGCAAGAACCGGAAAATGCACTGAAAATTGTTACAAAATTCCAAAAAAAAATCATTTCCCAAAAAACATATTCTCCGATTTTCATGATTCGCACACCAAACTAAAGGTGAGACTGTCAGCTTCCAGGAAAACTAAACCTAAAGAAAATGGAAGCAGAAATGAGGAAGTGGGGGCCGAAAATGTGGAGCAAGAACCGGAAAATCCACTAATCAACTGAAAATTGTTGCAAAATTCCAAAAAAAAATCATTTCCCAAAAAACATAATCTCCGATTTTCATGATTCGCACACCAAACTAAAGGTGAGACTGTCAGCTTCCAGGAAAACTAAACCTAAAGAAAATGGAAGCAGAAATGAGGAAGTGGAGGCCAAAAATGTGGAGCAAGAACCGGAAAATCCACTGAATCCACTGAAAATGGTTGCTAAATTCCAAAAAAAAACTAGTTCCCAAAAAACATATTCTCCGATTTTCATGATTCGCATACCAAACTAAAGGTGAGACTGTCAGCTTCCAGGAAAACTAAACCTAAAGAAAATGGAAGCAGAAATGAGGAAGTGGAGGCCAAAAATGTGGAGCAAGAACCGGAAAATCCACTGAATCCACTGAAAATTGTTGCTAAATTCCAAAAAAAAAATCATTTCCCAAAAAACATATTCTCCGATTTTCATGATTCGCACACCAAACTAAAGGTGAGACTGTCAGCTTCCAGGAAAACTAAACCTAAAGAAAATGGAAGCAGAAATGAGTAAGTGGGGGCCGAAAATGTGGAGCAAGAACCGGAAAATGCACTGAAAATTGTTACAAAATTCCAAAAAAAAATCATTTCCCAAAAAACATACTCTCAGATTTTCATGATTTGCACACCAAACTAAAGGTGAGACTGTCAGCTTCCAGGAAAACTAAACTTCAAGAAAATGGATTAAGAAATGAGGAAGTGGGGGCCGAAAATGTGGAGCAAGAACCGGAAAATGCACTGAAAATTGTTACAAAATTCCAAAAAAAAATCATTTCCCAAAAAACATATTCTCCGATTTTCATGATTCGCACACCAAACTAAAGGTGAGACTGTCAGCTTCCAGGAAAACTAAACCTAAAGAAAATGGAAGCAGAAATGAGGAAGTGGAGGCCAAAAATGTGGAGCAAGAACCGGAAAATCCACTGAATCCACTGAAAATTGTTGCTAAATTCCAAAAAAAAAATCATTTCCCAAAAAACATATTCTCCGATTTTCATGATTCGCACACCAAACTAAAGGTGAGACTGTCAGCTTCCAGGAAAACTAAACCTAAAGAAAATGGAAGCAGAAATGAGGAAGTGGAGGCCAAAAATGTGGAGCAAGAACCGGAAAATCCACTGAATCCACTGAAAATTGTTGCTAAATTCCAAAAAAAAAATCATTTCCCAAAAAACATATTCTCCGATTTTCATGATTCGCACACCAAACTAAAGGTGAGACTGTCAGCTTCCAGGAAAACTAAACCTAAAGAAAATGGAAGCAGAAATGAGGAAGTGGAGGCCAAAAATGTGGAGCAAGAACCGGAAAATCCACTGAATCCACTGAAAATTGTTGCTAAATTCCAAAAAAAAAATCATTTCCCAAAAAACATATTCTCCGATTTTCATGATTCGCACAATAAACTTAAGATGAGATTGTCAGCTTCCAGGAAAACTAAACTTCAAGAAAATGGATTAAGAAATGAGGAAGTGGGGGCCGAAAATGTGGAGCAAGAACCGGAAAATGCACTGAAAATTGTTACAAAATTCCAAAAAAAAATCATTTCCCAAAAAAAATATTCTCCGATTTTCATGATTCGCACACCAAACTAAAGGTGAGACTGTCAGCTTCCAGGAAAACTAAACTTCAAGAAAATGGATTAAGAAATGAGGAAGTGGGGGCCGAAAATGTGGAGCAAGAACCGGAAAATGCACTGAAAATTGTTACAAAATTCAAAAAAAAAATCATTTCCCAAAAAACATATTCTCCGATTTTCATGATTCGCACACCAAACTAAAGGTGAGACTGTCAGCTTCCAGGAAAACTAAACCTAAAGAAAATGGAAGCAGAAATGAGGAAGTGGAGGCCAAAAATGTGGAGCAAGAACCGGAAAATCCACTGAATCCACTGAAAATTGTTGCTAAATTCCAAAAAAAAAATCATTTCCCAAAAAACATATTCTCCGATTTTCATGATTCGCACACCAAACTAAAGGTGAGACTGTCAGCTTCCAGGAAAACTAAACCTAAAGAAAATGGAAGCAGAAATGAGGAAGTGGAGGCCAAAAATGTGGAGCAAGAACCGGAAAATCCACTGAATCCACTGAAAATTGTTGCTAAATTCCAAAAAAAAAATCATTTCCCAAAAAACATATTCTCCGATTTTCATGATTCGCACAATAAACTTAAGATGAGATTGTCAGCTTCCAGGAAAACTAAACTTCAAGAAAATGGATTAAGAAATGAGGAAGTGGGGGCCGAAAATGTGGAGCAAGAACCGGAAAATGCACTGAAAATTGTTACAAAATTCAAAAAAAAAATCATTTCCCAAAAAACATATTCTCCGATTTTCATGATTCGCACACCAAACTAAAGGTGAGACTGTCAGCTTCCAGGAAAACTAAACCTAAAGAAAATGGAAGCAGAAATGAGGAAGTGGAGGCCAAAAATGTGGAGCAAGAACCGGAAAATCCACTGAATCCACTGAAAATTGTTGCTAAATTCCAAAAAAAAAATCATTTCCCAAAAAACATATTCTCCGATTTTCATGATTCGCACACCAAACTAAAGGTGAGACTGTCAGCTTCCAGGAAAACTAAACCTAAAGAAAATGGAAGCAGAAATGAGGAAGTGGAGGCCAAAAATGTGGAGCAAGAACCGGAAAATCCACTGAATCCACTGAAAATTGTTGCTAAATTCCAAAAAAAAAATCATTTCCCAAAAAACATATTCTCCGATTTTCATGATTCGCACACCAAACTAAAGGTGAGACTGTCAGCTTCCAGGAAAACTAAACCTAAAGAAAATGGAAGCAGAAATGAGGAAGTGGAGGCCAAAAATGTGGAGCAAGAACCGGAAAATCCACTGAATCCACTGAAAATTGTTGCTAAATTCCAAAAAAAAAATCATTTCCCAAAAAACATATTCTCCGATTTTCATGATTCGCACACCAAACTAAAGGTGAGACTGTCAGCTTCCAGGAAAACTAAACCTAAAGAAAATGGAAGCAGAAATGAGTAAGTGGGGGCCGAAAATGTGGAGCAAGAACCGGAAAATGCACTGAAAATTGTTACAAAATTCCAAAAAAAAATCATTTCCCAAAAAACATATTCTCCGATTTTCATGATTCGCACACCAAACTAAAGGTGAGACTGTCAGCTTCCAGGAAAACTAAACTTCAAGAAAATGGATTAAGAAATGAGGAAGTGGGGGCCGAAAATGTGGAGCAAGAACCGGAAAATGCACTGAAAATTGTTACAAAATTCCAAAAAAAAATCATTTCCCAAAAAACATATTCTCCGATTTTCATGATTCGCACACCAAACTAAAGGTGAGACTGTCAGCTTCCAGGAAAACTAAACCTAAAGAAAATGGAAGCAGAAATGAGGAAGTGGAGGCCAAAAATGTGGAGCAAGAACCGGAAAATCCACTGAATCCACTGAAAATTGTTGCTAAATTCCAAAAAAAAAATCATTTCCCAAAAAACATATTCTCCGATTTTCATGATTCGCACACCAAACTAAAGGTGAGACTGTCAGCTTCCAGGAAAACTAAACCTAAAGAAAATGGAAGCAGAAATGAGGAAGTGGAGGCCAAAAATGTGGAGCAAGAACCGGAAAATCCACTGAATCCACTGAAAATTGTTGCTAAATTCCAAAAAAAAAATCATTTCCCAAAAAACATATTCTCCGATTTTCATGATTCGCACACCAAACTAAAGGTGAGACTGTCAGCTTCCAGGAAAACTAAACCTAAAGAAAATGGAAGCAGAAATGAGGAAGTGGAGGCCAAAAATGTGGAGCAAGAACCGGAAAATCCACTGAATCCACTGAAAATTGTTGCTAAATTCCAAAAAAAAAATCATTTCCCAAAAAACATATTCTCCGATTTTCATGATTCGCACACCAAACTAAAGGTGAGACTGTCAGCTTCCAGGAAAACTAAACCTAAAGAAAATGGAAGCAGAAATGAGGAAGTGGAGGCCAAAAATGTGGAGCAAGAACCGGAAAATCCACTGAATCCACTGAAAATTGTTGCTAAATTCCAAAAAAAAAATCATTTCCCAAAAAACATATTCTCCGATTTTCATGATTCGCACACCAAACTAAAGGTGAGACTGTCAGCTTCCAGGAAAACTAAACCTAAAGAAAATGGAAGCAGAAATGAGGAAGTGGAGGCCAAAAATGTGGAGCAAGAACCGGAAAATCCACTGAATCCACTGAAAATTGTTGCTAAATTCCAAAAAAAAAATCATTTCCCAAAAAACATATTCTCCGATTTTCATGATTCGCACACCAAACTAAAGGTGAGACTGTCAGCTTCCAGGAAAACTAAACCTAAAGAAAATGGAAGCAGAAATGAGTAAGTGGGGGCCGAAAATGTGGAGCAAGAACCGGAAAATGCACTGAAAATTGTTACAAAATTCCAAAAAAAAATCATTTCCCAAAAAACATATTCTCCGATTTTCATGATTCGCACACCAAACTAAAGGTGAGACTGTCAGCTTCCAGGAAAACTAAACTTCAAGAAAATGGATTAAGAAATGAGGAAGTGGGGGCCGAAAATGTGGAGCAAGAACCGGAAAATGCACTGAAAATTGTTACAAAATTCCAAAATAAAATCATTTCCCAAAAAACATATTCTCCGATTTTCATGATTCGCACACCAAACTAAAGGTGAGACTGTCAGCTTCCAGGAAAACTAAACCTAAAGAAAATGGAAGCAGAAATGAGGAAGTGGAGGCCAAAAATGTGGAGCAAGAACCGGAAAATCCACTGAATCCACTGAAAATTGTTGCTAAATTCCAAAAAAAAAATCATTTCCCAAAAAACATATTCTCCGATTTTCATGATTCGCACACCAAACTAAAGGTGAGACTGTCAGCTTCCAGGAAAACTAAACCTAAAGAAAATGGAAGCAGAAATGAGGAAGTGGAGGCCAAAAATGTGGAGCAAGAACCGGAAAATCCACTGAATCCACTGAAAATTGTTGCTAAATTCCAAAAAAAAAATCATTTCCCAAAAAACATATTCTCCGATTTTCATGATTCGCACACCAAACTAAAGGTGAGACTGTCAGCTTCCAGGAAAACTAAACCTAAAGAAAATGGAAGCAGAAATGAGTAAGTGGGGGCCGAAAATGTGGAGCAAGAACCGGAAAATGCACTGAAAATTGTTACAAAATTCCAAAAAAAAATCATTTCCCAAAAAACATATTCTCCGATTTTCATGATTCGCACACCAAACTAAAGGTGAGACTGTCAGCTTCCAGGAAAACTAAACTTCAAGAAAATGGATTAAGAAATGAGGAAGTGGGGGCCGAAAATGTGGAGCAAGAACCGGAAAATGCACTGAAAATTGTTACAAAATTCCAAAATAAAATCATTTCCCAAAAAACATATTCTCCGATTTTCATGATTCGCACACCAAACTAAAGGTGAGACTGTCAGCTTCCAGGAAAACTAAACCTAAAGAAAATGGAAGCAGAAATGAGGAAGTGGAGGCCAAAAATGTGGAGCAAGAACCGGAAAATCCACTGAATCCACTGAAAATTGTTGCTAAATTCCAAAAAAAAAATCATTTCCCAAAAAACATATTCTCCGATTTTCATGATTCGCACACCAAACTAAAGGTGAGACTGTCAGCTTCCAGGAAAACTAAACCTAAAGAAAATGGAAGCAGAAATGAGGAAGTGGAGGCCAAAAATGTGGAGCAAGAACCGGAAAATCCACTGAATCCACTGAAAATTGTTGCTAAATTCCAAAAAAAAAATCATTTCCCAAAAAACATATTCTCCGATTTTCATGATTCGCACACCAAACTAAAGGTGAGACTGTCAGCTTCCAGGAAAACTAAACCTAAAGAAAATGGAAGCAGAAATGAGTAAGTGGGGGCCGAAAATGTGGAGCAAGAACCGGAAAATGCACTGAAAATTGTTACAAAATTCCAAAAAAAAATCATTTCCCAAAAAACATATTCTCCGATTTTCATGATTCGCACACCAAACTAAAGGTGAGACTGTCAGCTTCCAGGAAAACTAAACTTCAAGAAAATGGATTAAGAAATGAGGAAGTGGGGGCCGAAAATGTGGAGCAAGAACCGGAAAATGCACTGAAAATTGTTACAAAATTCCAAAAAAAAATCATTTCCCAAAAAACATATTCTCCGATTTTCATGATTCGCACACCAAACTAAAGGTGAGACTGTCAGCTTCCAGGAAAACTAAACCTAAAGAAAATGGAAGCAGAAATGAGGAAGTGGAGGCCAAAAATGTGGAGCAAGAACCGGAAAATCCACTGAATCCACTGAAAATTGTTGCTAAATTCCAAAAAAAAAATCATTTCCCAAAAAACATATTCTCCGATTTTCATGATTCGCACACCAAACTAAAGGTGAGACTGTCAGCTTCCAGGAAAACTAAACCTAAAAAAAATGGAAGCAGAAATGAGTAAGTGGGGGCCGAAAATGTGGAGCAAGAACCGGAAAATGCACTGAAAATTGTTACAAAATTCCAAAAAAAATCATTTCCCAAAAAACATATTCTCCGATTTTCATGATTCGCACACCAAACTAAAGGTGAGACTGTCAGCTTCCAGGAAAACTAAACCTAAAGAAAATGGAAGCAGAAATGAGGAAGTGGAGGCCAAAAATGTGGAGCAAGAACCGGAAAATCCACTGAATCCACTGAAAATTGTTGCTAAATTCCAAAAAAAAAATCATTTCCCAAAAAACATATTCTCCGATTTTCATGATTCGCACACCAAACTAAAGGTGAGACTGTCAGCTTCCAGGAAAACTAAACCTAAAGAAAATGGAAGCAGAAATGAGTAAGTGGGGGCCGAAAATGTGGAGCAAGAACCGGAAAATGCACTGAAAATTGTTGCAAAATTCCAAAAAAAAATCATTTCCCAAAAAACATATTCTCCGATTTTCATGATTCGCACACCAAACTAAAGGTGAGACTGTCAGCTTCCAGGAAAACTAAACCTAAAGAAAATGGAAGCAGAAATGAGGAAGTGGAGGCCAAAAATGTGGAGCAAGAACCGGAAAATCCACTGAATCCACTGAAAATTGTTGCTAAATTCCAAAAAAAAAATCATTTCCCAAAAAACATATTCTCCGATTTTCATGATTCGCACACCAAACTAAAGGTGAGACTGTCAGCTTCCAGGAAAACTAAACCTAAAGAAAATGGAAGCAGAAATGAGTAAGTGATGGCCGAAAATGTGGAGCAAGAACCGGAAAATCCACTAAATCAACTGAAAATTGTTGCAAAATTCCAAAAAAAAATCATTTCCCAAAAAACATATTCTCCGATTTTTATGATTCGCACACCAAACTAAAGGTGAGACTGTCAGCTTCCAGGAAAACTAAACCTAAAGAAAATGGAAGCAGAAATGAGGAAGTGGAGGCCAAAAATGTGGAGCAAGAACCGGAAAATCCACTGAATCCACTGAAAATTGTTGCTAAATTCCAAAAAAAAAATCATTTCCCAAAAAACATATTCTCCGATTTTCATGATTCGCACACCAAACTAAAGGTGAGACTGTCAGCTTCCAGGAAAACTAAACCTAAAGAAAATGGAAGCAGAAATGAGGAAGTGGAGGCCAAAAATGTGGAGCAAGAACCGGAAAATCCACTGAATCCACTGAAAATTGTTGCTAAATTCCAAAAAAAAAATCATTTCCCAAAAAACATATTCTCCGATTTTCATGATTCGCACACCAAACTAAAGGTGAGACTGTCAGCTTCCAGGAAAACTAAACCTAAAGAAAATGGAAGCAGAAATGAGGAAGTGGAGGCCAAAAATGTGGAGCAAGAACCGGAAAATCCACTGAATCCACTGAAAATTGTTGCTAAATTCCAAAAAAAAAATCATTTCCCAAAAAACATATTCTCCGATTTTCATGATTCGCACACCAAACTAAAGGTGAGACTGTCAGCTTCCAGGAAAACTAAACTTCAAGAAAATGGATTAAGAAATGAGGAAGTGGGGGCCGAAAATGTGGAGCAAGACACGGAAAATCCACTGAAAATTGTTACAAAATTCTAAAAAAAAAATCATTTCCCAAAAAACATATTCTCAGATTTTCATGATTCGCACACCAAACTAAAGGTGAGACTGTCAGCTTCCAGGAAAACTAAACCTAAAGAAAATGGAAGCAGAAATGAGGAAGTGGAGGCCAAAAATGTGGAGCAAGAACCGGAAAATCCACTGAATCCACTGAAAATTGTTGCTAAATTCCAAAAAAAAAATCATTTCCCAAAAAACATATTCTCAGATTTTCATGATTCGCACACCAAACTAAAGGTGAGACTGTCAGCTTCCAGGAAAACTAAACCTAAAGAAAATGGAAGCAGAAATGAGGAAGTGGAGGCCAAAAATGTGGAGCAAGAACCGGAAAATCCACTGAATCCACTGAAAATTGTTGCTAAATTCCAAAAAAAAAATCATTTCCCAAAAAACATATTCTCCGATTTTCATGATTCGCACACCAAACTAAAGGTGAGACTGTCAGCTTCCAGGAAAACTAAACCTAAAGAAAATGGAAGCAGAAATGAGGAAGTGGAGGCCAAAAATGTGGAGCAAGAACCGGAAAATCCACTGAATCCACTGAAAATTGTTGCTAAATTCCAAAAAAAAAATCATTTCCCAAAAAACATATTCTCCGATTTTCATGATTCGCACACCAAACTAAAGGTGAGACTGTCAGCTTCCAGGAAAACTAAACCTAAAGAAAATGGAAGCAGAAATGAGGAAGTGGAGGCCAAAAATGTGGAGCAAGAACCGGAAAATCCACTGAATCCACTGAAAATTGTTGCTAAATTCCAAAAAAAAAATCATTTCCCAAAAAACATATTCTCCGATTTTCATGATTCGCACACCAAACTAAAGGTGAGACTGTCAGCTTCCAGGAAAACTAAACCTAAAGAAAATGGAAGCAGAAATGAGGAAGTGGAGGCCAAAAATGTGGAGCAAGAACCGGAAAATCCACTGAATCCACTGAAAATTGTTGCTAAATTCCAAAAAAAAAATCATTTCCCAAAAAACATATTCTCCGATTTTCATGATTCGCACACCAAACTAAAGGTGAGACTGTCAGCTTCCAGGAAAACTAAACTTCAAAAAAATGGATTAAGAAATGAGGAAGTGGGGGCCGAAAATGTGGAGCAAGACACGGAAAATCCACTGAAAATTGTTACAAAATTCTAAAAAAAAAAATCATTTCCCAAAAAACATATTCTCCGATTTTCATGATTCGCACACCAAACTAAAGGTGAGACTGTCAGCTTCCAGGAAAACTAAACCTAAAGAAAATGGAAGCAGAAATGAGGAAGTGGAGGCCAAAAATGTGGAGCAAGAACCGGAAAATCCACTGAATCCACTGAAAATTGTTGCTAAATTCCAAAAAAAAAATCATTTCCCAAAAAACATATTCTCAGATTTTCATGATTCGCACACCAAACTAAAGGTGAGACTGTCAGCTTCCAGGAAAACTAAACCTAAAGAAAATGGAAGCAGAAATGAGGAAGTGGAGGCCAAAAATGTGGAGCAAGAACCGGAAAATCCACTGAATCCACTGAAAATTGTTGCTAAATTCCAAAAAAAAAATCATTTCCCAAAAAACATATTCTCCGATTTTCATGATTCGCACACCAAACTAAAGGTGAGACTGTCAGCTTCGAGGAAAACTAAACCTAAAGAAAATGGAAGCAGAAATGAGGAAGTGGAGGCCAAAAATGTGGAGCAAGAACCGGAAAATCCACTGAATCCACTGAAAATTGTTGCTAAATTCCAAAAAAAAAATCATTTCCCAAAAAACATATTCTCAGATTTTCATGATTCGCACACCAAACTAAAGGTGAGACTGTCAGCTTCGAGGAAAACTAAACCTAAAGAAAATGGAAGCAGAAATGAGGAAGTGGAGGCCAAAAATGTGGAGCAAGAACCGGAAAATCCACTGAATCCACTGAAAATTGTTGCTAAATTCCAAAAAAAAAATCATTTCCCAAAAAACATATTCTCAGATTTTCATGATTCGCACACCAAACTAAAGGTGAGACTGTCAGCTTCCAGGAAAACTAAACCTAAAGAAAATGGAAGCAGAAATGAGGAAGTGGAGGCCAAAAATGTGGAGCAAGAACCGGAAAATCCACTGAATCCACTGAAAATTGTTGCTAAATTCCAAAAAAAAAATCATTTCCCAAAAAACATATTCTCAGATTTTCATGATTCGCACACCAAACTAAAGGTGAGACTGTCAGCTTCGAGGAAAACTAAACCTAAAGAAAATGGAAGCAGAAATGAGGAAGTGGAGGCCAAAAATGTGGAGCAAGAACCGGAAAATCCACTGAATCCACTGAAAATTGTTGCTAAATTCCAAAAAAAAAATCATTTCCCAAAAAACATATTCTCAGATTTTCATGATTCGCACACCAAACTAAAGGTGAGACTGTCAGCTTCGAGGAAAACTAAACCTAAAGAAAATGGAAGCAGAAATGAGGAAGTGGAGGCCAAAAATGTGGAGCAAGAACCGGAAAATCCACTGAATCCACTGAAAATTGTTGCTAAATTCCAAAAAAAAAATCATTTCCCAAAAAACATATTCTCAGATTTTCATGATTCGCACACCAAACTAAAGGTGAGACTGTCAGCTTCGAGGAAAACTAAACCTAAAGAAAATGGAAGCAGAAATGAGGAAGTGGAGGCCAAAAATGTGGAGCAAGAACCGGAAAATCCACTGAATCCACTGAAAATTGTTGCTAAATTCCAAAAAAAAAATCATTTCCCAAAAAACATATTCTCAGATTTTCATGATTCGCACACCAAACTAAAGGTGAGACTGTCAGCTTCGAGGAAAACTAAACCTAAAGAAAATGGAAGCAGAAATGAGGAAGTGGAGGCCAAAAATGTGGAGCAAGAACCGGAAAATCCACTGAATCCACTGAAAATTGTTGCTAAATTCCAAAAAAAAAATCATTTCCCAAAAAACATATTCTCAGATTTTCATGATTCGCACACCAAACTAAAGGTGAGACTGTCAGCTTCGAGGAAAACTAAACCTAAAGAAAATGGAAGCAGAAATGAGGAAGTGGAGGCCAAAAATGTGGAGCAAGAACCGGAAAATCCACTGAATCCACTGAAAATTGTTGCTAAATTCCAAAAAAAAAATCATTTCCCAAAAAACATATTCTCCGATTTTCATGATTCGCACACCAAACTAAAGGTGAGACTGTCAGCTTCCAGGAAAACTAAACTTCAAGAAAATGGATTAAGAAATGAGGAAGTGGGGGCCGAAAATGTGGAGCAAGAACCGGAAAATGCACTGAAAATTGTTACAAAATTCCAAAAAAAAATCATTTCCCAAAAAACATATTCTCCGATTTTCATGACTCGCACACCAAACTAAAGGTGAGACTGTCAGCTTCCAGGAAAACTAAACCTAAAGAAAATGGAAGCAGAAATGAGGAAGTGGAGGCCAAAAATGTGGAGCAAGAACCGGAAAATCCACTGAATCCACTGAAAATTGTTGCTAAATTCCAAAAAAAAAATCATTTCCCAAAAAACATATTCTCCGATTTTCATGATTCGCACACCAAACTAAAGGTGAGACTGTCAGCTTCCAGGAAAACTAAACTTCAAGAAAATGGATTAAGAAATGAGGAAGTGGGGGCCGAAAATGTGGAGCAAGACACGGAAAATCCACTGAAAATTGTTACAAAATTCTAAAAAAAAAATCATTTCCCAAAAAACATATTCTCAGATTTTCATGACTCGCACACCAAACTAAAGGTGAGACTGTCAGCTTCCAGGAAAACTAAACCTAAAGAAAATGGAAGCAGAAATGAGGAAGTGGAGGCCAAAAATGTGGAGCAAGAACCGGAAAATCCACTGAATTCACTGAAAATTGTTGCAAAATTAAAAAAAAAAAACATTTCCCAAAAAACATATTCTCAGATTTTCACGATTCGCACACCAAACTAAAGGTGAGACTGTCAGCTTCCAGGAAAACTAAACTTCAAGAAAATGGATTAAGAAATGAGGAAGTGGGGGCCGAAAATGTGGAGCAAGACACGGAAAATCCACTGAAAATTGTTACAAACTTCCAAAAAAATGCTTTTAAAAAAAACATTTTGATCGGATTTCAATTTGGGTAACAGTTTCGAGCAGCTGTTGAGCCCCCTTGAAAAGTTTCATGGCGCGAACAATTTGAGCGACACAGCAGCACAGCTCTTACAGCTTCGGAATGACCTTGCCCGCTGGACGTTCGATACTCGAATCGTTCACAATTTTTTTCCCCGCAACATTTGCTAGCCTGAAAAACAGAAAATAGATTTTATACCGCCGGTCCTTTGTTCTTTTATCCGGTGATCGTTTTGTCTCTGTCGCGCCGCAACCGAGCAAGGTTTTCTCGCTTTTTCAGTTGGACGCGGACGTTTTCCAGTTCAATTCGAAGCCGACGACACAGTCCGAAATATTTAGTGTCGATTTTCGTGGAACCCAGCCGGCAAAGTTTCGTCGTATACTAGGTATGCGAAGAGGATAAAACTCGGCGATGTTCGGCTCCTTTACGTGGATAGTTTCGAAGAGCGTGCGCCGGGGCAGGGATGGCGAGCTGCAGGTTATGTTTTTAATTAGATGATCGGAGTTATTGGTAGTATACCTGGTCGTGTCATAAATATTGATACAACTGTAAACTCGGCTTTTGCGGTTGACAACCTGAACGCAACCAAATGTTATGTTGGCAGTTTTGACAGTTGATATGTGCTCTACAAACGCGCCAAACCATTTGTGCTGTCATAATGGAGCGTAAGAAAAAATCTTTACCGTGGAGGAATCTTTCAATAAGCAGAATGACAGGGCTTACGCACGGTCCTCCAAGGAAGCCAGTCAACTGGTGCCACGGATTGAACGAGGTCATTATCCCGCCTCAGAGTGGGGAGTTTCCCATGACGACGTCACTTCTTTACATATTTTGTGAAAAAGGTGTTAAAACAGCGGCAAAAAACTATCAGCGCGACATTTTAAGGAATGTAGTGGAGCTCCTGAACCAAGCCATGTTCCAAAACAAACATTGGATTTTCCAATGCCCGCTGATTGGACAAAAACAAACACACAACCACTCTGCAATCGCGGTCCGTCCCATTTTTTTTTTGGGGGTTTCGCCGTAAATTCGGCTTCGTCCATGTCCACGTTCCCGTTTCATCTTTAAGACCACAGAGCTAGGGGGAGAGGACAAGCCACCGGGCAAAACATCGCGCGGTCGTTACAAAGAGATACTGGAGATGACAAGCAGCGGTTGATTTGAAGGCGGACGTTGTCGCCATTCACTTGCACGCAAAACAATAAAAAATTGACATAACGTACCTGTTCCGCGTCCCACTTACTCACACGCTAAAATAACAACAATTTCATGCAACGACCATGTTTTGTCTCAATTCTCATCGTGTTTTTGGCTTCAAAGCGCTTTATACAAAACCGTTGGCTTGTCGTCTCCATTAGCTGGTTGGGTCGTTATATCAAATTGTTGTTGGTCCTAGCGTGTGAGCGAGCGAGACAAAACAGGTGCGTTATGTAAATTTTTTGTTGTTTTGCGTGCAAGTGAATGCGACGACGTTCGCCTTCAACTCAACCCCGCTGCTTGTCATGGTTTGAAGCCAAAACGGCGGGTGAAAAGTGAGACAAAACGGCGGGTGAAAAGTGAGACAAAACACGGTCGTGTTTATATCAAATTGTTGTTGTTTTAGCGTGCGAATGTGTGCGCCAATTAGTAGTTGTTTGGTTTTTACGGCCGTCTTTGCGGACGACGACATCTCAATAGCTGAGCTAGAATCATTTAAGGGACGTCTATTCCTGAACTTTTCAAACATTCAAGTCAGGTTCAAAAAGGACAGGGGCGCGAGACAGAGAAAGAAAACAACGAACAAGCCAGAACAGTAGCTGTCTCAAGCGATGGTTGATACCCGTAAAATTCGTGTGCATAAGCGTAACTTTTCATGAGAAGGTGAAAGGTTGAAAATTGGTTTGTAGGAGACGTGAGATGGCACCGTAGATAGCCTCGGGATTCAAGTGTCAAACGAAAGAGACCGAAGAAGAATAACAGTTTGTAGAGGAAGTGAGATGCAAGCATTATGTAAACAACATGTTGGGATTCAAGTTTCAAATTCATGTTGCTGATTGGTTAGAGGCTACTACCATTTAAACTTCCATCGCCTAACACAATCAGTTTTCATTATATCAGCCATTTTATTTCCATGGGTATAACTTGGAGGGGTGGGGGGTCACCCTTTAATGCGATTGCACAGCTATAACGACATAGGTTGAGGATAAAATGGTATGGTAGGGGATTTAGGCCAGTGGAACAGGTGGGGAAGCGTCTAAAGTGTCGGTGGACGTTGTTTTTGAGCCGCTGAAGTTGTTTTGCAATCAAGTGACAGCTGATTGAACTGGTAGTCCGGCACCCAATCCCATTCGCGAAAATTACTTGTCGCCAAGCAGATTCGAACCTGGTACCCCGTGCACCGAAGGCAAGTGCTCTAGCCACTAAGCCAACAGGGCTCCGCGGTCACCTCCAGTATATAGATCTCTACGGTTGACAGTTTTCGTTCGTTGCCCCCCTTTCTTGCACACATGTAGCTCATTGGCTGGGTGTAGAAAATGTGTAGAATTTCGATTAGTTTTATACGGATATGATCTGCCTGTTGGGGAGTGACAGTAAGCACACGGTCGTTGTCAGTTGTCCTACGACAGTTTTGACTGCATTTCTATTTTCGGTGAATTTCATGTTAAAAAGTGCACCGAACAGCGTAGTTAAGATGGTGTTTTGTTGACAAATTCGGCCCACACTTGTTCCCTTTGTTTGATTTTTGTGCCCGTACCGATTAGGGGAAGCTTTGGTTGTTTTTTTTTCAGTTCCAGTTCCATCGTGAACGGGAGCGGAGCGGTGAATTAGACAACGACAAACCTTTCCCGACAGGTAGGTGACAGGGCGCGCCATTCGAAAAAAAAAAAAAAAACCCAAATTGGGGAGCTGAACGGACAAGGTTCCGCCCAGATGGCAACGGGTCCTTTAACGGCAACGTATTTTCTCTTATTGTTTTCACTTTTCGCTAATTTCAGCAATTTTTGCGTGGACGTGGTTCCGCCTGGCGCCAAGGAGCAGGAAGAACGTTCGAAAAGGAGCAGAGCCATGGACGCGCTAGACGAACAATTGGCCCAACTGAAGCTGATAAATAGCCGCTCGTTGTCGCCGAAAATAGCCGAAGGTGGCGCGACTCCAGGACTCCAATCCCCGGGACAAACACTTTTGAGAAAAGTAGGACCTGCCGTACCGCCGAAACCCCTGAAGAAGAACACCTCGTCGCCACCGCAGGTTTTTCCTTTTTTATGTTTTTTTTTTACCTGGTTGGTTTTTTTTTGATTTAATGCAAGTCTCTTGTCCCCCGGGGGGCTGGGGTATTTTGGGGCCGAAATTTTCTTATCGGGGGAACCGTTTTGATGGGGACGGCGTGTGTGACTAGGTCGAGCGGCTCTCGCATGATTCACCCACGAGACGAGAGAATGAATCACGTTGCATTCCGTCCGTTGCGTTAACGCTTGGCTCCAGGGAAGTCATTTCAGTTTTTTCCAGGGGGGGGGGGGGGCAAGATGTTATGAATGTATATATATAATAAGGGAGAAAATAAAATTCAGGTTGTAGGCCAATGCCCGTCCTGCTTCCCCACAAATGACGTTCCTGCTTGGCCCCGCGATTAAAACGCTTTAAACAAACACAAAACTGGGATCAAAGGGCGCTCGACCGGAAACACACCACCTAGAAAAATGTGCACCGAACAGCTAATTTCGTCGTGGAATATTTTCTTTTGTTTTTTTTCCCCCGTTATCATCAAAAAAAAAATCAGTTTTTGTATACTAAAAAAAAAAAATTGCTTATTGTTTTCTTTGTTTGTTTGTTTGTTTTTTTTTAAATTTTTTTTTCCGTTGCGTCTCGCTTTTTGTGTATTTTGTGTGCCCTCGGCGCGGTGTCTTGGTAACGGACGGACGGCAGGTGCCCCAAAGTATTGTCGTCAAGAAAACATGCGAGCCTCTATATTCGAAACGTTTACAGATCGTTTCGAAACAGCCGTCGTCGTCGTCGTCGTCCGCAATTGGAACGGCGGCGGGAAGTCATCGAAAAATGCAACCGCATCTCTACAGCAACATGAAAATGACGCTCGACAATCCGGTCATATTGGATCAGCAGCTCGAAGCGCTCGAATATCACAAGAAGCAAATGGAAAAGAAATCGGGCGCGAAACTTCTCGACTACTCGAACGGCGGCACCGGAAACGGCAACGATATCGTTTCGAATAGCTTTCATGTCTACGCGAATCTGGAGCCGACAATTATTGCCGGCAAGAACAGCACGGGCAGCAGCAATCCGGACGTTGTTGTCTACAGTAATATTCGCCATCAGGCGCAACAATCGAACAGTGGCGACGATACGAACGATCCGGTCACGGAAAATATCGTCTACAGCAATGTCGGATTCGGTAGGTTCAATGCTGCTGGTCGTCCGGGCCCCCAGCCTCTTCGTCAGTGGCCGCTCGCCGCAAAAAGCTAGTTAGGCTGAGCTTTAAGCTTGTCTTACATCGTATGATCAATGAGAGCTTTCGACAAGCTCGCCATACATTTCACGAAAATATATGAAAAAAACAGCGAACTGCGAAAGCTTAAAGCTCGGCCTAACTAGCTTTTTGCGACGAGACGGCCCCTGCTCTTCTTCTAATCAACTTATTCGCCCACTCTCTCAGATGAACTTCCACCGCCGCCACCCATGAACATATCACCGGCGGCCCCCCTAAACCTATCGTTGGCCTCGAACAATTTCGAATATTTACAGCAGACAAGCGAAGACGATTTACCGCCACCGCCCAGCCCGGTCAGTTCGTCGTACAGCGAACTACGTCGCGCAACCGATAATTTTCCACAGATGCCACAGTATCCGATCTATACAAGTAGCGGCGGTTCGACATCGGTCATCGGTCATCATCAGCAGCAACAACAGCATCAAGGAACCGGTAGCGGCGGAACGGAACAGCGAATCGGTTCCGCAATCGGTCACGGCAGCAATTTGGACGAAAGTCATCTGCATCGCCATCATCAGCAACAGCAACAGCAGCAGCAACACCAACAGCAGACTTATGTAAATACGCAATACCAAAACGACTACAATGCCTACGATCCAAGTTCACAGGTAATTAAGGCGCATCGGTCGTTTGTGTGTTTTATGACTTTCCTTTGCGAATCAAAAATCACAGCATAAACCGCAACAAACGGTGTTCGCTTAGTCTTAACCGTAGAGATCTATGTAGTGGAGATGGCGTCCGGCGACTGTTTCGAAGCCGCACGATTTCTCGCAAAGGACCGACGATATTCACTATTCTACTATCGGCCTTCTTACTCGCATGTACGTTAAGCTCCGGTAAAGCCCAACCCAGTGGCGGCTCGCCGCATAAAGCTTGTTAGGCTGAGCTTTAAGCTTGTCTTGTCACTGTATGACCAATGAGAGCTTTCTGCAAGCTCGCCCATACATTTCACGAAAATATATGCAAAAAAAAAAACTGGGACTGCGAACTGTTAAAGCGCTTAAGGCTCAGCCTCATTAGCTTTATGCGGCGAGCCGCCACTGGCCCAACCTTTACCAATACTACGCTTCTGTTTGTATTTCGCTCAGTGGCGGCTCGCCGCATCAAGCCAGTGAGGCTGAGCTTTAAGCTTGTGTTACACTCTTCGCTTTTTCCCCCCCATTAAATGTATGGCGAGCTTGTAGAAAGCTCTCATTGGTCATACAGTGTAACACAAGCTTAAAGCTCAGCCTAATGCCATGTTTCCACTGCCTCGTAATCTCACGATTAAGAGAACGAGATTAAGCACTCAGCGACGTCATTTGTGGGAGGTGGGGGGAATTTGGTATTTTCATATACTATATGCAACAAATGTAGCAAATGCCCTGTCTGTCGCCGCCTCCCCCCTCATCCGACTAATAACGTCCCTACGTGCTTAATCTAGTTCCCTCAATCGCGAGATTAAGGTGTTGTTGAAACGTGCTTTATGGTGCGCTCACACTCACCCGTGAGGCTCGCCTCGAGGCGAGAAGCTACCCCCATCGGGGGCCATTGCAAACCGGTTCCGGAATGTATAAGACTCTTGCGACTGCACGAGCTATTTGATTGATTGATTTTGGGGGGGGGGGGGGGGGGGTGGTGGGGGAAAGAGGCTCGTCGTAAACGCTGCGTGTAAATGCACCCATTATCCGGCGAACCGTCACTGATTTCACTGCCACCGGGCATGAAACGCTCCGATTAAACTTCAAAATGCTTCAAAATACTTTATACAGAAACGGCGTCTTGTCATCTCCGCTAGTTTATATCTCTACGGTCACAACTAATAAAAAAAAAAACCACAAAATCAAAAACCTTCTACTACTAACAGAGTCTCAGCAATAGTTCTTCCGACTACTATGGCTACGGGGACTTATCTCAGGTAACGAATCTTTTATCCTATTCTCTTCACGAAATGAAAACACCCCTCGCCCCATCCCAGCGTCCTTTCCCCGCGCATCCACGTTCATCTATCAAATCGATTTAATCCGCCCATTGTTTTCGTGCAGAGCTCGTCAACGTACGAATCAATTTACGAACCGATTAATCCCCGGCCGCCTAGTCAACTATCGTCCCGTTCAAACTATTCGCTTTATACGTCCTACGTGAACGGTTCGCAGAGTACAGCGGGCGGCGGTTCGAATACACCGTCGATTGTTGGCGGTAATATTCCATCGAGTAGTAGCAGTAGCGGTAATAGCGGCACGTCCGGATTAAATGCTAAGCTAGCAAGCCATAAGGAAGCTGAAGTCGAAGCCCTAACGAATTTACTCGTACAGTCTATGGATTCGGGATCGGATGCCGATAATTATGGTCAGTTTTTTGTTGTTTTTTTTTTCTTCGTATTATTATTGGACCGCGTTGTTGAATGTCACGTCACGTCACGTCACTTCCGATGCCGATTCAAACGTGTCAGGTCGATCGGGAAAAAAAAAAAGCCGATTGTTGACTGTTTCCATCGATTCAAACTTCAACACTGATTTCACCTTCGGGAATAGGGTGGGGGGGGGGGGGGGGGGTGGTGGCATTCAGGTGAATACGGTGGGTGGTCGAGCGCACAGCAAGCTGTTTATCTGCGCTAAAAACTGCTTCACAGACGTAGAGCATTGTGGGCAGGCGCCGTTGACTCTTGAAGGTCACCGGACACTGCTTCCTTCCCCCTCTTAACTGAACTCCGCTATCGTTGGTACGTAGGCACTCACCAAAGGCACGTAGGCACTCCCCAAAGGCTACACTGGAATCGACATTATCCCAAATCGACATAGACAATCGGAATCGAAGTGACGTGACGTGACATTCGCAATCCGGTCAATTATTATTTTAGTAATCAGGAAGGGCAGCTTTCGCTGATGTCCGAATGTACCGCTAAAACAATCCGCCAATTTTCTCATTGAATTTCGCAGGGATTTGCGTCAAGTGCGGCGAACGTGTTGTCGGCGAATCGTCCGGTTGTACCGCAATGGAACAAATCTATCACATAACATGCTTTACATGTTCGCAATGTCAAATTAATTTGCAGGGTAAGCCGTTTTATGCGCTCGAAGGTAAACCGTATTGCGAAGACGACTACTTGAACACGCTCGAAAAATGTTCGGTTTGTATGAAGCCGATCCTGGAGCGAATATTACGGGCAACGGGCAAACCGTTTCATCCCGGCTGTTTTTGCTGTGTCGTTTGCGGTAATAGTTTAGACGGTATACCGTTTACGGTCGATGCAACCAATCAGAACTACTGTATCGCTGATTTTCACAAGTAAGTTTTTTGTTTTTTTTTTCCCCCCGCGCCGGTAGGAGTACAGTGGCGGCTCGCCGCATAAAGCTTGTGAGGCTGAGCTTTAAGCTTTCCCAGTTCGCTTTTTTTTCCCCCAGTTGTTTTTTTTTTTTGCATATGTTTTCGTGAAATGTATGGGGCGAGCTTGTAAGAAAGCTGTGTAACAACTAAAGCTTAAAAGCTCAGCCTCACTTTTGCGGCGAGCCGCCACTGGGTACGACTCTGGCCAGTCATTTTGAATGTAGTAATTTGGGATTTGTTCGCTTCCCGCGCTCCGTACAGAAAGTTCGCCCCGCGATGCTGTGTATGCCGACAGCCGATCATGCCGGAACCGGGTCAAGAGGAAACTGTTCGTGTTGTTGCGCTCGATCGAAGCTTTCATTTCGAGTGCTACAAGTGTGAGGTTGGTAGCTCTTGTTGTTCTGTTTGTTTTTCCGCCAAGCCTTCGTCATTTTTTCTAGGATTGCGGATTGCTGTTGTCGTCGGAAGCCGAAGGACGCGGCTGCTATCCCCTCGACGATCACGTCCTGTGCAAAAGTTGCAATGCAAAACGTGTACAGGCTCTGACCAGTCGCATGACTACGGAGTTGTAAAGACGTTCCGACGACCGACGTCGCGACGTCCCAACGACCGACTCCTTAAGCCATACTGCGCCATGCTTCAGGTTGTGTTCGTGGGGGTGCAAAGTATTTTATTGTTATTAGTTTTGTGATAGTACTGACAATTTATTTGGTGATGATATGAAATATCGGACACATGCATTCCGTGGAAGCAGTTCTTCTTCTTTTTTTTAACTAGGATAATTAGCGGCACGTTCGATGTTGTAATTTTCAATGTATTAATTATTTCCAATTTTTTGGCTGTTATACAATAAAAACTTGTATATAATTTGAATTATTTAAATTTCATAAAATTTGTAATATGCTTGATACTATTATGTGAAATAAAAGCTTGGAGAATATGTTCGAGTTGAAAAAACGAAACAAAAACGGCTTTTCTTTATGCTCACGGCGGGTGTGGCCGCTCAACCGACGGGTCATTTGTGGAATAAGCGCGTGCAGGGGGTCATTCACGCAACAATGGCATGCACGAAACTAAATGTTGCGAATTTTGTAACAATTTTCAGCGGATTTTCCGGTTCTCGCTCCACATTTTCGGCCACCACTTCCTCATTTCTTCTTCCATTTTCTTCATCTTTAATTTTCCTGGAAGCTGACAGTCTCACCTTTAGTTTGGTGAGCGAATCATGAAAATCGGAGAATATGTTTTTCTGGAAAAGCATTTTCTTTGGAATTTTGTAACAATTTTCAGTGGATTTTCCGGTTCTTGCTCCACATTTTCGGCCACCACTTCCTCATTTCTGCTGCCATTTTCTTGAAATTTAGTTTCCCTGGAAGCTGACAGTCTCACCTTTAGTTTGGTGTGCGAATCATGAAAATCGGAGAATATGTTTTTTGGGAAATGATTTTTTTTTGGAATTTAGCAACAATTTTCAGTGGATTCAGTGGATTTTCCGGTTCTCGCTCCACATTTTCGGCCACCACTTCCTCATTTCTGCTTCCATTTTCTTGGAGTTTGGTTTTCCTGGAAGCTGACAGTCTCACCTTTAGTTTGGTGTGCGAATCATGAAAATCGGAGAATATATTTTTCTGGAAATGATTTTTTTTTGGAATTTTGTAACAATTTTCAGTGGATTCAGCGGATTTTCCGGTTCTCGCTCCACATGTTCGGCCCCCACTTCCTCATTTCTGCTTCCATTTTCCTTAAGTTTTGTTTTCCTGAAAGCTGACAGTCTCACCTTTAGTTTGGTGAGCGAATCATGAAAATCGGAGAATATGTTTTTCTGGAAAAGCATTTTCTTTGGAATTTTGTGACTATTTTCAGCGGATTTTCCGGTTCTCGCTCCACATTTTCGGCCACCACTTCCTCATTTCTGCTTCCATTTTCCTTAAGTTTAGTTTTCCTGAAAGCTGACAGTCTCACCTTTAGTTTGGTGTGCGAATCATGAAAATCGGAGAATATGTTTTTCTGGAAAAGCATTTTCTTTGGAATTTTGTGACTATTTTCAGCGGATTTTCCGGTTCTCGCTCCACATTTTCGGCCACCACTTCCTCATTTCTGCTTCCATTTTCTTCATCTTTAATTTTCCTGGAAGCTGACACTCTCACCCTTAAACGCTTTGATGATGTGCGCTTAAACCGAAGTTGGGTGCCGTCCGTAGGTCCTCGACCCTCTTCGTGCCGCCGAAAACGAGAAAAACCAACGGAAAACATTTAAATCGTGTTTATTAGTGTCTGATAATATCTTAAAAAAAACAACAAACAAACATTATTCTTCCCCTCCCCACGGAACTCACCTCTTAAACATTTAAACAAAAAATTCTCCCCATCCCCGCCGCCGTAAACCAATCATACGATTCCCGCGATCCTCCCCACAACCGAACCATTGGAACGAGTAAAAATCGCCGGAACGTTCCGAATTTCACTCGTTCCAATCGATCGAACCGGAGCTAAAATTGAAATTATTTTTGCAATGGCCGCGCACCACGTGGCCGTGCGTTTCTCCCCGGGGCAAATTTCTTGTCTTTTTGCTTAAGCAATCGTTAAATACAATAATAATAATAATAATTAATAAAACAGTGAAAATTATAAAACAAACGTTCAATAATAATAAAAATAATTACAATAATAATAAATTTAATTTAATTTAATTTAATTAAAAATAATTCATATGTCCGTTAATTTGCGTTAGATAAAAGAAAGAAATACTTTATTATTAAAATAATAAAGTAAAAAGAGAACAGAACGTTTCGCCCCCTAATCGATGTCATCGCCATCCACGTCGCCGTGCGATTTGGGCAATTTTTCGCCGACCGATTGTCCCGAGTACGTCATCAGCGTGCCCGCGTGATTCGGTTTCAATTCGTGCGGATTAACGTCGAGCTTCTCGCGGATCCGATCCGGCTGAATGACGAGCGCACCGTTCGGTCCTTTTGTCAAGTGACCGGCGTGACCGGCAACCTTTTCGCCGACATGATGGTGATGATGGGCGTGGCCGTGATGATGATTCGGTGTTGTTGACGCTGACGCGGCGGCGGCGGTGGCGTCGTTGTCGCCGTCGGCGTGACGATGATTTAAAATCGAATCGATTACCGGATCCGGGGGTTGTCGTTTCGACGACGATAAAAATGGCGGCGATAAAATGTCGTCGTCGTTGTCGTCGTGGTCGCTGGCTAGGCGAATTGAGTCGCCGTTGTCCTCGCCGTTGTTTTTCGTCTCGATCGAGTCGGTTCCGTGATTTTGTTCGGGCGCAACAGTCGATCCCGATTGCGGTACAATCAGCTGTACGGCCGCCGAACCGACGCCATGATAATGTCGGCCATCTTGTTCGCCGCTACTATCCGCGTACTTTCGATGATTTTCAAAGTATTTCGACCGTTCGAACTTGGCCAGGACTTGCCGCAAACGCATCAGATCCAATTCGACATTTTCCGAATTCAGACTCTCGACAAAATCGCCGATCGTCTTGTCCGTCAGCTTGTTCGCGTCGGGACCTTCGATCATGCGAAGCAGCTCGATCAGCTGCTCCTTGTCGTACGGCGAATTCTTCTCTTGGATGTTCTGCAGAAGCGCGACAATTTTATGATTCGTGATCGATTTGATTGTTTCGACGTGCGCGCCATCGATTCCAACAACGTTCGTTTCGTTTCGATTGTTCAGAACTTTTAGCAGATCGGGCACGTTGTCGTCGTCGTCGTGCCCGAGAAAATCATCATCGGCGTTATTCGGCGTGCGTGCGTGATTTTCCGCGCCATTTTGTTGCCGTGTCTTTTCGCACGACGAGCACGAACAGTTGTTGATGATTTGAACGCGTTTAACCAGTTGCGGCGGCGTTTCCGGACTGTTCTTCGGGCATTCGAGGGTGATCTGTTGCGGGCAACAAATGGTTTTTGAAAACTTTATTTTTCTTTCCGGCAAATTTAACTTACATGATGCCACGTGGTATCAGACGGTTGACAGCTATCACAGTACGGTACAATAACCTAAAAGAGAAAAAACGGTCACGTTAGCCGAACAATGGTTTTCTCTCTCGAGGGGGCCGCGCCCCCGGGGGAAGTTTACCTCGCCCGGATCCGATGGCTCAGTGTGCGGAATCGAGTAGCTAAAGCATGCACCCACGCAAACGTTGTTATCGATCTCTTCGGACTTGCAGCCCGGGTAGCTGATCACCTGTTTGATTTGCAGTGTCTGACACCAGGAGTGCTTGTCGGGATACAGGACAATATTGTGCACCTGTAGAGCAAAAAAAAAAAAAAAAGAGTAGAGAAAACCTGTCCCCGTTTTCGCATTCGTTCGTCGTTACCTTGTGCTCGCGATGCGCCCCATCGGTCACAGCAAATGCGGCCGCCAGGAGAAGTACCAAACTACCGCCAAAGGGCATCCAGCCCTCCATAATTTCACCACCGTCAAGATTTACCTCGATTTGATTTTCGACCCTTTTTCACCACACGTCTTTCCTGTTTTTCGTTTAAGGTCGGCCCCGACGCAGTGTTTGTTCGCGGCTTTCTTTCACCAATTCACGATCAGTTCGATTAATGCGACGACTACGGAGAGAAGAAAGGGACATTGATTACGTACACGACTTACTAGCGCCCCAGTCCCGAATGTATTGGGTTTTTTCCTCGCCAGATTTTTTTCCCAATTAGTGCAAATACTCGCGATTTTCGGTCGGACATGCAACGTAGTTGGAAGAACTCCGTACGGATCTCGTGGGGATTCTAGTAATAAGAATTGTATTAGAATTGCAGTTCAATAAAGAGAATCTGATGCCCCCCCCCCCCTCCGCCAAAACATCACCGATACCATTTATACCTTAGAGTTCCCACTTGAGGCCATTAAGAACTATTAGCAGCTTGGATATGCAGTGCTTTCCACAAGAACGTGTGTCAAATAATTTCTTCCTACCTGCTCGAACAGTTATGTTTTATATAAAATTATGAATGACAAACAGCCCTGAGGAACCACCCAAACAACAAAGCGCCGGCCACAGAAAAACAAAGCTTAAACTGGACAAAACAATAATAAGACCTGTGCTATGCTATGGCAGCGAAACGTGGACACTGACTCAGACGTCCGAAAAATTAGTTAACGCCTTTGAAAGAAAAGTCCTCAGAAGAATCCTCGGACCTGTGACGGAAGACTCGATCGTATTCTCCGATACAATAGAGAATTGTATGCCATCTTCGACAATCCAGAAGTATCGGTCCTCATAAAATTTAAGAAGCTACAATGGGCTGGTCATGTGGAGCGTATGGATGACGGAAGAATCCCCAAACGCACACTAAAGGGAAAAGTCTATGGACAAAGACCAGTTGGGATCCCACGAAAGCGCTGAGAGGACTCTATTGACGCAGACAGCAAATCACTTCTAAGATGTGGAAGCTGGAGGACGCGGTCACTGAACCGAGAAGGCTGGAGGCGGCACATCCAGGAGGCCAAGGTCCGATTTGGACTGTAGCGCCATCGTAAGTAAGTAAGTAAGGATAAAGAGCATGGAAATGTCGATGTTGAGCCAGGTAGAGGCCGTACAAGGAGTACATCAAAAAGGGACGAGAAATTTAATCGCTCAGTTAATTCAGGGAAAACCCGACGTTAAGTCTGCAACAGGCCAAGAAAAAACTGGTTAGAAAAGGAGTTCGGGTGTCAATAAATACAATTAGGCGCAGACTTGAAGAGTGTGGCATCAACAACAGGAGCACAAATCCCAAACTGCTACTAACAGAAAAACACGTGAAACAAAAAGACTCGAGTTGGACACGGGAGAATTTGGACCGCGATTGGAACAATGTACTATTTACCGATGAGTCATCGTTTGTTATCTTCAATTACTGGAAGAGGGTTTGGGACCAAAACCAGTGAAAGATTGTTGCAACGAACCCGTCAAACATCCGGCAAAAGGGTGCATGTCCTATGGGTGCTTCTCTGAAAAGGGATTTGGGAAGTTGATTGCTAGTCTGGGTGGCTTAGTGGCTAGAGCACTTGCCTTCGGTGTATCGTGTACCAGGTTCGAAACTGCTTGGCGACAAGTTATTTTCGAAAATGGGATTGGGTGCCGGACTACCAGTTCAGTCAGCTGAAAATCAGTACCTCAGTTAAAATCGGGGTAATAATCACGGACGAGCGTGTAGCTGACCACTTTACCTCCTAGTGTTCCGTTCGTCTCGCAACTCTAGCATTACTTTAAGGCCTAGGCCCGATTCGGGCTGTTGCGCCATTGATTGTTATTAAGCTGAATGCTGAATTTATACAAGAAGGGCTTGGTTAAAGTCTGCTGAGTTGCTGTATGGACGCCCAAAACGATAGACTGGATTCTCCAAGAAGACAAAGATCCGAAACATCGAAGTCGCCTCCTCTGCACATGTTGGAAAGAAGAAAATGCGATAACAACACTGGACTGGCCATCGCAGAGTCCTGATGCGAATCGCATTGAAAATGTCTGGTCGCTCACGAAGAATAAGCTTAAAGGGCAACAACTTATTCGACGTTTAAGACAAATTTGGAGAGGTTTAAGTGGGGATTACGCTACAAAAATTGAGCCAAAGTTGTCAAAGAAGATGCCAGGCGATTATAGATAACAACGGTAACAGGACATCATATTAACTTAGACCCGTTCCTAAACGATCGTCAGTAACGTTCTAACTGGAACTTTAACTGACAGGTGCTCGTACGAAACTTAAGCCCCGATCACAATGCATTCGTTCCGTTCCGTCACGTCACGAAAAGTGAGGTTATGTGAACGGATGCATTGTGATCGGGACTTTACAGTCAAAGTTCTGGTTAAATTTTAACTGAAGGTCGTAATAACGGCCCTAAGCGAAAACTGTTGAATTTAAGACATTGGCGTAAATAAAGCAATTTTAAAACCGAAAACAAAAACCCAGTCCCGAACGCAAACTCTGCCAAAAGACGCCCCTGGGGGCGGCCTCGGAGTGTCGTCGGGAATTCCCATATGGCCGACGACCAGGTAAGAAACGTTGTTGAATTCGACGTCGGAGTTGCGTATCAATTGACACCCACAAAATGGAAAAGATATCGGACAGACAGGGAACTGGGCAGCCGCATAAACTTGTTCCTGTTCATGGGATAGACGGGGAGGGGGGGGGGGGGTTTCGCCAGTACGAAGACAGCAAGGTTTTTTGCAAGCCGATTAACTTGCCGCACGCGCCAACCCTCCCCCCACCCCCCAAAACAGTCTCAACGCATCAGAAACAAAACCAAAATCAATGCCTCGATAACAGCCCCATCAAGGAGTAGTCGTGGCGACTTATTTCCCAGCTACGAAAAGAAAAAACCAACAACAACCAAATTACGTTTTGCGTCATTTTAAACAACATTAGCGCGGCATCGTTGATCGTTGAAATTCAATCCAATCGCTTACAAGACCCCATCGCCCGCGCCCTGTAGAAAAACAACAATCCATCCGGTATACAGAGCGGGCGCGCGCACGCGCGAAAACATTAAAAAACAAAACCACCAGCAAGCAGTCAAGAATTTATTAAAATCGGTAAAATGAATAATTCATAATTAAAGAGCCAAGATACAAGTTAGTGCGGTTTTGCCCCCTTCTTCCCCTCCGTTCCCCCCGCGTCCGCCCGGTCCACCTATCGAGGAAGTAAAATCAGAAAACTAGTCCACTCTACTCTGGGCCGCTCCACTTAATTGAAACTTAGTGCGGCGCATCGGAAAGAAACTGAACAGGTAAATTTACCTGTCGGCGCTTTAAGAAATCAGCGACTGGACTTTGCGATCGGGAAGCGGAAGATAGGGCCCGGGGGGGTGGGGGGGCAGAGTGGGGGGGGGAAGGTATTTTCGAAACAGGACGACGGCTCTGGACCAATCTGGTCCGACTTAAGTCCCAAGGCGGAGGGTAAGCGAGGCACGCTCCTTTACCTGCTGGGACTTAAGGCAAGGTATCACTTAAAAACCCCGGAAAAATGCCTCAATTTCACGACTTTTTTTCGGATATAAAATAAATATTTATGGAAAAAACAATTAATGGATTATATAGAGGTACAAGTGAAGAATAATTGTGAATTTTTTTTAGAAAAATATATTTCAAAATGGCTGCTCCAGCCCCTATGACGTAAGACCGCGATCGGCGTGAGTTGATTCACGCGGTACATTCTACAGCCTCGCCAAGTGATCCGAAACCAAAAATTCAAAAAGTTTACGAAACTAAATTAAATTTGTGGGGCCTCAACGTTTTTCGATTTTCGAAAAACGTCCTGAGACTAAAATGGCAGCTATTTGAAAAAAAAAAACACAAACCTTTTTTCACTCGTTTTTTGGCTTAAAAACTCAAATAAAAAAAAAAAATGGAGTAAAAAGTGAAGAGATACCTTGAAAAAACCGAACAGGACGGAGAACAGGACGGAGAGCGGATCATCGAAAAGGAAGAGGCGCGGCCTAAAAGGCGGACCGGAATGACCAGAAGTCCGTTTTTTTTTTTTTTTTGGCGTTTCTTTCACACAATTCCGGGAAGAAAGTCCGCAAACTAATGGCGGTCGCTGAACCGAGATGACTTCAGACAATGTATCCTGCAGGCTCTGGGACCGATTTGGGCTGTCGCGCCCATTGATGATGAATGGCAATGCGTCAGGAGGCCCTGGGACCGATTTGGGCTGTCGCGCCCATCGTAAGTAAGTAATGGCAATGCGTACGATGATGGTTTTATGGGCACAACGGCACCCATCACCACAAACTCCTTCGTCGCCCCGAGAACCTCAACAAGGGTCCGTTTTATTTTGGACAGACATGGCTGAGGTAGGGGCGGGGTGGGCAGACAGCTAAACGTCCTGTCAAATCGCGCAAAGTCACGCAATTCCAACAGCTTCTTGATCTCTGTTGTTATTAGGTTTTCATGGTAAGCTACCATTGAAGCTAGATATGATTAAGAGTTAAGCCCCGATCGCAATGCATCCGTTCCGTCACGAAAAGTGAGGTTATGTGATCCGTAAAAGTTGAATTTAAGCCCCGATCGCAATGCATCCGTTCCGTTCCGTCACGTTCAGCTGTCAAAGTAGACCTTATGGGCTGGCCATGTACACAATGCACGCAATGGTCGTAACGGAACGGATCGGACGAGTTCACCTAAATTCAACTTTTACGGATCACATAACCTCGAAACGGAACGGAACGTCTGCATTGTGTTTCGGGCTTTAGGTGAACTCGTCCGCTCCGTTCAGTTACCGACCATTGTGTGCATTGTGTACATGGCCAGCCCATAAGGTCTACTTTGACAGCTGAACGTGACGGAACGAAACGTGAGCATTGTAATCGGGGCTTTAGTTGTTTTTCCGGTGTCAGTAGAGGTGAAACTCCAACACGAAATCTCCGACTGTTGATTAATTGCCGTCCCTGAGGACATAACAATTGGATCTTTCACGACCTATTGGGGGGGGGGGGGGGGGGGGGGGGGGTAAGGCCCAATTTTTACTTAGCCTGGAATAAGCCGACACGAATTTTTTGTTGTACAAGCCTAGAGGGTTAATGGTGTGAAAACGGAACAAGAAACTCCCCTCCCCCCTCCCGCCAAACACTGCCGTAGCTAGTTCCGGCCGCCAGCTAGCAAGTTGCTTCCGTTCTGTAGCTCAGTTCTGTAACTTATGAATGAGAAATGTCGGACCAAAAAGTCAAAATGAGGACGAATTTACGCAGTTTTCTCTCTGTACTCGCACCAAATGAGAAATGAAAGTTATTGTCAATTACGGGTGCTTTCTCATTTGGTGAGAGTACAGAGAGAAAACTGCGTAAATTCGTCCTCATTTTGACTTTTTGGTCCGACGATTCTCATTCATAAGTTACAGAACTGAGCTTCTGGTTTCAGCCACAAATTCGGCCGTAGGAGGAATTGACCCTTCTTCATTCCTCGGCCTCAACCACTCCACAACTCTCTCAAAATGTACCAAAAAGCTGTAGCTATATTGAATAAATGTTAGGTTTCATGTTCTCTCAAAGGAGCAGGCTGTCAGCGAAAATCGAGCCGGTTCTGGAATTCGGTTCGGTTGAACCGAATTCGGTCAGTACTGGAGCGAATTTCGATGTTTCAGTACTGGGGCTGGATACAGGGAGGCCGGATACAGGCAGGATTTTTCGACCCGGTGAGCGGCAAGGTGACGGCGAAGCACAAACAACAAAATCAGTAAATCTTGTTGTTGTTGTTTTTTTTCCATTTGTTTTTTAGTTTAGTTTTTTTTTTTCCGGAGGCGAAATGATGTAATCACTTTTGTTTTGCGAACATTTCACGGAATTTTAGAATCGGGTACAACTGCGAGAAATCAAATCGAAAAGTAAAGAGGGCGCCCGCCACGTTAAAGGGATGTAAACTTTGGGCACTGGTCACCAAACTGTTTTTTTGTTTTTTTTTCTTTTACGTTTTGTTGTTTGTCTGTTTTGTTGATTGTTTGTTTTCGATCGTAAAACATAAAACATAAAACACATAAGCACACACAAACCTGCGATGGGGGGGGGGGGGGGGGGGAGGGGTGGACTGGGGACCAAGTTACAGAAGAGTTTCGTGCGCGCACCAAATTTCTTTTGTTGCGAAAAAAATACGCGAAGGAAAAATGCGAAAAAACCAAACACAGAAAACGAAAAACCCCCGAAAAAAACAACAAATTAAAAACAAACAAATCGCGCACAGGTGAAACAAAAAGAAAAAAAAAAAAAAGAAAAGAAGAACCGTGCCGATCGACTGTAGTCCCCCGCTTAAGTGTACACAACGCCTAAGACTTGGGAGCGCTGTGGATTTTTTTTTTTACGCGGTTTTTTTCGCGGTTTCTTGAGCGAGGTCTCAGGTTTTTTTCGAAGAGACTAAAAGACGGTGGTGGTGGGTGCGGCGCCTCTACAAACATTGGGCACACACGGGGTACGGCGCGAAAACTCTTTCATTAAAAACAAAACAACAACAACAACAACAACACGACAAATTTTCATTAAACGCGACGTTTTTTTAGGGGTTTTTTCTTCCCCCCGAATTTGTTTTTATTTTTATTTTATTTTTTTTCATTGGCGAACACGTCTCCTACCTTCGGTCATTTCGGTGAACCTGAAGGTGAGATGGTAGCAGCAGCAGTAACAACAATTAAATAGCAACAACAACAACAACAACAACAACAGCAGCAACAGCAGCAGCAACAATAAAAATAATAAGAAAAACCGCAGCTTTTCGTGTGTGCGCGCGGACAGAAACAAAACTTTGCACACGAGTTGCCACGAGAATGTGGGTAAGTTGGTGGTCAGAGAACTCGTGCATGTGAGCATCTACCGTTTTTTTTTTATGATTTTTTCATAAGCGCGATTAAGAAAACCAGAAATTTTATTATATAAAAATACAGTGGCGGCGGCGGCGACGACGACGACGATGGAGGCAGCCTCTTCTTCCAATGGAGAACGGTTGATGATGGTACCACAGTGTGATGAGAAGGAGGGGGGGGGGCGGCGGCAAAGCAGACTCCACGGCGGCGAATTTCATTTTTTTTTATTAAGTACCAATTTTATGGCAATTCATACATTAAGAATTCTGTAAGTGAGATAAAACAAAAAGAGGCGCTACTGCGTAATGATCGAGCGCGCTAAACTGGAACACGGCAGTCCTTTGACGTCCCGTTCCACGGGGGGAGGGAGGCGACAAAATTTAACGCGATGAACAACAACAATCTTCTGTACCGTGCCGTGACCTACCTTTCGCCTCAACGTACTGACTGGGCACACCAATGCCTCGTTGTTGTTTTTGTTGTAAACCAACACAGCAACAACAACAACAACGAATTTAGTTAACCACCGATAAATCAGCGCGCGTAACTCGATTGAGAACACAGGGCGTGGGGGGGGGGGGGGGGGGAGGGAAAGTCGAAGCAAGGTATGCGCTACTGTTCAGTTGCATTTTGAATTGATGACGCGCGAAACATGAGGCGAAAACTCGTTAATATGTTTTGGAGTTGAGTCGCGAGCACAAGTTTGTCCTGGACTTTTCCGTACGGAATAAGGGGGAGAGGGAGAGGGAGGGTGAAAAAGTTTTAAGGGTGAGACCGTCAGCTTCCAGGAAAACTAAACTTAAGGAAAATGGAAGCAGAAATGAGGAAGAGGTGGCCGAAAATGTGGAGCGAGAACCGGAAAATCCACTGAATCCAATGAAAACTGTTACAAAATTCCAAAAAAAAAATCATTTCCCAAGAAACATATTCTCCGATTTTCATGATTCGCACACCAAACTAAAGGTGAGACTGTCAGCTTCCAGGAAAACCAAACTCCAAGAAAATGGAAGCAAAAATGAGGAAGTGGTGGCCGAAAATGTGGAGCGAGAACCGGAAAATCCACTGAATCCACTGAAAATTGTTACAAAATTCCAAAAAAAAATCATTTCCAGAAAAACATATTCTCAGATTTTCATGATTCGTACACCAAACTAAAGGTGAGACTGTCAGCTTCCAGGAAAAACTAA